>SADC01000202.1:0-307211 GCA_004194705.1 Ditylenchus dipsaci
TTCTATAATAAAGTAAACTAACCAGCTAAATTCTACAAAAACACTTCTATATTCTCTAAAATCCACACACAAAAAAAACTTCAAAATTCCATCCTGCACCTTGACTCTAATTTTGTAATTTCTGGATGTCTAAGCAGCATGCAGATTTCTACAGCTTTTAAAAATCGCGATAGGCAGTTTGTAGAGCACTTAAAGGCTACAATTATAGCCTACTACTTGTTGTGAAAATATCAATTTTGCGCGATTGCTTTGGCGGTTTGGAAACCCTCGTTTTTTCTCCGACAATTGATAGCGGACGATTTTTTTTTTCAAGCTGATTGATTTTAATTTTTATATATTGCCAACTTTTAATGACTATTTGTAAGCCCTGTTCCTCAGCTACAATTTGGTATATCATACTTTTTTTTTGAATTTTATACGGAAATTTATGAGCATAGAAATAAAGTGTCGATTTCTAGTCAAATTCAAATAAAATGTAAGGAAAATGGTTGTTTGAACCACAAAATTAAGAGGTTTTCTCAAAATTTTAAAAATCGAAATTTACGCCCTTTTGCATTTTTGAAAGCTCTATGATTTCTCTACAAAATGACATTCTGATGGTTGTCGTAGGACCACTCTGCACTGAGATGCAGATAGGTTGAATTTTGAAAACCCTGAAAAAGTGCGTTTTGCCTTATTTTAAGCCATTTTTTAGGGTTTTCAACTTCAACCTATCTATATCTCAGTGCAGAGTGGTCCTACAACAACCATCAAAATGTCATTTTGTAGAGAAATCAGAGAGCTTTCAAAAATGCAAAAGGGCGTAAATTTTGATTTTAAAATTTTGAGAAAACCTCTTAATTATGTGGTCAAACGGCCAGCGACAGATTGCGACATTTCAAATTGCGACAATTCAAATTGCGACAAATTCGAATTGCGACAATTCAAAATTGCGACAAATTCGAATTGCGACAATTGAAATTGCGACAATAATAAGTTCTACGTTCTGAAAAATTCTGTCATCTAAATAAGCTCCTGTTCCACGTGTTTCTATTATTTCTTGAAAAAATTCCACTCATGTGATCTTTGTTTTAATTTTCTAGATATGGACAGCTATTACACTGAAAGAGGAAATCTGCTTGGCTTCTGCAATGGATATTCGATGAGTTTCCGTCGAGCACGCCTTCGAGATAATAGGTGGTCTTGGAAATGCACCAGAAAAAACTGTGGAGGAACTGCTACTTCAACAAATCAAGAAGATCTCGTCGAGGAAAGAAGCATTTTGGTCATCTCCTTGATCCAATCCTTGTCAAAGTAAGCTTATTGCCAGGTGCCCTTGTAAATAGAGAAGAATCAAATTTATTTGTCAGGTCCAGAAGCGAATTTCTACTGCGATATCATTAGCCGAGAGAATCCGCGACACTCCGGCCAGAAGCATTGTGGATGAATCGTTTGCAGATCTAGTTGGAGAAACACTTCTGACGATGCCATCAAGGGAAACTCTAAGATCGCGTCTAACACGTCTTCGAAACAAGGATTTGGTGCTGTCAACAGAGGGGAGAACAGCGAAAATTGGTCGGAAAGCTTTAAACGCACAAGGATGGAAAAGTGTTTCTGCATTTTGATTCAGGTTCGCGAAATTGTAATTTCAAACTTGAGCTGTAAACTTTCAGCTGCTGAATTTTATTTGGGGCCTCCGCTGCGAAGAGGACTCATTGGGCCAGCTCTTCCGCCAAGATTTCTTGTATTTACAACCAGTGACTTTCTCCGTCTTCTCAGGTACACTGAAAAAGTTTTGGCTGATTATTTTTCTTGTTTTAGACTAATCATCATTGGGCTATGGATGGAACGTTCTATTCTGCGCCGAATTGCTACAAGCAGATGTATGTTGTGGGGTTTTCGCTCCAAATGTGGATGGCTCACATACATTCTTACCTTGTATCTATTTACTGCTGCAATCGAAAAAAGAAGAAGCTTACTGTGATGCATTTTCCAAGGTTTCCCACCAATTTTCTGCGAACCAGCAACCAACTTCTTTGATGATAGGTATAATCCTTATTTAGTACTGATCAACAACAGTGGGTTTTCTGTCTTTTACAGATTTCGAAACGGCTGCCAAAAATGCAATTCTGAACTTTTTTCCTGACGTCGCTGTGAAACACTGTCTTTTCCACCTCTTCCAAAGCGTCCACAAGCGGGCAAATTTTTGATTTTTGGCACTTGTGCACTTGGGGGGCCTTTTTTGGTTAACTGTAAATATGGTTTAAACGTCTTCTAAGTAATTTTTATACGCCAGAAACGATGAAGAAGTTGTTTCCTAACAATTCCCGCGCTAAAAAGTGAAGTTCACAAAAAAAGTTGGCTACCAAAGATTGACCAACTGCCTTGGTCCCCCAGGTAATTAAACCAAAAAGGGTACCTATGCATCTTAAAAAAACCAAAAAGATGGAATTTGAACATAGTTTTGTTAGCTGGGGCCTACCGCATAAAGAAACTCTGGTATGCCTATTGTTTTTATGCATCCAGAGTTACTCCGAGTGATTGGTGTCTAAGGTACGTGGGTGTGCGCATCTCAACCCCAAGCAACCAGGGCTGTTCACTCTTCCGGAAGATTCTTCCGGAGGCGAAGAAATTCCTCTCCGAATCATGTCTAAAGTTAATGACTGCTCGCATCTCTAACTCTCTAGCTCGATGCGCCCCAAGGTCTCTAAATGTATTTTTGATCAAGGGCTTTTTCCATCTTCGTCACCGAGGTCTTGGGTATGCGCGGATGGGGCAGCTATTTGAAATGGCAAGGAGAACGGTCAGCAATGCGGCTCGTCGATTTAAAAAAACAGGCGCTAACAAGAATCGGATTGGGCGGGAAGAAAGAGGACTGCAAGACTTGAAGATCATCTGGTTTGATATAGTGGTCTTTATTTTCGGTTTTAATTTCACAATTTTTTTAAGATTAGAGCAGCAAACGCGATCGCCGAGAGTCCGTCTACAAAGCTCAACTCGACTCGGAAGCTAGCAAGGAGGATGAGAATTTCTCATTCATCAGCTCATCGCATTCTGGTCAAAGATCTCGAACTGTTTCCGTACAAGCTCCACTCTCGTCAAGAACTAGGACCGTTGCACGTGGTCAAGCGTCTTGATTGTTGCAGAGCGATGAAAGAAAGGTTGGCAATTATTATTTATTGTTTACGTGAAATGAATTCCTGATTTTTAATTCAGGTTGGCTAATGGACATCGAAAAGTACGCATTGGGGATTCTTAGAAAAATTGAAACGTGTATCAGAGCTAGCGGAAGTCATTTGAATGAGAAGTATTCATTATAGATATCGTTTTCTGTCATCGTTTTTGCTGTTATGATTTGTTGTTTTGTGTTGTTCCGTTTATAAAGGCCTTATTGGGACGTTTCCGGGGCTTGCCACCCAAAATCCGGAAACGGGCCGCTGCTATGTTATGCTGCCCGATTTTTTTTTAAATGTTAACGTAATTTTGATGCACCCTGTAGAGTGTCACTGTATAGAGGGTCACTTTGCTTTAATTTAGTAAAGGCCAACCAAATCTTCCTTACCACGGCGTGTCAAATCGGTCAAAACACCAAATCGACATTTTTCTAGTCAAGACAAAAAATTTGAACACGATTAAATTTGTAGTAACTTTCTCATATTTTCTCAACTTTGTATTCTTATTTGTAACTCATGCTTATATGTGTCCTATATGAGCTATTTTTAAATCAGTGGATTGCCCAGGAATCGCTCTATCGATTGGTGAAAAAATTTACCTAATTTTATCAGAAATTCAAAGATTTTGAACAAATAGAAGTTTGAATTGGCGGTTGGCAGAGTCAGCTCGCCAACTTTAAATAGCTCGTTCTCAGTGATTTCTCCCGGAAAAAATAATCTGTCCTACAGTTTTGTAGTATTTTTCACCAGCTTTCTGCTGGTATCTTTGGTTTTTTCATATGAACACTTTATGCGGAGATCGAACAAGTTTTAGTAAATTTACACTTTTTAGGTATAATTAATGGACAACGATCAGAAAAAACTCCAACTCAGTCCTGATTATTCTTAAACCTTGTGCTGATGGTCTTGTTGGATAGCCAAGAGACCAAAGATCATTTTGACACCAAACTTGTAAATAAAACATGAAAAAATGTGGTAAAAAATAGGGTATGCACCCAAGCGGATTTGAACCTATGACCTAGACAATGCGTATATAAAAGTACGTCCTCCCTTTAAATAGGGGAAATTGAATTTGAAACAGACTTTTTAGACGAGAAGTATCTATAGAAAATTAAAAAAAAAACAGTATATGAATATTTAGTGCATAAAATTGAACATTTTTTGTCAATGGTATTTAAAAATGAGAAACTATTTTGAATTTTCATTAAAACAGAACGCCAAGCCCGATTTGGTCATTTGACGTGTTTGACACGCCGTGTTACGTGTACACTATACAGAAGTGTACACTATGTAGAGTGTGCACTATATGAAGGTTCGACTGTAGCTATAATTTTTTTTCACTTCGATGGTATTTGTTTTTGAAATGTCTTTTGCAAATATTGCGGTCTTTTTCAGTGAAAGCAATAGTAAGTAATTTTTCTCAAAAGTGCTCCTAGGCAAATAACTACTCACAGCATAAACAGTAAATTAGCTACGTCAATTAAAAACTTTGTAAAACTTCTTTAACTACAAAACATTGTATATTTTGAAATTTCTTGCTGTTTAAAACCGGTGAAAGTCTTGAACCAATCTGTGAGTCACATGCTCAATTTCATTTTAAAATCCATTGAAGTCATCAAAAAAAAAGCTAGTGGCTGGAACAAAGCTTAGAGAATATAAACTAGATCCAACTGTTGGCTTATTGGTCCGCACCCGTTCTACCCAGTCTCATGCAACTGACCCGGCTATTTGGAATTAGTAACAGCATACGATGCACTTCAAACACCTACAGATGTAGAAACCTTACAACACTTACCCTACGGCCACAATGAGTCCGCATCCGCATCCGAAAATATTTCGCATCCGCAATATTTCGCAATAATATTTCGCATCCGTAATATTCCGCTTAATATAATAATATTTCGCTTAATATTTTGCATCCGCATGCGGATGCGGATCGTGTTCACGATGTACTTGCATTCCGCATCCTTGCCGCTTCCGCACCGCACCCGTTTCCGCATCCACACCGCATCTGTTTTTTGTGTTCAAAATGCATCCGCACATAATATGTTTGAATAATACCGAATTTTTATTTGTATTCATATCTTCAAAAATATTGCATGTTTTCGATTAATTCTCTTACTTTCATTTATCTCTAAAATTTCTTTCATCATCAGTCATATCATATCATTTTGCCAAAACACTGCTCCTTCATTCATAAAGTACTCGACAAAATTTGTTCTGACATTAACGACCAGTATCTCATGTTCTAATATTGATACCATTTTTAACCGTTACTACTCATTTGCGCAAAACTCATTTGCGCAAAACTCATTTGCGCAAACTCATTTGCGCAAACTCATTTGCGCAAATTTTTTAAAGTTACAGGTTCGAATCCCGGTGGTAGCAGAATTTTTTTTTCTTGAATAACAACCACAAACTAGTTTTTATTAGACCAGTAAACCTCAGGTTGGATAGGAGGTCAACCTGGTACTTCTTTTGAATAGGCATTCAGCTCCAGAATCCGATATTTTGGATTACACTGAAAGTATTGAAAATCAATGTACCCTATCCAAAATTGTAACCTGAACACGGTTTGTTAAGACCAAAATGCTGTTTAACCAACTGGAATATCAATACCGTGAGTAGTTACCCACTCTAAGGTGGTCGACCTTAAACTTTTGTGGATTATTGTGAGTAGACAAACAAATTTTGCATGCCTAAATCAATTCAGAAAAAAAGGTTTTGGAACATGAAAAACGTAAATTTTTTTTAATCCAAGTGGACTACCACTTGGTTTTGTTGTACCCAGGTGGTCGTACCCAGGTTGAAGAACTCAGGTAAAACTCCCAAGTAGTGAGGATGTTTTTCGGATGTTTTTGCGGGATGTTGTATAGCCCGGATGTTTTTCTACGGCCCAACTTCAGTTCCACCGGATAATCCATACCAACTAAACCAAGTGGTCGTCCACTCGGATAGAAATTTTTTTTACGTTTTTCATGTTCCAAAACTTGTTTTTTGGACTAATTCAGGCATGCTGAAGATGGTTTGATAGTGGTGAAATGCCGTTTCGCCGAGTATTTTTTGAGTATTCGGCAATAATTGATTTTACCCAAACTGGATTTTACCAAAACTCAAGAAATACCCTACAAAACGGTATTTTACCACTATCAAACCATTTTCATCATGCCTGAATCAGTCCAGAAAACAAGTTTTAAGGCTCGAAAAAGTAAAAAAAGTTTTTGCTGCAGGTTTTTGCTCCAGGTGGACGACCACTTGGTTTGGTCGGTTAAGACTAAAAAATTAAAATTACACCAAAATTTTTACTGAAAGTGAGAGTCCAAAAAAGTCATTGAATACACTGAAAGTGAATATAAGACTGAGAGGCAAATTTTTCCTATTGGGTACAACACTGAGAGTGAGAGTGAAAGGCATAGTGAGAGTGAGAGGAGAAACCACTTATTGTATACGTGGCCTTACAGGACTACTCCAGGACTGGGGTTTCTATTTCAAATCGTGTTCAGGACACGATTCTGAATAGGGTATGCTACCTTCAAAGTTATTCCAGTGAAGAAAAAATAATTTCTGCTACCACCGGGATTCGAACCTGTAACTTTAAAAAATTTGCGCAAATGAGTTTTGCGCAAATGAGTTAGCGCAAATGAGTTTGCGCAAATGAGTTTTGCGCAAATGAGTAGTAATCTTTTTAACTACTTGTTTTAGTAGACATGATAAATATGAGATTTTCACTCACACAAACAATAAACCTCGTGATTCTTATGCTAATATAGAATCCGCTAGTAATAATCAATAAACGAGTAATGCGCAAGTTAAATTCCGGAAATGTGGAATCCGCAAGTGATAGTTTGGAAATGTGGACTCGGCAACTATGGAATACGAAAGTTAGAGTCCGCAAATAAACAAATAAAAATTCGCAAACCTGAAATCCGCAAATCAAGATCCGGAAATATCGGTTCCGCAAGTGTGGAATCCGTAGGTTAAAATCCGCAAATGTGGAATACGTAAGTAGAAGTTCGCATTTGATGAATCCGCATATGTGGAGTCCGCAAAAAAATCCGTTAGTGAATCCTCGCCGTTTATTAACCTTTTTTACCGGTTTTTACATTCGATTACAAGGAAGAATCAGAAATTTCCAATCGATTACATAATTGTAAATGAATGGATTAATCATTTACATTTAATTAGAGAATTGTAAATTCTATTGCAAATATTGAATTTTTTAAAATTTAATTGACAAAAAATAATTTTTTTTCAAACGAAAGACGAAAAAAGCCAACACAAAAAGAAGGCTCTAGATGAATTGAACCTCTACAAATTGAACAGCGGTAAATTGACCCTCCGGTAAATTGAACCTCCGGTAAATTGAACCTCGGTAAATTTAAACTCAAAAATTTGTCTTGAGAGGATTTTTTTATTTAAAAGATTTTTAACGTTGGTGTCATATGCATCCCTACCAGTGTTCTCAATAGTCAGAGGCAGAATGGAAAGTCAGAATGAAATTCAAAAATTCTGACAGTCAGAAAGCGCGGGAAATTGTTCTGACTGTCAGAAATGAGAGTCAGAAAAAAAATCGATCAGATCACGCTGTTTTTTCCCTGTCTGATCGTCATTTCTGAGAGTCAGAAAGAGTCTGACAGTCAGAATAATTTCCCGCGCTTTCTGACTGTCAGAATTTTTGAATTTCATTCTGACTTTCCATTCTGCCTCTGACTATTGAGAACACTGATCCCTACCACCAGCCTTCAGCATGGGCTGTATAGTAAAGGGAAAGGAATATTAAAAGGCCACTTGATCCATCTTATTCAACCTCAATGGTCCAGATCCACTCTCAGTTATTCAGATAAACTCTTAATGATCCAGAACCACCCTCAGTGGTTCAAGTCCACTCCAAATGGTCCAGATTGACCCTAAGGGGTCCTTATACACTTTCACCAGTCCAGATCCACTACAGATAGTTTATATCCATCCTCAGTGGTCTTGATTTAACCTGGATGTGAAAAATCTTTCGGGTGTCCTCTTGGTCCATTTGGGTGCCCAGTAAACAAAAATGCAGTCAACCCTCTCCGTTAAAAATTTTTTAAATTATTCATTTTTTGTCATGTGAAGAGCTCTTATAATTTAAATTGTCTTTCTATAATCCAACCTCAGTTCTACTGGATGATCCATGCACTAACTAAACCAAGTGGTCGTCCACTTGGACCAAATTTTTTTTTAACTTTTTTGGGTTCCAAAACCTGTTTTCTGGACTAATTCGGGCATGCTGAAGATGGTTTGATAGTGGTAAAATGCCGTTTTGTCGGGTATTTTTTGAGCTTTGGTACAATCGAGTTTTGGTGAAATCAATTATTTCCCAAAACTCAAAAAATACCCGACAAAACTGCATTTTACTACTATCAAACCATCTTAAGCATGCCGGAATTAGTCCAGAAAATAGGTTTTGGAACGTGAAAAACGAAATTTTTTTTTGATTCAAGTGGACCATTACTTGGTTTTGCTGCACTCAGGTAGTCGTAACCAGATTGGGGAACTCAGGTAGTGTAGTGGTACCCGGGTAGTAATATCAGTAATAAAAGGTTTTTATATGATCCAACCTCAGTTCTACTGGATAATCCATGCACTAACTAAACCAAGTGGTCGTCCACTTGAATCAAAAAAATTTTTTTGTTTTTTCATGTTCCAAAACCCATTTTCCGGACTATTTCAGGCATTCTAAACATGGTTAGATAGTAGCAAAATGCCGTTTTGTCGGGTATTTTTGATTTTCGGGAAATAATTGGTTCCACCAAAACTCGATTGTAGCAAAACTCAAAAAATACCCGAGAAAACGGCATTTTACCACTATCAGACCATCTTCAGCATGCCCGAATCAGTCCAGAAAACAGGTTTCGGATTCCGAAACAGTTAAAAAAATTTTGATCAAGTGAACGACCACTTGGTTTGGTTGGTTTAGACTGAAAAATTTAAATTCCTGCAAATTTTTTACTGAAAGTGAGAGTCAAAAAAGTCAATGGGTACACTGAGAGTGCGAGTGAGAGTGCCAGCTGCATATTACCGCGTGGATACCCTAAGGGATAGGAAACTACTCCAGAAATGGGGTTACTGCAAGTCAAATCGCTGTTTTAGCATGATCAAACCGTGCTCAGGACACGATTCTGGATAGGGTACAATGATCTTTAGCTACTTTCGGCTAAATGGGATACCCAGGTGGATACCCATTTAGGGAATGTTGTACCAGTGTGATTACATTACTCACCGTGAGAATAGGTGATCTCCTAAATAACAGTTTATGGCTCTTACTCAAAAAAAAGTAATATCTGCTACCACCGGGATTTGAATCTGTAACCTCAAAAATTTGGAGGTAGAATTCATCAGGGGAGAGTTCACCGGACGGAGGATTTACCGCAGTGGAATATACGGACTCCCTTGAAACACGGTGACCTGGCAACTGGACTGGAAAAAATATCTCTTGAATAAAAAAAATCCTCTCAAGACAAATTTTGAGGTTCAATTTACCGGAGGTTCAATTTACCGGAGGGTCAATTTACCGGGGTTCAATTTGTAGAGGTTCAATTTACCGCCGCCCCAAAAAGAAAGAGCGTAAAAATGCTGCGAATGTGTTTAAAATCGAAGCAACACAATAAGTATAAAAAAAGTAATAGATATTTTTAAAAGGAACCAGGAAACACTTTGGTTTCCGAAAAATCGAAAAAAAAATTTTTCGATTTGCCTTGGTCCCCCAAGGTAAAAAATTTAAGAAAATTCAAAAAATTTTTTTTTGAATTCCCGTCAAAACATTTTTAAGGGATTTAGGGCTGTATTGGGAGGGGAAGGGAATAAAAGGGCCACTTTCATGGCAAAGTTATTAAAGAAGTGAATTCTGGACTATTTCGGATGTCCTACCATGTTTTCAACTGGGCCGTGGAAAAAAGGGTAACACTTTACTTGCCGCCCCCCCCCGGCTGACCCACTTTCGAGGTGAATTTTTAAAAACCGATTGCATATTCGTGTTTCTCGACCCGGATTTTTACAGGAAATGATCATCAGATTCTGTGAAAGTGAAAAAAAATTTTTTTGGATTTGCCTTGGTCCCCAAGGTAAAATTTTAGAAAAAAAAAATATATATTTTCAAATTGGCACCTTTTGAATATTAAAGGGATTAAGGGCTGTATTGGGAGGGGAAGGGAATAGAAGGGGGCCACTTTTATGGCAGAACAATAGAAAAGTAAATATATGTATTCTTCGACTGCCTCACCATGTTTTTCAACTGGGCCGTGGCAAAAACAGACTCTATATGCATTTTATGGTCAAGAGTACTTCTCGGAATCATGTCTAAGGTAAGTGTGTGCGCGCATCTCTAACTCTCAAGCCCCTGCGCCCCCTTCGGGGGCGCAGGGGGCTTGGGGGCTTGGAGTTGAGATGCGCACACCCACATACCTTAGACACAAATCACTCGAAAGTGACTCTGGATGCATGAAAAAGCATGCATACCAGAGTTTATTTATGCGGTAGGCCCCAGTATTCAAAACTATGTTCAACATCTTCTTGTTAGTGGCCCTTGTGTGATTAGTGGCTCTTTTTATTCCCTTCCCCTCCCAATACAGCCCTTAATCCCTTTAAAATTCAAAAGGCGCCAATTTAAAAAATATTTTTTTTTTCAAATTTTTCTAAAATTTTACCTTGGGGGACCAAGGCAAATCCAAAAAAAAAATTTTCACTTTCACAGAATCTGATGATCATTTCCCGTAAAAATCCGGGTCGAGAAACACGAATATGAAATCGGTTTTTGAAATTCACCTCGAAAGTGGGTCAGCCGTGGGGGGGGGCAAGTAAAGTCTAGCCGGAAAAAGAGACTCTATATGCATTTTATGGTCAAGAGTACTTCTCGGAATCATGTCTAAGGTAAGTGTGTGCGCGCATCTCCAACTCTCAAGCCCCCTGTGCCCCCGAATGGGTCTTGGGGGCTTGGAGTTGAGATGCGCACACCCACATACCTTAGACACGAATCACTCGAAAGTGACTCTGGATGTGAATTCGCCTTCGTTTCAAACAAGTAGTCGCAGCAAACGCAGAGCAGGAAACCAGCTTGGAGCAGTTTGGCAAAACTTTGTCGAGAAAGACGATGCTAATGGGGACATCGTAGTGTCTTATCGTGAATGTATGAAGGTAGTTTTGCCATATTTAGACTCTTACCTTGCTATTTATCGTGCTTCAGGTTTTTAAGCATCCGTCAACTTCTACTATAATGTCGTATCATTGGAAAACGCAACAACCAGATAAAGAGAAGCCAGCTAAGAAGATCGGCAGTTCCCGAGAGCATTGACAACCAAAAAAAGTAGGCTCGATCTTTGTTACTTCGATTACCATATTAATAATTGTTGTAAGGCATATTACCATTCGTGTGTATTTTCGCTAGTTCAGTATGTCGCATATTGTCTTTATTTTAGATCGCTTTTGAATCTCCAGAGCAACTTCAAGTGGACCGGCCTTCTTCTGAGGAAACAGAGCTCGATATTTACCTGAATGAAATTGCGCAAGAAGAATTAAGGAAGCGTCAGCAGTCTGCAGGAATCCGTTCGGGCGCCAAGTCGTGGGTTGGAGATATTTTGAAGCGTGGAATAGCAGCAAGGTCCTCATAATTTCCTATTGATCCGCTTAAGTATTGGTCGAATTTGATTGAAACGGTAGATATTTATTTTGGAGTCAATCTGAGTTATGGATTTGACTAATACACTTAAGGAGTACAAGGTGATTGAAATTCTCGCGCTAGAGGTCTTTTCTGTGCCGGACACAAGTGCTCCTATTGAAAGGATCTTTTCTTTGGCTGGGCTGGCTACACGAAACCAAAGAAACAGAACAAATGTTGATTTATTGAATTCACAGCTCATTGTTTGTTGCAATATGTTCGGAGAAAAAATCTAGGAAATAAAGTGTTTGTTATATAGGCAACAGTTTGGGACAATTTCGAGACAATAATAAAAATTACATAAGCGTGCGGCACAAATTGACTGATTTTTTGTAAGGAAATCAATGAGAAGTGATCCATATGGTGGCTGTTAGCTTCATCCTAATATGAATTTTGTTGCTAATATAAAAATATGTATGAGTCACAATGTTAAGTGAATTAGGGCTATCACGTACGGGACACCCAAATGAGCTAAGACCATATACATCAGGTTCTAGACATTGAATACGTAATCAGGACTAATAAGAGTGTATAAGGACCACTGAGGGTTCATCAGGGCAATTGATGGAGGATCGGAACGATTAAGGGTGTATAAGGACCAATCAGGGTTAATCAGGGCAATGGAGGGTGGATCGGAACGACTAAGGGTATATAAAAATCTCCTAAGGTGGATCAGGACCACTCAGGATCCTCTTAAAGAAAAAGGTTTGTAAGGAAAAATAGTTTGTTCCATTCTCGAGTTAACTATTTTCTCATCCTCATGAAATAGTTAATGAATAAATAGGTAACATGAGGATTAGAAAATAGCTAACATGAGCATGAGAATGAGAAAATAGTTGACTAAAGAATGAGAAATGAAAGTGAGAATGAGAAACGAAAGTGAGAATGAGAAGCAGAAATGAGAATAACATGAGAATGAGAATGAGAAAGTTTTCAACATGAGAATGAGAAACAGAAATGAGAGTAACATGAGAATGAGAAACATTATACTTCTCGTTCTCATGTTGACTATTTTCTCATTGTCATTGTCATTCTCATGCTACTCTCATTTCTGCTTCTCATTCTTCTCATTCTCATTTATGCTTCTCATTATTGAAAACACTGCTCCCAATACAGACCTAAATCCCTTGAAAAATGTTTTGGCGGGAATTCAAAAAATATATTTTTTTTGAATTTTCTTAAATCTTTTATTTTTGGGGGACCAAGGCAAATCGAAAATTTTTTTTTCGATTTTTCGGAAACCAAAGTGTTTCCGTGCCGTTTCAGAGCACGAGAAATAATATGAGACGGGTCCTTTCCCTTCAGGAAAAGTAAATTTTTCGCTGCCTGGGGAAAGGGATTCTATAGTATAGCCAAATTTTTTGGCACCTATTCAAAAATAGTACCACTTGGCCGTTCAATTCACGTTTTCGAATTTTCGATTTGAGCCATCTTGTAGAGCGTGAGTTTCTGCACTAGAATATACATTTGTGACAGTCGGTCCTGTAAGTGTTAAAGGGGTAGACCCACGCTAAAAGGGGTGGATTTATTGTGGTAGATATATAAATTTTTATTCTAATCATTGAACTTCTGTACGAATTTTTTCAACTTGGTTTATAATAAAACAAAACATATAGTTTAATTTTAGGTTTAGTTGCGTTAGAAACCAAGTTAAAAACCCATAAAAAATCCAACGATTAGGAAAAACTTTTCGAATTCCCGGGCACCACCTCCTATTATCGTGGGCATGCCCCTTTAAAGGCAATTTTTTGTACTTTTAAACCAAACCTTGTTACCTCGATCAAGGACACCTGTTTTTTAGGCATATCTTGTAGTAAAAGATATTTTAGGTAGGATTTTACGGATCAAATGTTGGAAAAAGTCAAACTTTCGATATAAAAATATGCGCAGCAAAGAAAGGGTGAACCGTCTTTACAGTCACTCCTTTAATAGAGGGTGTTAACTGGTAAAGTTCACAACGAGCCGTTAAATCGAGGGAAAAAAGGTTATATTCAATAGGCTGACAAGAAAACAAATCAACACGAGAAAAAAAATTGAAGGACCATGTTCTCTTATTAGCGCGGGCATCCCCCTTTAAGACAACCGTTTATCGAGGATTTACTGTACATGAAATCACAAAAAAATTAAAAAGTGAAATTTGCAAAACAGTTTAATAAATTTATATAAGAAGATAGGTAGACTAATAATTTTGTCAAATTTACCGACAATACACTCTCAATATTATGGATAGGTTGGTTCGCATTTTGTTATTGTTTACCCCACTAATGAAAGAAGAGAAAAGTTATAGTTACTGCAGTTAAACAACAAGCCAGTTCCATGTGAAAGCCACAGTTTACAAAGATTACAATCAATATGATAGATCAGTTAGAGAAAGTTGATCAATTACAAGACAACTATTTCGCTACTTGTTTTTTTTACTGATACTTTTAAAATATCGATTTGCGAATTAATAATTGTGTCTTATTTACGACCAACTCTTGGCCGGCTACAACAATCTGTGAAATTTTTCAGAAACTCGAGAGGAAAAAATTCCGAAAAAATTAGCTTTGGGAACCAAGGCAAATATTTTTTTACTCGAATTTTTTTTTCGCGTGAGCATGATTAAAAAGTGTAAATAAACCCTTTTTGAGACTATTAAAGAGAAGAAACATTTAAAAAAATCAACAGGGGGATCAAGGCAGTTTTTTTCGGGGGCAACCCCAATACATATAGAGCTAAAGCGGTTTATAAGCAAACCGAATACGCTGAGCACGATTTCATTTTCATAATTTAAGTGTTTTCCACTCAAAAAAATGGTAGCTATTTATTTGGTCATCTGACAAAGTTAGCCTAAGGTCATGCCCCATACAAGCTGTGCATCGATTTATTGGGCTTTTACGTATTTTCTAATTGATTTACAATAACTAAAGGGGCATGCTCACCTGTTTAAATTTGTCCCCGCCAATTAAAATTTTTTTCTGAATTATTGAACTTCTGTGCGGAAAATTCAACTCGGTTTCTAACAAAAATTTACATAAAATCAAATTGTAGGCCTTGTTTTGTTAGAAACCAAATTGAAAGATCCGTACAGAAGTCCAATGATTCGGAAAAAAAATTTAATTGGCGGGGACAAATTTAAACAGGTGAGCATGCCCCTTTAAAAGGCGATTTCTGCGACCGACTTGCCACAACGCTTCTCCAATTGATTTTTGTGGTGTCCATTGTGTTCTACTACTCTTTCTGAGCAACTTTTAAAGAGACAGTCCGTGTGAATCACGCATATTGACCGAAATATACACATACTAAAAAATGCACTCAAAATTTTTTCTTATTAAGCATCATTCTGCTATAAGTGTTTATTTTTGCTCATTTTTACACATTCTTTTGTGAACATTTGGTGCCACTACAACAAGCGCTTTCTTTTGAGGTATTGTACTGCTAATATTTATGATAAAAAATCCAGAAACACCCGCTTTTTGAAAAATGGTGTTTTCCAAAATGTAATTTGTGTAAAAATACTAATTTCTCAATTGTTTTTAAATACTCTGACCTGATTTTTATTGCAGATTCTGATTTAGCGTAAAAGCTGAACTAAAAACTGAATTGTGGGTCGAGGGTGGGGAGGTTAAAGTTATAGCCATTTGAATTTCCCATCTCACACGAGATTGCCGACACAAATCTCCGATAAGTTTTTTCTGCTTGGCAAATCCTGAATTCTTACACCGGATTCGTTTTCAACGTGGTCGAACGGTGAAACGGCTTTAACTTGAAAAAATAGCCTTTAAATTCCGCTCGAAACAAAAGGTTTTTTGAAAGGCTCAAATCGAAAACACCCGTCAAAATCATTAAATCTCCCGTCAAATTTTTTGAGATTTTCGTTCTCGGCGTTAACTTTTCAATTTTTTCCACCAGCATGTAGCCTTGAGCTCTAGTTTCTAACAAGCTATCAACTGGCTGAATACAATATGAAAAATTATGAGAAAAATTGTGTTTTTTAAAACTACGCCTATTTTTTTAATGAATTCTCGCTCCCACTTTTCATTATTGTAGTCAGCCAGTTGATAGCTTATTAGAAACAAGACATTCAGGGCTACATGCTGGTGCAAAAATAATGAAATTAAAAAGTTAACACCGAGAACAAAAAGTGTTAAAAATTTGACGGGAGATTTAATGATTTTGACAAGTGTTTTCACCTACAGCCTTTTAACACGGGAACGGCTGTACGTCCTGATGGTATGTCATTGTGCAGAATTTCACGCTGAGCACAAGAGTGAAAAAAAATTGAAAAAAAGTAACTCTACGGTGGTCAGTGGCCTTTGTGAACCGTCAATGTCACGATTTTTGCATATGCCACTTCAAAGAGTTAAAGCATGCCACTGTTTTGATATATTTATTATTTTTTATGTGCAAAAGAAAGAGCAGATTTCGAGCTTTCAAATGACATATTGTTGAGGTATTTACGACAATCTAATGAAAAGCTTTACCTTGAAAAATAATTGTTTTTATTTTCAAAAACGTTGTTCATACAAAAATATGTACAAAGAAGTGTGGAAACGCCGTTTTTTAGTTTATGCGTGATACTATTCGACAGAACAAGAAAAACTGCACCAGATAGTGCTTCAAAGTTATCTGCAACCACGCTTTTTGAGTGTTTAGCGAGCGTTCAAAAATATATACCAAAAGGCATATTGACCTGAAAATTCGATTTCGCTAAGTAAATCTCAAATTCTGACACCTGATTTGTGTTCAGCATAGTTGATTTACTTGAGAAACTGTCTTTTGATTAACACAATCACTGTCATATTTTTTTCGATACAAAAATTATTTAAATTCAAAATTTTTCAATTCTCGAATGATTTTTGCATCGAGCGGAATTTGAAATGAATTCGGAATTGCTACCAAATATTGACCAACTGCCTTGGTCCCCCAAGGTAATTACACCAAAAAGGGTACCTATACATCTTAAAAAACCCAAAAAGATGGAATTTGAACATAGTTTTGTTAGCTGGGGCCTACCGCATAAAGAAACTCTGGTATGCATATTGTTTTTATGCATCCAGAGTCACTTTCGGGTGATTGGTGTCTAAGGTACGTGGGTGTGCGCATCTCAACCCCAAGCAACCAAGCCCCGGAAGGGGGCGCAGGCGGTTTGAGAGTTAGAGATGCCCCTTCGGGGGCGCAGGGGGCTTGCTCGGTTAGAGATGCGCGCACTCACTTACCTTAGACATGATTCCGAGAGAGACTCTTGATCATACATGCATTAAAGACTCTTTTTGCCCAGCTCCAGTGACCAAAACGTGGTAGGATACCTTATTATACGATATTTCACCTTGGGGGACCAAGGCAGTTGGTCAATCTTTGGTAGCCAACTTTTTTTGTGAACTTCACTTTTTAGTGCGGGAATTGTTAGGAAACAACTTCTTTATCGTTTCTGGCGTATAAAAATTACTTAGGAGACGTTTAAACCATATTTACAGTTAACCAAAAAAGGGCCCCCCCCCCCCAAGTGCACAAGTACCCGATTTTTTTTTAGTTAAACTCGACTCGACAACCCTACTCTCGTTGAATACCTTTTTTCTCTAATTTTGCCACAACCCAACCTAAGCTTGAGTTTAAAAAAAGCCTTCTTAGGCTTAGGCAAGGGTAGACCAGCGCAAAAAACGCATGCATACCAGAGTTTCTTTATGCGATAGGCCTCAGTTAACAAAACTATGTTCAAATTGCATCTTTTTGGGTATCCACGTACCCTTTTAGATTAAACTGCCTTAGGGGACCAAGGTTAAAAGTGAAATTACAATCAAAAAAATTTTGTCAGAAATTTTCGACCACCGCCTAAAAAGATGTTTTGAGCATGTTTTGGCAAATTAAAAGTCATAAATAGATGACTTTGGGCATTTTTGAGCTACGCCGTATGGTGTAGTTAAGTCATGCTTTATACCTTACAACCACCATCCATTTGATTTTTTTTACTCAGTCAGTGACACGCTTCTCTTTGTGATGTGTCAGTTCTAGCCTTCTTCGTCTGGTTCACTTTTATTATAATTTTTTACGTAAACAAAATGCGATTAAACTATTTATTCAACAAAAACAAAATTTTTTATTGTCTTTTCAAAAGCTGAATAAAAAACTATACACAAGAAGAACGATAAAAAATCCCAATTATTGGATTTTTATGGGTTTTTTAATTGATTTCTAACAAAACTATACCTGAAATTTAATTTTAGGCCTTGTTTTGTTAGAAACCTAGTTGAAAAATCAGAACAGAAGTTTAATGAATCAGAAAAAAATTTGTATTGGAGGAGGACCACCAGACCACCGTGACTATGATCCTTTAAATCCACAACAACCTATTCTAAGTGAATTAAAAATATAAGCAGAAAAAGAGATCATTAACAAACGTTCAATATTCACATGCACATCTATTTGAGTTATTTCATTTGAACATTGTAATTTCGACTAAATGCATATTATAAACTTACAAAAACTACTCAAATTTAGCTGAGATTTAGCTATCTTCTTAGTGCTTTTGTAGTTGAGGTTAGTGGTGTATGTATATTACCTGGTTTTGAGTTTTCAAAATTTTTGCTCTGCCTCGGGCTCTAACTGTCAGTTTTTTTTAATTTTGCTGCGGCTCTTAATTTGGCTCGGAGTCAGAACCAGACCGTTATACCGCATTTTCTCTGATTCCGCCCCTGTCTCTAACTCCGCCTCCTCTCAGCTTAGGGGACCTATATCTCAGCCCATAGAATATATTTTGCAAAGCTGTTTATTGCATTTTCTTAACTCCCACGAGCTCTACCAGTCCAATAAATTGAATTTTGGTTAAGCACCCAACAATCTTGAGAAGGACCAAAAGTTTTCCGATTTTCAAAGGGTTGAAAAATTCAGCCCCCAAGGGCGGAATTAGAGAAAATACGGTACACCACTGGTTGAGATAAACAAAAAGACAATGTTAAAATGGTCATTGACTAAGATGACAATTTGATTCTCAACAAAATATAAATAGTTTAAAATAAACAACTAAAACATCACATTTCAATCAATATCGTTTGACTTTCTCTGACAGCTATTTTTTTTAGCTGTGAGTCTAAAGTTGATATCATGATTTCCAAAATGAGATGTTTCAAACTCCGTAACAAATCAGCGTTTCAAATGAAATGTTACTAGACATGGCAATATACAAAATATATTTTAGAATCAATTTGTCTCAAACTGACTTATTTATATTTTCTTCTGGGGTAAACCATCGTGCCTTGGCTGATATGATTATGCCTAAACTTTACTCTTTTTGCAATTCGATTTTTTTATAAACTAAGATTCTTTGTGCACAAAACAGATGAATTTATCTGAACCGATAAATTTATCTATCTATAGATATGATTTTATCTGGCAGATAAATTTACCTGTTTTGCGCATCACGGTAAGATTTGTACTTTTTTGAAATAACAAACCTGTAGTTATAAGTCCAAGAAAGGTTGAAAAAATTAAGGTAGGTACAAGGAAAAATATTCTAAATTATATGCTCTAAATATATTTTTGTTGTGAAGTGATTTTTACCCAATTATAATAGCCATAACTAAAAGGTAAGCGTTAAATTTCAAATCGAAAAAAAACTATACTTACACTGTGCGAATAGAGCAGTGCAGAATATAAGCATGGAAGAGAGGATGAAGTAGATCACAAATCCTGCTCTTAACTGATATTTTCTGTTTTAATAAGTCAAACTAGAATATGTTGTTGCCACAGATGTGGCAATTTTCGGCGCCGAGGACCTGCGTCGGGTACATGCGTTACGAAAATAATGCATGCTACCACCAGGATTTGAACCTGTGACATTGCCTTGGTCCCCCTGTGGTTTTCAGCTAAAACTTCAAGAGTCCATAAATTTTTTTTCGCAGGACCAATCACCATTTTTGATAGTTTTTCATGAAGAAAACCGACTACGTTGCGTCGAATGGTATTAACATATTCTTGATACGATGAGCGGAACACACCTAAACATTTTTTGTGGCCCACAACAGACAGATCCAGCACTGGTTGTCGAATATTCGATTTAAAATTTGGTAAAAACCGAAAATCTAATGAAGTTGTTCAATTTCACAATCCTACAAATGACTGAATGTCAAAAAAGATTAAGCGAATTTTCAAAAATTTTAAAACGATTTTCAGGTCTATAATACGAGGAGATGTGTTGTCGAAGTAGCCGAGAAACTGGCCGATTTCAATAACTTGCGATTGCGATAACCCTAACTGGGACTGTAGCTGAGACTCACTATTCTGCCATTGTGCCCGAAATTCGACTACCGTCTTATCACAAGGGAATCTTGCAAATTTGCTTTTTACTCGCCCGGGAAAGTTGGATGTGATTGGAGAGCCGACATGCGACTTTCGATCAAATTCTTTGAGATCTCGAGCCCGTAAGAAAAAACATTTTGGAAAAAAGGCTAACAAAGTATTGAAATTTGCAATACTTTTATCCAAACTTTTTTGGCTATGGGCGCGAGATCTCATAAAATTTAATAAAAATAATTATAATAATTTAGTAGATATGCTCATTAAGCAAGACGCGTAAACGTCCTTAATTATGAGATTTATCCTTATTTGGGATTCCAAATCTTATTTCTTTAAAGGACCATAGCCGTCGCCGACAACGAGAATTTCAAATGTTTAAATTCGCGCGGGACAGTTCTCTTTCGTCCTTCATTCTACTCTTTCGAGTCATTCGAAGCAAGTCAAAAGAGTACAGTGCGAGACGAAAGAGAACTGTCCCGCGCAAATTCAAACATTTGAAATTCTCGTTGTCGGCGACGGCTAGGGTCCTTTAAAAAAAAACAAGGCCACGTTTTCTGGGTTTTCCCCCGCCAATTCAAAAAATTTCGTCTAATCAATGAACTTCTGTACGGATTTTTCAACGTGATTTCTAACAAAACAAGGCCTAGAATTTGATTTTAGGCATAGTTTTGTTAGAAACCAAGTTTAAAAATCCTTACAGAGCTTAAATGATTAGATTTTTTGAATTGGCGGGGACAATCGTTGTCGGAGAAGGCAATGGCGCTTTAAAGGTTCGCTTAAAAATCTTATTTTTTAACAGCAAAAGAGCAATAAGCACTAGATAAAATAGCATTTTTGCCAAAATACCCTAAAATGTCCTTGTTTCGACCAAATGTCCTTATTTTCAAAATTTTTATTTACGTGCCCTGTCATTAGGTCAAAAAGTTGTCATCGATAAACAAGGAATAGATTCAAAATCACGCTAGCTTGATTGATGGCCGACGGACCGGTCCAATATTAACTCGGAAGTGCTGCAGATTGTAGCTATCCAAATAAAAAGCACCACTTACATTAGAGGTGCAGAAAACAAGAACAACACATTGATCAACAGGTTGAGTCGTTCATCTGCAGATGTCTGCACCACTTGATACATTATTATTGTGTGGTCTGTAAGTATTGCTTAGTGCAGCTTGAAAATTAAAAGAAGACACCAATATACATGACTTGAATTATCTAATAATATTTGTATTTTCGTAATCTTTAATATTTTTATTAGCAACACTATACACACAGGTTAAAGTTAGTAGTCATTACACACATGCATTTTCAAGGGTTAAATATTGCTTGGTGTAAGGCTTCACAATTGCAGGGTGCATCCGTGAAAATGGCACCCAAAAACTGCTCTTTCCAATTCACATTTCTGGTAACCTGAACCAAATTTCAGTTTTAATGATAAAATTTATTTTTTCAAATATTTGTTTTTAACTTATGATTATATTTGTGTGATTTTGCAAGCTTTTTTCGTTCAAAATAGTTCGGAAGAGTACAGTGAGAGACGAAAGAGAACTGTCCCACTCTAATTCAAATTTTGGCATATGCTGCTGCGCGCAAAAACCATGGCCCTTTAAAGAGGCATGCCCAGGTGTTACAAATGGGTGCTCTCTAATTCAAAATTTTTTCCTAATAATTGATCTTCTGTTCAGATTTTCAAGACAATAAACATTCAAATATTCTGAGTTTTGACTATGCGCACTTCGTTACATGCTCGACCCCGTTACACATACTTAACTCATAATTGAAGCGGAAAGGACCAGCAACATCGTGTTCAGCGTTAAATTCTGAGTACAACTGCGTTAAAGCGCTTCTAGGCTTTTGGAGTGTTAAAGAGGAAAATGTCTCCCTAATTGTTTGAATCTATTCATTTATTTTTAGAACTGTTAAAAACACTATATGATACTACAACATTTTTTATTTTTCAACAAAATTACAAAATGATTAAACTAAAAGTAGCCGCCGATACTGTATTGATGAATATGTGTGAACTGAGGTAATACAGGGCGGCCCTTATTTTGTTGGAAAACACATCGCCAAACATGTTAAAAATGGGCAATACCTATTTTTATTTAATTTTTTGTTTTTTGTTTTGTCTTTTTTTCTTTACTTTTTTTGATCTTTTTCACAAATTGATAAGACTATCAATTAGCCCTGCGATTATAGTTTCTTACGAAGTAAAACTTTTTGCAGATATTATTATTTATATTATATTATTTTAACTTTTTGCAGTCAGAAAAGTCGTTCAATGTTAAAAAGGTTTTCTGCTGCTATATTTAACCGAACAACAAAATGCTGCAAAAGTACTGCAGAAAATGCCCCTCCTGCGAAGAGAAAATCAGCCAACCATAATCTCGCGATTTTTTTTTCTTTGTCATTTCTGCTACAGAAAAAAAATTTTCTGCTGCGGGGCTTCGAAAAGTGGCTAAAATACCCTAAAATGTCCTTATTTTGAGCAAAGGTTTTTTTTTGATAGCCAATCAATCAGATAAGTTACAGGGTAGCGTAAAACTGAGAGTCCATGATGCCACGAATACTTTGAAAAAAATATAATATTTCCGCAGCTATATTTTTAAGAAAACTAACCGTGCAGGATCCTATCTTGCCTATTTCAAAACCAATCTGTTTGTACTTGCTAGCCACTTTAGATATCGGTGCAAATCTTCCTAAAATCATAAATTGTTTTTTTTCCTACCTCCAACTTATTCAACCCACCTTCATTAGGTCTTCCGGTCACAGGGTCAATAAAGTTGGCCCAATAGCCTAAACACAAGCAAATCTTTTCTGTGAAAACCTTCGAACAGCATACCCATCTTGTTGAGTCTTTTACATACCGTGCTGGCAACCTCGACAAACTAAAACATTTTTGTGTAAAGTTTGTTCCAATTCAATTTATAATTCAGTAATGCATTTCTGTGTCTGTTACTTGCCTCCAAACAAAAAATTCACCATTGAGACTGCCATTTTGTCCCGGGCATTTCGATTGTTGAATTTCGCCCCGAAACCGGGCAAATATGTCATTTTACACAATTGGCTTGTTTTTGAGGCTTTAGGCTTTTTAGGACGAAATTCCACGGCCATAATGCTCCGGGCAAAACGGTAAAGCCAAATTGTCCGGCGATTATGCCATTTACCCATCGTTTTGAATCGTTCTTTCCAAAAAGATTTGTGCTCTTTTTGGACCCTAACTTTTTTATTTCTGAAATTTGTAGAAAAGATCTTTTTTCGCTTGAAATAGCAATAAGCACTGGATAAAATATCTATTTTTCCCTCAAAAATGGCCAAATGTCCTTTTTCAGCCGATTGCCCTTTTTCAAAAAATTTCATTCGAAACCCTGCATTTACCCCATAATCAGTCTAGGCCAATCTACCGGCGTTGTGAACTGGTTGATTCGCCGGTGTGCCACTGGTTGATCAACCATGAGCTGGTTGATATGGCGGTTGATAAATCCAAGCGTGGACAAGACTGCCCGTAATTGGCCTCGATGTTAAAGATTTTTGTTTAAAATAGCCATGTTTCATACATAATTATTATTCTTTCAAGTATTCAAACAAATTAGTAAGTATACCTACTTTTTAGGTGGTTAAATTTTTTAATGAGAAGTTTAACTGTAATCTTATTGATACAGTGTATTTTATCGACAAGACTAACCATTGGGTATAATTGCGTCCTGTCCAACAACTTAGCAGCGAAATCAGCATCAGTTTCATAATAGTTTCCATTTTTCAGCTTTATGCTTGTTACGCTAAAAATTACATTGTAACTTTTTTAAATTAGACTCGCTATTATATTTAATCGAGGACTGAAAATAAGAACACAAAGAGAAGATACTTGAGGCTACTTGATAACCAAATTTAAAGACTAATTTTGGAGAATTTTTGAAATGTGGTCTTGTTTGATCTACCGCAAATTTAATCTAACCAATAGCTAATAATAGTGCGACAACTTAAAAAAGCAAAAATTTTCATAGAAAAATGAGTGAAAATTCGAATTTTGTACAAAACAGAACAAGTTTACACTTTTTCGAATAAATCCACGTCTACACAAAAATAAAACTAAAAAAGAGCCTACGTAAGAATTGTGACTGGTTTTTCTGACACATCCACCTCTCTGAACACGTGTGCCAACTCTGAAACGCAATTATTGTTGACGCATTTTTGCTTACAACCATGTACCACCAACCATTGTGCAACAATCGAGGGCAAGTATTTACATTCATCTCCACTTCTTTGGCTACTTTTAAGCTTTCAGTGTACTTTGTAGGTTTATAATTGGCTGTTTGGCCAGAAGCGAAAACCATCTTAGACAGAGTCTTGTTCAGGTTCCACTTGCCATAGTTGTCATGGTTGTTGTTGGGCAAGGAAACACACACATTGCTCAATGATTGCAGTTTGGAGCTGCCCAGCACCTCTTTAGCCAATTTGCGTTGTGGAGATAAAGAAGAGGGAGGTATCCGCTTGGCTAGATTCCACCTTACATCTCCGGAAATGGAAACTGTTCATTTGGACCAAGCAGAGCATTCTTTTTGGCTAAATTCATCAACAAAATTATTAAGAGAGTTTTAACACAAACAGCAAAATGTCAACCTTTACTGTCATTTCCACCAGTCACAACAATCTCCGCCAGAAAGCGGTTTATCTGCAACATTTATTATAGTCAACTGTGAATAAAACATTTAGAAATACAGTATTTCCTCTAATAGTCACTCCTTACCCACTGGGTTTTGGAGGTCTGTGTCTCGGGGCAGAGTAAATATTTTGCAAAGGATTTCGAAAAAATGAAATAATTCCAAAAAAGATTTCAAGCAAGACTCTTAATCAAAAATGTATATAAAGGCTCTTTTTCCAAGTTCTAGTAAGAAAAACAGAGTAGAAATTAAAAAAGTATGGAATTCAGGTACTTTCCAGTACCCTCTACCTTGGTTCCCCAAGGCAAAAAGAATTTTTTTCAAAAAAATTTTTCGGCCAGGTGAAAAAATCATGTTTTTCACACAGAAAAAGCTTTAATCCTGGCAAAGACGTATCAAAGTAAAAAAACTGCTTTTTGCGAAAATTTAGGTTTCACATCATGATACCAGAATGACATCAGAAATCAAAATATTTTAACTAAAAAAGTTTTCTGTAAAATTTCTGTATTTTTGTTTATATACGAAGCAATATGGATATTATTTTTTTTTTGGTGCAAAAAGGATCTTTTTCTATTTCTACCTTTTTTGTGATACATTTTACGAAGATGTTGCGGTAAATTACATCTGGTTAGAAACTAGAATCGCAGGGCTAGTTGATGGTGTTATCTTTTTGTGCAAAAAAGGGTTGAAATTAAATAGAAAAACCCAAAACCAAAATTTGCATCGAAAAAGAGTGAATTTGCAACAAAAAAGGATTTTTTTGCACCAGAAAAAACAATATCCAAGCAATATTGGTAGCACAAGGCTGGGAACTTATTTACCTGGGGGATGCTCTGGATGCATAAAAATGTATGCATACCAGAGTTTCTTTATGCGGTAGGCCCCAGTCAACAAAACTATGTTCAAATTCCATCTTTTGTGGTATCCAGGTACCCTTTCAGGTTGGATTGCCTTGGGGGACCAAGGCAAAAAGTCAAATTTTTGTCAAAAAAATTTTTTTGAAAAAAATCCATTTTTTATGTAGAAAAATTACGGAAACCACCTTTCTTATCGTTTTTAGCATATAAAAGTTAATTGGGAGTCGTTTAAACATTATTTACAAATAAGTGAAAAATGCGTCCCCTCAGGTAAATAAGTGCCCAAGGCTGGGCTCTACCGTGTACCAAAAAACCGAAATGTTTATGTGTTGATAATTTCTCGATCCAATCAACAAAAATGTAGAAAATTTTGTGCCAACCGGCAGATACTGGCCAACTCCCACGATCACCACCGATTCTGCTTTTTTAGTTTTGAATTTGTACCCAAAAATTTCGAGATTGACCCAAAATTTGGGGAGCTGAAAACTAGAGCCCCTGGGGCTTCTACTGGAGTAAATACCATAGCAACAAATTTACCTCTTCTGGAATAGAAGAATAGCATTGACGAGATATTTTCACAACTGCATCCGGCTGAAAAATAAGTTAATATTTTTTGGAGAAAACTATTAAAAGCACGGTTGAATTTCCTAACTTTAAAAAAGTTTTGGTGCCGCACCTACCTTCGCGGATCTTTTCCGTTATAAAATATTTGTGCTTCTTGTAACACACAAAACTTACACGAATAAATCTAGATCCTGGCAAAGACATATCAAAGTAGTTATTATACACTGTCAACTAAAAAACTGAATCATTAAACCACTAATAGATTGTGACAATTAAAACTGCGGAATTTCAAATTGCGAGATTTAAGATGGGAGTATTGTTGTTTTCAAACTGCGTAGAAAAAGTTTTTTCAATTAAGATTTTTTCCGTTGATACGTGAACGTGTAGCCTTGAATCTGAGCTTCTTAAACAAGGCCTCAAATTTCTAAAAAAAGCTTTTTAAAATCGAAAGATTTAGGTCTTTAGATGAAGTGACTTTTTTAACAAGTTTCCCTATTCAAACCCCTAAATATCTAAACTTTTACTAAAAAAGACATCTTGTAGAACAGGTGGAATCCAGGGCTACGCGCTCGTTACAAATTAAAAAAATTGTACATATTAGAAATAAAAGGAAAAAAAATCAAAATTTTGATACTAGAAAAGAATATTACCCGTTTCGGATTTCTACAATTCAGATTTTGACAAAAGTCGTATTTCAACAAAAATTAACTATTTGAATTACAAATTTTATTTGTATATGTTTATCTCAGCTGGAATTTTCGCAAATTTAATTGTCGCAGTTTAAATGATGAAACCTATTCTGGCCAATTTCATTGTAAACAGTGCAAACAATAAATAGCATTCAATAAAAAAAATAAATAAATAATTTCAAGTAAGCATGGTTTTGCATGAAATACACAAAAACGTGATTAAATGATTGTTGGATGTAATTCGTTGCAAGACAAATCGCACTCGAATGCTTGAATAGAGCACCCATGGTATTTTTCGATGTCTTGCCTCTGTTCAGCAAAAAATTGCCCAAAGATTTGATAGGAGTTGAAAATAGTAGCAACTGGTTGACAGCTGAATGGCCCTCTCTATACTCTTTCATAATATTAATAGCAACAGAGGAGGGGTGAATTAAGGGTTCTTGAGGGAACATGTGTTCAACAGGAATCCTAAGGGATATTCAGCCATTACTTTGTTGTTGTTATGTGAGCAAGCATAAAAGGTGAGAATAACTTATTTTCTCGTTACACTATTCAAAACTTATAAACCTTTCGTAAAAATGACCTAGCTAAAGGTGACAGGATGTAATCCATTTGTATTTTTGATGTGACCCCCAGTATAGAGCTCCTTTAAGACCGGATCCACGGAGGGACACTGTATTACATCTGTTATCAAGTCTTATAATTAGCAATTTCTTTATAAGTCAGCAATGATACAGACCCTGTAATTATCCTATAAAAATTAGTATTTAACAATTTTTCAATGTTTTATAAGTTCCTGTGGCTTATCGTGCATCGTTGTTTTTGGTTAAAAGAAAAATCTATCGTATTCTGGTTTCCTATTCAAATGATTTTGAGAAAGGTTATTCCATTCCCATATTAATATCAAAAACTACGAAAATTAAGAAAAAGCCTTGATAAAATAGATGCATAAAAATTGAGATACCGTATTTCCTCAATAGAGGCATTTTTTCAAACTTGAAGTGGTCGGAAACCTTTTTTGTACTTTGAGTTCTGTATAATGTGCATACAAGATTTTTAAAAACTACCGGGTAGGTTTTTACAAAGCTTAAAAACCTCAGAAAAACACCACGGGAAATTAGGAACTGGCTATTAGAGGAAATAGGGTAAGAAAGAAAATGACGGTTGAGTCAGTTAAGTGTTTTCAGAAAATGAGTTCCACACAAAAAACAATAGATAAGTTCAATCAGGCAGCTCAGAAGTCGGAACAAAAACTTAAAAAGTGAGTGTGCTTTCAAATCATCATGATTATTTGTAAAAAATGCCTTTAGGAATCCTTTCTCTGACACTTACCAACCACCAGGTAAGCCATGCTTTTAGAGTTCATGTAAAGTTTAATGTAAAGTTTAAGAATTTGACAAAGCATCCAAAGAGTATGGCAGACCTCCTCCTGGTTCCAAGACGGAGGCTAGGTAATTTTACTATTTCACCCACTCTTGATGTATTTGTGATGGTTGTAGAGGCATAAGGGCAGGCAACTATGTCATGAATGAAAGTGAGAATTGGATTTTTTAGTCTTACGTTTGAACATATTTAATCTTTAGTCATTTTCCTGTGCGAAATGATAGGTAAGACAAACTTGGATTTATATAAAGAAACTTTATATAAAGAAACTCAAAAAAATAAAGGAACTCTAATTCATACATATAGGATGTGTTTTTATACATTTGAAAAATTGCTTATGGCTTGCTCACCTACTTCGTGTTCTTGTTCGAGTTAGTATTTTTATATAAGTGAACACCTCTGATCCTAATTCAAACTTGAACACGAATTCAAGGAACTTCAAGTTCGAGGTCAAACTTAAAGGTGTTTATGTATATAACTTAGTTAACCCCTAAAAAACCAACTTTTAGTGGCTTTTGGTCTCTCTGGGGTGAGATTCTGAGCGATCCAACTTATATACATGAGGCTATACTATAGAATGACCCCCCTAGCTAGCGAAAAATTTACTTTTCCTCAAAAAGAAAAGACCCGTCTCATATTGTTTCTCGTGCTCTGTAACGGCACGCAAACATTTTGTTACCGAAAAATCGAAAAATTTTTTGGTTGCAGTATAGAATCCCCCCACACAGAGAGATCGGATGGAGGAGAAAACTTCATATTCGTGTTTTTCGACCCCGATTTCATGAGAAAGCCGCGTGTTTTTTGATTCTGGAAAAAAATAAATTTTCGAACCACAGAGGGGTACCATGGTTTTTAATCAACATTTGAAAAATTTAAATTGGCGCCTTTTAAATTTTAAAGGGATTAAGGGCTGTATTGGGAGAGGAAGGAAATAAAAGGGGGCCACTTTGATGGCAGGACGCTAGAAAAGTAAATCTTTGTATTTTCGACTATCTTAGCATGTTCGAATTTTTTTCTCAGAATCAAAAAACACGCTGCTTTCTCATCTAATCGGGGTCAAGAAAAAAATATGAAGTTATCTCCTCCTTTCGGTATCTCTGCGTGGGGGGATTCTATACTCAAGCCAAAATTTTTCCGATTTAGCTTGGTCCTCCAAGGTAAAAATTTTAGGAAAATTCAAAAAAAATATTTTTTTTCAATTCCGCCAAAACATTTTTGAGGGGATTTAGGGCTGTATTTGGAGGGAAAGGGAATAAAAGGCGCCACTAATTATAGAGGTCCCACTAACAAGAAGATGTTGAACATAGTTTGAGGGATTTAGAGTTAGAGATGCGCGCACTTACTAACCTTAGACATCATTCCGAGAAGTACTCTTGATCAAAAAATGCATATAAAGTCTCTTTTTGCCACGGTTCAGTTGAAAAACATGGTAAGACATCAAAAATAGTCCAGAATTCACTCCTTTAAGGTTTTGCCATGGAATTGGCCCCTTTTATTCTCTTTCGCTCCCAATACAGCCCTAATTCCCTTTAAAATGTTTTGGCGGGAATTTAAAAAAATATTTTGTTTTGAATTTTCCTAAAAAAATTTACCTTGGGAGGCAAAAGCAAATCGAAATTTTTTTTTTCGATTTTTTGGAAACCAAAGTGTTTCCGTGCAGTTTCAGAGCACGAGAAACAATATGAGACGGGCCCTTTCCCCTTGAGGAAAAGTAAATTTTTCGCTAGCTGAGGGGCAACACCATTGATTCAAGCTCGAACTTGAGCTCGAACTCTAACACAAGCTCGAAATACGTTAAACAAGCCATTATGCAATTTCACTTCTAAACCCACACACTAATAAGAACATATTATGGAAAATAAAAGTTATACGCTGTTTCAAACTTTTTTAAATAATGTTTGAATACATTTAGCCTTAGCCTTGGTCTCGAAAAATTCGCCGTGATCTCAGCTTTTGGATGACACCAACAATCCAATATAAAATTTATTTTCCATGTTTGGTTTGTTCATGTTTAATGAATGAGCAGCGCCTTTCCACTTGCTGTTTTTTTTTTACGAAAATTGGAGCTCAATACAGATTTTTCTATGTTTCTAGCTACATAGAGATTAACACTCCGCCTCCCAAGCGTAGTAATTGCCCGAATCGACTCAGAATTTCTCGCTGAACACGATAATGCAAAAAGTTTTCAAAAAAAAGTTGGTATGAGATGGTGAAAACCCCTCTTGTAAGTAGGCCGTTTTTGGTCACCCTCAACCACCTAAAATTTTGAGAAAAATTTAGATGGTAGTCACCAAAATTTCTAGTTCACCTAGGCGTAAAACCACTCAAAATATTAAACTGGATCAGAGCTATCTATTGAGCCCAAACTTGCATCAGAGTGATCATTTTTTCACAGAGACTTTACGATTTTCCCTCAAAGATCCACTTTCTGGATATCCTTGTTTTCGACACTAAAATAGCTAACACTCTGCCTACAAATCATTTCTAGCTAAAAGATCAATAGAACATGAAAGAACAAAATCTTGCGGTTATTTTGGCATTAAAAACAGCAATAGTTTATTGAAAAATGATACAAATTATGCAAAATCAATATATAAGTTGTAGCGCAACTTTTCTATAACTTTATTCCCGCTTAAAAAACTTCAATTCTGACACCGAATTCGTGTTCAGCGTAGTCGATTTGCATGTAAAACTGCTCACAAAATTAAAAAGTCACTGTCAAATTCCGAATTCCGCTCAAGACAAAAAATATTTCAATTTAAAATTTGAATATTCTTGTCTTGAGCGGAATTCAGAATTTGACAGTGACTTTTTTATTTCGTGAGCAGTTTTACATGCAAATCGACTACGCTGAACACGAATTCGGTGTCAGAATTGAAGTTTTTTTAAGCGGGAATAAAGTTATAGAAAAGTTGCGCTACAACTTTTATATTGATTTTGCATAATTTGTATCAATTTTTCAATAAACTATTGCTGTTTTTAATGCCAAAATAACCGCAAGATTTTGTTCTTTCATGTTCTATTGATCTTTTAGCTAGAAATGATTTGTAGGCAGAGTGTTAGCTATTTTAGTGTCGAAAACAAGGATATCCAGAAAGTGGATCTTTGAGGGAAAATCGTAAAGTCTCTGTGAAAAAATGATCACTCTGATGCAAGTTTGGGCTCAATAGATAGCTCTGATCCAGTTTAATATTTTGAGTGGTTTTACGCCTAGGTGAACTAGAAATTTTGGTGACTACCATCTAAATTTTTCTCAAAATTTTAGGTGGTTGAGGGTGACCAAAAACGACCTACTTTCAGGAGGGGTTTTCGCCATCTCATACCAACTTTTTTCAAAATTTTTTGCATTATCGTGTTCAGCGAGAAATTCTGAGTCAATTCGGGCAATTACTACGCTTGGGAGGCGGAGTGTTAAAAATCAATTTTGATCAAACTGGAAACCATTTTTGAATCCGAAATTTTTTATCAATCTAAATTTGATAAAGACATGCTAAAAAATTACTTTTACTCTCTGAGTTTCGACCGTCTTTAGTCAATCACCCAAAAATTTAGATGACTAACCTACTTTTTATCGCATCTAACAATTGCACACTTGAAACATGATAAAAAAAAAGGCAGAAACCTGTAATAGTGTTTGTTTTATGTTCTCTATTTAAAAAAATATCAAAAAAACTTAAATGCGTATAACGAAAAGAGGAAAATGTTTGAATTGCGCCAAGTTTTCTTGATAAGCAATTAAACAATGTTGTCATACTGTTGGTTTTAAAATGCCATGAAATTCAAATTTTGACATGCTATGAGACTAAATGTAATTATTTCAACAAAACTTTTTAAACATCGTTTAACTTCTATCAAATATCCTCTCCAAAAACCGTAATTTCCTTTATTCATTGCGGGCACTCTGCAAAGGGTGATTAAATGGACTCCCAAGTATGACAGCCCAACGCAGCGACGAACTTCATAGGGGATGCATGCCAAGTCAAAGATTGGATCAAAGGGAATAAAGAAAATTTCGAATTCCGAAGAGGGCAATTAATCAAATTTATACGGTAGTAGGTTATTTGAAAGATTACCGTATATTCTCTATTAATGCCCCCTGGGGTATTATTTTTCAACCCTTTTCGAAGAGGGGGGCATTGTTAGAGAGGGGGGCATTAATAGAGAGGGGGGCATTATTTTTCAACACTTCACCCATCGTTGCAATCAATTATTGGTGTCAGAAATTAATACTAGACTTATACTGTCATTTTGACGAGGGGGGCATTATTAGAGAGAGGGGCATTATTTTTCGATCCTCCTCGGAGAGGGGGGTATTATTAGACAGGGGGGCATTAATAGAGAGGGGGCATTAATAGAGAATATACGGTATGTGGATTTGAAATTTCATAAAGTCAAAGTTGTTTCACCGAAAATGGGCACAAGATTAGATCATATCGATCGAAATGATTTATTGATCATCTCTGCTAATCAGAACGGATAATTATGAAAAAAGTCTATTTAGAGCAGAATTCTACAGGAACCCCACCCAACTGTGAAATGAAATTTGGTCCATTGTTCTACATGTGAGTTTTATTAAGCTGTAACTGTAATGCGCCCTCAAAAGTCTGAATTTCATCACTAAATTCTATGTTTCCATTTTTCTTCAACTTCTGCTATATACTTTTTTGAATTATTTTTTGTTTTCGGATCTTCCAGATTTTTGCTTTTTAATGAGCTACATAAGTCCGCTGGATAATTTGAGAAATGTAGACATCAAGAGGTTTTAAAAAGAGCTCGAAGGGCATTTATAGTGTTTTTCGCTTTTTAAAACCTCTTGATCTCTACATTTTACAAATTTTTCAACAAATTTTTATAACTCATTAGAAATCCAAGATCCAGGGCTACGAGGAAACACAAAAAGTTATAACAAAAATTAAAGAAAAATTGCCATATAAAATTTATTGGTGAAAATTAGTGAATTTACGGGTGAAACTAAAACTTAAACTAAAACTTTTGAGGGCGCAATTCGATTTGAGCCGTTTCATTTTCACCAACTACAAAATCATTGAAATGTTTCCATTTACAGGTATGCTCGCGTTTCAGACAAAGTAAGTTTCAATGACCAAAATTTCCTATTCATGGCGGAATCAGTAAAAATCGTAATTAGGTTGTGCCTTCTATTTTGTCTTCTACAGTCTACTCTCGATATAGTGTAATTCTCGATACAGTGTATGTTTTTTACGACTTGGTTGGTTAATTTGAAAACATAAGGAACCATACCTTCGATATAGTGCACTCTCGATACAGTGTAACTCTCGATATAGTGTATATTTTTTGCGGTCCCGACAAAGAAAACAGCTCTCGATAAAGTGTATATTTTCTAATTTTATTGAAATTGCTGTCTCTAAAATGTAAATTTATCCGTTTTTTGCAAATTGAGCAATAAGTACTGAAAAAGAGTGAGATTTGATTACTTTGAACTAGAAGAAATCAGTAATGGAAGTTGCCAAAAATAAAAGCGCCAAATTCATTAATAAGAGGGTACGATGAGCTACAATTGAATTTTTGGATCTTTTTTGCCGAGGTTGAAAGAACCGAAAAGAAATGTAGTGAAGGGCAGTGAAGGTGAAACCATTAAGAGACGGTTGAAAGCTTATAGAGCGTTTGATTTTGCGAGTAATTATATAAAACAGCATTCTGATGATCATGCGGTGCTTAGTTTTGCCGATGCATCAGAAGAATATTTTTACGAAGAGAGGCGAAAAGCAGAAACATGATAATGTAATGGCTTGTTTACGTTGTTCGAGTTAGAGTCAGAGTTCGAGTTAGAGTTCGGGTTTTTGATTACGTGAACACCTCTGATCCGAACTCGAACTCTAACTCGAGGGTGTTGACGTACCTCGAGTTCTAGGTCGAATTTGAAGGTGATGATGCATATAACTCGGGTTCCCTTGTAGTAAACGGCCTGAAAACTAACTTTTAGTGGCTTTTGACCGCTCAGGGGCGAAATTCTGAGCCATCTGAGCGATATACATAAGCACGTTCAAGCGCGACCTCTAACTCTAACTCGATTTACGTGAACACCTTCGAGTTAGAGTTCGGATTTTTGAGTACATGAACACCTCTTACCCGGACTCGAACTCTAACACTAACTCGAACAACGTGAACAAGCCATAAATGTACATCAAAAATGACCAGTTACTTCTCGTCTAACCGTTAATTCATTTCTCACATGGTACCATTATTATTTTTGTCGAATAAAATATCTTTTTGATTTGGGGTTCAGGTCATTAAGGCGAAAACTCTGATATAGTGTACAACATTGACTGCTTTGTTGGGAAACCTTCGATATAGTGTAACTCTCGATATAGTGTATATTTTTCCAGTCCCCGCGCACTACACTGTATCGAGAGTGTACTGTACTTTCAAATATTTTAAGCGTTTCACAATCACAAATGTTTAAAGTTTAAACATGTGTTCATACACTGAAACGATAAAAAAATAGTTTCCAAAAATAGAAAGAAAAACGGCGCCCGACGGATGCCGGGACAGGTTTTCGACTTAGGTTCTGATCATGATTTTGTGAATCTAACCAACGGGGTCATCTCGAATGATCGTGATCTGTATTATTGCAAGGTACCAAATTTCTGATATATGTTTGACGTATTCGTGTTCTTCAAAAAGAGCGTCATATTGAGAGCAGTAGACCTTATGGACAAAAATAGACAAACCTTATTGAAGCAACTGGTTAAATCAAAAGTATTTCAAGTTTGACAACTGATCAGAAGAGTTATATTTGCCAGTAGATCCTCAAAAGGCCTAAATAGTGTGAGACCTGGCTGGAGTCGAGCTGGAGGGGTTTAATATAAATATAGCGACTCATTTGTTGACCGGGGTCGATGAGGAACCGGGAGAATGATTTTCGTGATTAACCCGGTCAGGGTACCGTTTCTGTCTGTTTGATGTTTGGATTCAGAAAATAAGAAGAGATAAAAAAAGGCATTTTGAAAATGAGTTTTTTTTTAAAGCAGGATAGAGTGTGCTCTTTCACATAGATCAAAGTTTTGCTCAACTGAAATAAAAAAATTCTTTGAAAAATGACCCATTTCTATAAAAATTACCTTTTTCGGAAAATCACATTTTTTGAATTAAGTCCTAAAAACTCTTAAAAACATCTCCTTGGCATTTTAGGTAAACTGAATCAGATTCCCGAGTAGCTTTTTCGGGGGTTTGTGTCTTACCGAGTAGCGTCAAAAATTCGCCCAATATTTGACTTTTTGCCTTGGGGGACCAAGGCAAAAAGTAAAAATATCACGCCATAGATCATAAACTTTTAATCAGCTAAACAAGTGTTTTTCAGTTGGTAGGGATGTTACTTAGAGCAAGGAAATACGGGCTAGTATCTTTCGAAGTAAGTAAAATGATTTTATGTTAACTAATAAAAATAAAAAATCCATTTTTATTGTTGTAAGATTACATTCACTGTTATTTTTTAAAAATCAATACTTGAGATTGTATATCTGAGCTTCAAAGTGATTGATTTGAGTTTTCATGGATCCTCTAGAATAGGCAAACAAATGTTTCCCGTTTTGTGATGTGGCCCGAACATTTTGCTGACATTTTGCAGGACATATGTCCATAAATCACGGCGTGTCAAACACGTCAAATGACCAAATCGGGCTTGGCGTTCTGTTTTAATGAAAATTCAAAATAGTTTCTCATTTTTAAATACCATTGACAAAAATATGTTCAATTTTATGCACTAAATATTCATATACTGTTTTTTTTTTAATTTTCTATAGATACTTCTCGTCTAAAAGTCTGTTTCAAATTCAATTTCCCCTATTTAAAGCAGTGTTTTCATAACTAACACTAACACCTAACACTAACTATCTAACTAACAATAACACTAACCCTTGAAACTAACACTAACACCTAACACTAACAGTTAGTGTTAGTGTTAGGTGTTAGTTTGAATCGCCGCCAAAACTAACACTAACACTAACACTTAAAATAACAGTTAGTGTTAGTGTTAGTCTAACTGTTAGGTTAGTGTTAGTGTTAGATTAGCTAACACTGTTAGTCAATAGTTCAAAATGTTACAACTTTAAACCCTAAAATTAAAAGTGACCATAAATGACTTTCGGGTATGTTAAAGCGAGTGTATCTTTCATGGTGTTTCTTTGTCGGCCAACCAAATGTACGCGATCAGTGTGTTATAGCGAGAGTTGACTGTAATTGTTTTGCTACTCACGTACTTCACTATTTTTATCCCAAACGCAGACACGCATACTTATTTCTTCTCATACCAAACGCAAACACACAATTAGCCAAGGAATGAAGCACAGAGACGTAAAACACCATTTTATTCGGGCAGGGGCAACAACAAAAACATTCTTACTTTTCTCTACCGTTCTCATAACATGATCAGAAAACTAAACATTCCGATTGCAATGGATGAACAACTGAGAATTGAGCAGATCCAACTTGGTTCTGTTGCGATGACGAGCGGTGGCCAGTCCGGCTTGCGAGAAAATCCGCTCCACAGGCGCGCTTGAGATCGAGACCGACAACACTTCCAATGCTAGCTTTGCCACCGGTTGCACTTCCTTAACGAGAAAATTAAATTTAGGATATTTTAGATCAGTTGTTTTATTTACCGTTTCAATCAGGCTTGTCTAATACTTTAGGCTATCAATTTTTTCCTTGCCAAAGGGATTCATTCCGATTACTCGTTGCAATATTTGTACCACCCATGATTTTCCTCTATTTGGTTCTTTCTGTTTTCGTTGGCTCGCTTGCTTCCTAGCGTATTCTTCCATCAACCGATCAAGAGTAGCATCGAGACAAACGACGGACGCCGGTTCTTCCATGACTTCCGGTTGCTCGAATCTTATCTAAAAAATGTTTGCAAGCTTGATTGAATAGGCAATAAGATTAATACCAAGTTTTGAATGGAGTTAACAGCAACGTTGAAGTCTTCTTCGGACAATTGCCAAGCTGTATTTGGGTCGAATACTGCAGCCATCAAAAAGAGAGGATCAAAATCGAGCGAATCGGGATTCATAAAGCATTCGAAGCGCTTATCCATAATTTCCTCCAATTTGTCAGCAATGGCGGGAGAAGAAGAGTTTTGCTGAAGCGTAAGAATGAAAAGAATGTTAAGGGCTCATGAAATTACTTTGAATCGAACGAGTGAATCGTATATGGTCTTCAAGTACCCGTAGCATAGCGAGATGGACACACTTTTCTCGGTTTGCACCCTGCGAAGGACATCCACAAACATTTTCATCAGACTATGAACCTGGCGCAAGAACTAAGGCCAAGGTAATTTAAAAAATCAGCAAACAGATTTTAATACAGACCTCGACTTCGATTGATGTCGGTGGATTCATATTTCTTGACTTTGCGATTGCCCTCACATCCTCTTCGAGCTCCAAATAACGCTGAATTCCCAGAATTTGGTACGACCATCGAGTGTTCGAAACCGAGAGCAACGCTTTTCCTGTGGCTTCATCAAGCTCCTGAAGCATCCAGAGCGTGACCTATAGAAAGACGTGGGCAACAAATAACCTGTATAGCAAGAGGCGACTTTCTAAATGCACGAACCACATCCATCATCTTTGAATACGCCGAACTTGGCAGGACACACATTCGAAACTCATCGACGATGGCTAACTGCAGACTATGAGCTACGCACTTCACTCGTAAAGGAAAAGCGGAGCTGAAAGGGGAACAAACATTGACGATTACAATAGTCACAACAACTAACCAAATAATCACATCAACCTCCGGAATATTTTCTGTCGTATTTTCGTCATCAATCCCATCCTTAGTTGGACCGCCGCCGGCGGCACCCCTTCAGTTACCTTTGGCGGCCCCCGGCGGTGCCCGGCGGTCATAGTTTTTTGAGATGAGAGCGGCACAATCATCTCAAAAAATTATGACCGCCGGGCACCGCCGGGGGGCCGCCGAAGGAAACTGAAGGGGTGCCACCGGCGTCGGTCCAACTATGATCCCATCGACGAATTCGCAGTCCTCATCCTCATCCAAGAATTGCAAGTTGACGTCAACTAAATCCACATTGAACTCATAAATAGGAAACTCATATATCATGATTACCTTCAAAGACATCTTTGAACGCTTTTCCCATGTTGCTGGCCCCATCGGTCACCACTTTGAATAGCTTATCGACCGATAGACCATATTCCTAAAGCATCTTTTCGGTTTCCCGCCGAATGAGACTGCCAGTGTGGGATCCTCTGATTTCGCTAAGACCAAGGAATATTCGCTGCAGTGTTTCATTCCTGTCACAGTAGTGAAGCGTGTAACCTAAAAAATGTAAAAGAAAATAGCCAGACAACATAACAATATATGCCATACCCAAATAGGAATGTTTCATTCCAGCATCCGTCCAGATGTCGGTCGTCATAAAGGCACGTTGTGGCATCTCTCTGATACGGCTTTTCACTAAAGCTTTGATTGCTTCATACTGTCCGGACGGAATCCTTTTCAGTGTTGCGAAACTGCTCGGCAACTAAAACCAGTCAAAGGTAAACACAGGCTAAAATTTTGACCCATAAATTTACCTCAACGCTTGGATTCAATTCATGCACGAATTTGCGCATGACAGGATTCAGAAAAAGATTAATTGGCACTGAAGGAGTCGACAAAACATCGGCGAGAGCGGTTTGAATTTTTCGATACCTGAAAAATGATGTAACCGATACAACGTCGAGTGCACAAATAACGCTTCACTAACTTGTTAGATGGCTCCTTCGTTGCTGGATCAACTCTTCCCAAGATCTTCTTCGGCGTTTGCTCTTTGTCTTTGTGAACTTGCTGCCAATGTCTGTCGAGAACGTTCTTGTACGCTGACAATTGCTGTAATGAACAAATAAACACGGCAAATACAGCTGGAAGACGTTAAGCAACGACTAAAGTACCTGTCCGCACTCTTTGCATTTCATTGTTTTGTTTGCATGACTATCTTCTTCTTCGATGAAGTTATCCCATATTGTGCTTCGGCGCCGCTTTCTTGTTTCTTCGGAAGCTTGAGATGGCGATTCAAATGTAGACAGAGACATATCTCAAATTTAAATACAATGTAAGCTGTTAAAATCACGAACACTAATAGTCAAGATTAAAAAAAAATTAAACTAGCAGCAAGCTCGCACCAATCTTACACTAAGCAAACACTAACCTAATAGTTAGACTAACACTAACACTAACCTAACAGTTAGACTTACACTAACGCTAACACTAACTGTTATTTTAAGTGTTAGTGTAAGTGTTAGTTTTGGCGGCGATTCAAACTAACACCTAACACTAACACTAACTGTTAGTGTTAGGTGTTAGTGTTAGTGTTAGCCTAACTGTTAGGTTAGTGTTAGGTGTTAGTGTTAGTTAAGAAAAAACTGATTTAAAGGGAGGACGTACTTTTATATACGCATTGTCTAGGTCATAGGTTTAAATCCGCTTGGGTGCATACCCTATTTTTTACCCCATTTTTTCATGTTTTATTTACAAGTTTGGTGTCAAAATGATCTTTGGTCTCTTGGCTATCCAACAAGACCATCAGCACAAGGTTTAAGAATAATCAGGACTGAGTTGGAGATTTTTTCTGATCGTTGTCCATTAGTTATACCTAAAAAGTGTAAATTTACTAAAACTTGTTCGATCTCCGCATAAAGTGTTCATATGAAAAAACCAAAGATACCAGCAGAAAGCTGGTGAAAAATACTACAAAACTGTAGGACAGATTATTTTTTCCGGGAGAAATCACTGAGAACGAGCTATTTAAAGTTGGCGAGCTGACTCTGCCAACCGCCAATTCAAACTTCTATTTGTTCAAAATCTTTGAATTTCTGATAAAATTAGGTAAATTTTTTCACCAATCGATAGAGCGATTCCTGGGCAATCCACTGATTTAAAAATAGCTCATATAGGACACATATAAGCATGAGTTACAAATAAGAATACAAAGTTGAGAAAATATGAGAAAGTTACTACAAATTTAATCGTGTTCAAATTTTTTGTCTTGACTAGAAAAATGTCGATTTGGTGTTTTGACCGATTTGACACGCCGTGAAATGTCCGGACATATGTCCATTCAGCAACCCTACTGCCGACGCACCAACAAATTTATTGATTTTTTCACTACTTTCTCTTATAACCTGCTGCCCTATTACGGATTCAAAATGATGTGCAGTTTCTGCGCTTTCTGTTACAGTCAAGTGCTGTAAAATAAACGATGATATCAACTATTTTTACATCCTTATAGAAAAGAACTAAATTTTTTATTTCAAATTTCTTTTGAAAAGCGCTAATATTTTGCATGTTGTACGGTCACTAACCCGATTAACCTTGTATTTATTTGAAAACGTGTTGAATTCCGCACCAAATACGTGTTTCAGCTGCGCAAAATTGTTCTTCTATCAAAAAATACAATAAAATAACTGAAACAACCCGAAACTGTCTGATTTCATACATACAACCCGTGAGGGTTCCATGGAAAGAGCACTTTTTCAGACAATTTTTTTCTCCTATCTTGTTCAGCTTGAAATTCTGGACAAGACGCTTGCATTGGTACATACAGCCTTTAAGTGTTAAAAGAGAGCTAAAATGTGTAATTTCAGGTTCCGGAAAAAATATCCGACATAAATGCGCAAAAACTTGCCGAAAATCGGGCTTGAACATAAACATCCACCAAAAATCCTGGCTGAAATCCGCCATCTCCAGCTTTGAGGGACTTAAAAGCTTTTTTAGAGCCAACTCAATTTCACGGTTTTGTGCTTAAAAGAGAGCTGAGATGTTGAATTTTAGGGTTCCGAAAAGATATCTGTAAAAAATTCGCGAAAAATGGCTGAAAATTGGGCTGTAAAACAATAAATTCAGAGATAGCGTGACCCCCATCCCAAATACTATATGAATTTCATATTATGAAGATATGAATTTTCTGTAACCTATTTAAAATGGAACTAGCTCGCGTGGGCCCGGCTGCCCCGGGCCCTACGCTCGTCGCCACGCTGCTTGATGCACCGCATCTCTATCACTCTTTTCAACTCAAAAAATCAAACTTTTTAACGCTTAATACTTCTCGTATTTATATAATCAGCGAAAACTACTATCCACATAAATCGGCTCAAAATTAAATAACAAAATCGGCTCATTAAGCATACTGCTATATTCATCTAGCAGACCCGCCTACTCACTCGCTTATCACTATTTTGGCATGCCGTCTCACTCTCCTAGCACGCTTACTCACTCTTCTGGATCGGGGGCTCGCCTACCGGCGGACAACCTCGCCTCTGTTAAAGCACAAAAAATGAAATTAAAAAACACTTTAAAAATAATCAACTAACAGTCAATCAAGAATTTACTTTAAAAAAATCCTAAAAAATCTAGATCCAAAAAATTCGAAAATCCTAAATTAAACAAATTGTAATGTTAAAAAAATAAAAAAAGATTAAATTATTCCTACCTACTCTCATGGTACTCTGACTCATTCTTCTGGCTCGCCTATCCACTGTCCTGGCTCACTCACTCACCTAGTACGCCTGCTCACTCTCCTGGCACTTTTACCTACTCCAGTGGTACCCCTACTCACTCTCCAACTTGAACAATAATCAACTATCAGTCAATCAACAAAAAGAAAAGACAAAAAGAAACCTAAAAAAATTAAATTTTGAAAAATTCATTGATCAGATTTTGATGTTTAAAAAAGTTAAAAGAAACACATGGTGCACACCTACCCATTTAGGGCTGCAAAATAGTTGTAAAATTTCAAAAATCTCATTTACAGAACATGTTGAACCATCGCCCACAATTATGCCATTTATAAATCTTATAACTCTCTAAAACACGAACAATCAAAGTATTAAACACGCAATATCTATTTTTTTCAAAATTTTAGAAATTAAAAAAAAATAGTGTAAACCTACCATTTTAGGGCTACAAAATGATCATAATATTATTAGAGTATCATCAATGGATCAGGCTAAACCATAGCCCACAAAGATGCCTTCACAAATCTCAAAATTCTGTGTAACACCACTCACTGTCACGGTACCCTTATCTTTTCTCCAGGTGCTGCTATGTACTCTCCTGGCAGGCTACCTCAATATCCTGGTACCCCCACCTACTCTCCAGGTGCCGCTATCAACTGTTCAGGTACCCTCACCTTAGCAAAATTAAATGTTTAAAATTTTAAAAACAAAGGAAAATATAATAACAAAAGAAAATACCACGTTTCCTGCATGTCTCCTTGCACCTACCCACTCCCCTGACTCGCTTATCCCCTCTCCTGGTATTACTTACTCTCCAGGTACCCTCACTCCCTTTCCAGGTACTCTTACTCCCTCTCCAGTACCCTTACTCCCTCTCCAGATACGCTTACTCTTCTCCAGGTACCCTTACTTCCTCTGGTTACTCCCTCTCTCCAGCTCAAAGAGAGCTATCTTTAGATATATGACGTTCTTTGATACGTGACGGGCGGTCGTGTCGTAGTCCCGTGTCAGTATCTTTTAGTTACCCCTACTAACTCTCCAAGTACTCTTACTAAAGGTGCTTACACAATGAGGGGGTGAGGGTGCAGATCTGAGGGTACAGAGCTCATTGAGTACACACTGGATCCGCACCTACGCACTCCCGCACTAAGAGCGGCACCACCGCAGTGCGGCACTCGACTGTACCCAATGAGGCTTTGCCTCCTCGGCGCGGGAGTGAGAAAGTGAGGAGTTCGAGTGCGGGTGCAAATCCGCACCGCCGCACTCAATTTTTTAATGCATTTTTTTGCATTTCAGAATTTAGTCGGATATTTTTTCCCACGTGATATATGCCAAAAAATGTATTTATTTTTCTGAGTTGATTGACATTCATAGAATTTCGGAATTCATCCTAGAAAAAACTTATAGCCGCTCAAAATGTATAAATTTCTTGATACATCCAGTAATAGAGCTGATGATTGTGCTTCAGGGGGGTTTTTTGCTAAAGGCACATTTTCTAAAAAAAAATTTTTTTTGATAAAGGCACAAAAGCTTTGTATGGTTTTGTTCTGGTGAATTTCTTCTCACTGATACTCATAGGCGTTACACTCTCAGTAGTTATACTATCAGTGGTCTTCATCGAACCTCTGTGGTCTCAATTAGAAGTATAGACATTTCACCAAAATGAAACTTTTTTCAAACAGATTTTTAAGTTTTTTTCGAAATTTTTTAGATTGTGTCTGAACCATCCTTAACCATCCCAGATTTTTTAGGCCATCCGTGAATTACCTCATACCATCCCAACTGCTGAAACCACCCCGAGAAAAACCCAAGACCATGAATCGAGGTAAATTTTCCGTGGAAAGTGGAAAATTTTCCATGAAATATTTTTTACATGAAAAGTCGATTTAAGTCAATTTTTCTGTCCAGCGATCTCAGTAATCAGGCTACAAATACGTAATCGGCTAAAATAAGTATGAATAAAAAATTGTTAATAAGTCTAATCGACTCCTGAATTTTCGGGTTGTCCACTTGGATATCCCTCACCCTAACCCCAATTCGTGGGTAGGTACCTCATGGTCAGGGGGCTGTCCACCTGGATTGCCTAAAAATGGAAGTAAAAAATAAAGTTAACACTTAGTGAGGCTCGAACCAGTAACCTCGGTGACGGCAACCTCTCCCCAATTTAGACCAGGTGGTAGCAAACCAAGTGGTCGAGCACTTGGATCAAAAAATTTTTTTACGTTTTCGGGTTACAAAACAATTTTTCTGCACTAATTCGATCATGCTGAAGATGGTTTGACATTGGTAAAATCACGTTTTATCGAGAAATTTTTAAGTTATTGCTAATTCTTGATTTATCAAAATCAATCGTTAGCGATAAATCAAAATTTCTTGATAAAACGTAATTTTACCACTGTCAAACCATCTTCAGCATGCTCGAATTAGTGCAGAAAAATTGTTTTGTAACCCGAAAACGTAAAAAAACTTTTTGATCCAAGTGGTCGACCACTTGGTTTAGTGCATGGATTCTCTGGATCGCTTTTTGAGGTTGCAGGCTCAAATCCTGGTGGTAACAGACATTATTGTTTCTTGAATAACAATTATAAACTATTCTGTGAAAGACCAGTAAGACTCAGGGTGAGCAGGGTAACCACCTGGCAGCTTCTCTAGAGTCTGGACTATTAAAACCAAGTGGTCGTCCACTTGGATTAAAAATTTTTTTTTTCACATTTTTGGGTTCCAAAACCTGTTTTTTGGACTGATTCGGGCACGCTGAAGATGGTTTGATAGAGGTAAAATGCCGTTTTCTCGAGTATTTTTTGAGTTTCAGGCAATAATTGATTTTAGCGAAACTAATTATTGCCCAAAACTAAAAAAATACCATACAAAACAGCATTTAATACTATCAAACCATCTTCAGCATGTCCGAATTAGTCCAGAAAACAGGTTGAGGAGCATGAAAAACGTAAAAAAATTGACTAAAATTTCATTTTTAGGCCATCCAGCTTGATATCCATCCACCTGAACCATGGGTACCTATCCTAGGTTTCATAGTTTGAGTCACCAAAATTGAAAAAAATCATGGTTTGCAATCCCATATAAAAAACTGATATTTTCGGGATTTGTAGGCAAATGCTCCCTCGGAATAAGTATCTACCCCATTATAGGTGTTGTGGCTACTGAAATCACTATTTTGGTATTAACAAACTGTGTTCAGCACACGATTTTAGGTGAGATAGGGTGGTTTTCTGTGTTACTTTGAAAAATTTCCCATTTTCCAAAAATAAAGCCTTAGTCTTAAAAAGTTTCAGTTAGGATCCACAAGCGGAAAAGTTGTACTCAAAAATAATTTGAGCGCCGAAAAGAGCATAAGAAAATGAAACAACGATGATGCCGCACTCCGAATAAAAAATCGCCTCACTCAGAATGAAAGAGCGCGGAGTGCGGCTCCAAAAATGTGTCGCCTTATTGTGTACACGCTGGCGCCACACCGCGGGAGTGAAGATTTGCGCGGGAGTGCGGAGTGCGGGGGTGCGGCTCCCATTGAGTACTTAGCTTAACTCTCCATGTACCCCTACTCCCACTCCAGGTACCCCTACTTACTCTCCAGGTATTCCTATCTACTTTCCAGGTACCCCCATCCATTCTCCAGGTACCCCTACTTACTCTCCAGCACCCCTACTAACTCTCCAGGTTCCCCTACTCTCTTTCTAGGTACCCTTACCCACTCTCCTGTTACCCCTCCCCCTCCGTACTCACTTTCTTGGCATACTCACCCACACTTGGTATTCCTTGCCTGCCTACTCAACTGGCAAGGCTACCTAATTTTCTTGTTCACCCACTCACTTTGCTACCTACTTGCTTTCTTGAAAACCCTACAGACAAAATTTGAATAAAAAACATCTCAAACAGTATTATACGACTTTCCTCTCGAGACAAAAAAAGAAAAATTCAAAAGTCCCAAAGAAGGCCAATTTTCAAATTCCCTCTAAATGACCACCTCACTAAAAGCATCCATATCCCCGGGTTCCGGTCGTTATTTTCACCGATCTTTTTTTTAAACGAAAGCTGAGATTTTGGGCTACATTTTAAGAGTGGGCCGAAAAAATCCGCTGATAGCAGCTCCGAGATTTTGTCTCCGCAACGAAAAAAACGACAATTTGCTCACTAAAACCCAAAAATTAAAACCGAAAAAAATCTCAAAACCGAAATCCAAACAATCATTCTACTCCTGAGATTTCAAGCTTCAATTTAAAAAAAATTTGACCAAAAATCCAAACAAAATCACTTCAAAAAAACCAAAAACATCAATTGTCCACAGACAGACAGACAAAACATCTCTAATACTATATAGGAGATATACAATTTTTTGAACTGTATATAGGAGATAAATAAAACTCTGTGAGCTGTGCAACCGATTATATTTAAAAATTGAGATTTTTCATACCGACCACAGAGTGGACAACGACGTCATTGGTGATCGTTTTAACGTGGTCATTCTGGGATTGAAAAATGGATGGTACTTTCTTCTTACCGCAAAACACTTGAAAATTACCGCAAATCATTTTTTTATTACCGCAATTTGATTTTCCCGCAAAATACTTTTTTATTACCGCAAAATACTTTTTTCTTACCGCAAAATACTTTTTTCTTACCGCAAAAATACTTTTTTCTTACCGCAAAAAATTTTCTCGTCGTTTTTAGTCAAAATTTTGCGGGAATTTGAATTTATCAGTCCGGAAACAACTTGGATCCCTCAGAATCCCACCCCAGAATGGCCAGAAGCCCCTGAAAGTTGGTTTTTTCGGGGTTTACTAAAGGGGGGTAAACTTTTTGCGAAAATTCGATTGAGCGGATCAGATTTCGGGTCCGATCGGCTCAATCGCTCACAACTCCACCCTGAACCACTCGAAACCACCATAAACCTGGAATTCTGAGCGATTAAGCCCATCGGACCCGAAATCTGATCCGCTCAATCGATTTTTCTCGAAAAGTTTACCCCCCCTTTAGTAAACCCCAAAAAACCAACTTTCAGGGGCTTCTGGCCATTCCGGGGTGGGATTCTGAGGGATCCAAGTTATTCCGCGGTAAGAAAAAAGTATTTTGCGGTAAGAAAAAAGTATTTTGCGGTAAGAAAAAAGTATTTTGCGGTAAGAAAAAAGTATTTTGCGGTAAGAAAAAGTATTTTTGCGGTAAGAAAAAAGTATTTTGCGGGAAAATCAAATTGCGGTAAGAAAAAAGTATTTTGCGGTAAGAAAAAAGTATTTTGCGGGAAAATCAAATTGCGGTAATAAAAAAATGATTTGCGGTAATTTTCGAGTGTTTTGCGGTAAGAAAAAAATATTATCCTTGAAAAATTTTAAAATAGGCACTTTTAATGAAAATTTATCTAGCTAAATAGTTCGGATAGGGCTCTACCTATATTCTTCAACTGCCAATTGTTTAACCGGACTATGCTTCAAGCAGACTAAGTTTGGCACTTTTGGTTGTGGTCCATCGTTTTTTGTTTGATGTCATGCAAGTTATATGTCATTCGAAAGCTAATATCAGGGACTAACTTTTCTGCAAGCTTTGGGCCGCGGATTTCAATTTTTTAGAAATGATAGACATCAAAAAACCGCGAAAAATGATGGTTTTAGTCATTTTTCATGGTCTTTTCGTCTATTTAAAACATTGAAATCTGCGGCCCGAAGCTTGCGAAAAAGTTAGTCCTAAGTTAGTTTCCTAAGTTAGTTTAAAAGTTAGTTTTCGAATGACATAAAACTTGTTCGATGTTAAACAAAAAAAGAGGGACCTTAAGCCAAAAAAGCGAAACCTAGTCTCATTGAAGAATAGTTCGGTTGAAGAATTGATAGTTGAAGAATATGTATAGAGCCCTAGATAACCCTTTCAAATAACTTTTCAGGGCGAAATGTAAGTTTGACAACCAATCGTATCGCAATAATATCAATTATGTTTTATGCTATACCAAAAACAAGATGATCACAAAGTCATTCGCCTGCTAAAGCCCATGGATGAAATTCGAAAGAGTTTGGTAAATAAATGGATATATATATTTAGTGCAATTGGCGGGATAAAAAAGGGAAATATATTTCAGGTTTACTCTGGTGATCCTTCCAACTGCATCTCATTGAAGAAGTAGATGCTTTATCATCTCTTTTGACATGCATTCTTGACTAAACTTCGGAAATCACAAATAAAAGTTCTGCAAATGCTAGCGTTAATCGTGAGCCATATACACTTCTTTATTTATGCATTACAACATCGCACATTACTATAGCAACAACACTTTCCTATACAGGCTGGAGACTCAGCACACAACACAGCTTGATATTTTTTAGCTGGTTGACAAAATCAGTGGTGTAGATGATCAGGATTGTAGTCGGTACCAAATGGATCGATATATTTACTGATGTTGTAGTTAGCTTCGACATGAGCTTCCTAAAGCAAGAGTTTGGTCAATAAAAAGACTTACCTTAAACAAAATATTTACCTTGAAGTAATAGTCGAACCATTTCTCTGGCAATTGAAATCTCTCTCTCCATTTCGTCAGTCCCTATATAATTTTGAAAAATTACCTCATAAAATTATAGACTAAAATGAAACCTGGTATTTGTCCTTTGGCGTGAAACCATAGCTGTACGGACTTTTCAGCACCTGAAGGGCAAGAGCTCAGAGGGAAAAAACAAGATGAAAAAGTTTTACCTCATTTCTCATTACATCTTCATAGAAAGTTCCCTCATGGGGATGAATATACAGCTCACCAACTTCATGCCTTTTTATGTCCCAAAATATTAATAGTTAGCAAATTGGAAAATAATCAAAAAAGACTTACCCGAAACCTGCTGAGAATATTCTTGTCGGTAAGGCTGAAAACACGGTCGTTTGCAAGATTTTATAAGAGAGATAAATGCGAAAAAAGTCATGACTTAATCAAAATTATATAGTGCTGATAGTTGGTAATGTTGTTATTGCTAGGGCTGATTAATATATAGAAAACATACCGGCATCTAAATATATTCCAATCCTCCCCAGGTCCAAAGTCGATCCAGGACTCAAGCACATCACCTGGAAACAGACAAATTTTATAAATGTTTTGCAACTGTTCTGCTACAAACCAGAACAGATCCGTTTTAAAAGTGAATGCACGTCGCCAATGGGAATATTTTTAAAGGCGGGTACCAGTGAAATTTGAAATTCAAACGAGAATTGGTTTGACAAAATGTTTGTCAAAATTTCAGAAAGAGCAACATCTGACCCAATTATAGAATATCCCCACATCTCTCAATGCGATTTCTAGCGATTTTTAAAAGGTCGGGTATTTTTAGGGTTGCAGGGTATTCTATACATATCTCAACGGGAATTGAACCGACGACCAACCTTCACACTTCGTTGCTGTTTCACCACTAGTCCACCGATGCTATTGAACAATAGAAGAGTTTTTGATTACTTATTATCCGTAAGGTACTCAACCAAAATAATTTCAAAACAATTCTCTTTAGAATTGACCTAGTACCCGCCTTTCGAAATATAACCATCGGCGACGGGCATGCCCATTAAAAGACCATAATTATTGATGCAAATGAGAATTTGACAAATTTGAATGCGCGCGGGACACTCCTCTTTCGTCTCGCACTCTACTCTTTGGAGTTGTTTCGAGTGACTCAAAAGAGTAGAGATCGAGACGAAAGAGAAGTGTACCGCGCGCATTTGAATTTCCCAAACTCTCATTTGCATCAACAAGTGTGGTCCTTTAAGGAGCATACACGAGTTTTCACTCGTTTCCTAGAAAGTCTGATATTGATGAACTCACGCTACTTTTAACAAATTTACAGGAAATTTTCGTTGGATCAAGTACAATGCTTATTAATTTTTGACGCTACTGGCTTATACCCCCCCCCCCCAAAAAAGCTACTTTCTTATACCCCCCCCCCAAAAATCGGACCTACTGTCATATACCCCCCCCCCAAAAACCGACTTTTTTGGGAGTGTCTAAAAACCATTTTCATGCAATAATTTGCCATAAAGGGACCAGAAAAGCAGTTAAAAAGGGATTATGGGCTGTATTGGGATGGGAAGGGAATAATACAGGGGCCACTTTTTTTTAGCTGCTTTACCATGTTTTTCAACTCGAGCCGTGGCAAAAATAGACTCTATATGCATTTTATGATCAAGTGTACTTCTCGGAATCATGTCTAAGGTAAGTGCGTGCGCGCATCTCTAACCCCGAAGGGGGCGCAGGGGGCTTGGAGTTGAGATGCGCACACCCACATACCTTAGACACAAATCACTCGAAAGCGACTCTGGATGCATGAAAAAACATGCATACCAGAGTTATTTATGCGGTAGGCCCCAGTATTCAAAACTATGTTCAACATCATTGATTTTGCGACCGAAAAGGGTTCCCCCCTCTTCAGGCCTGGGGCTACGAGCCAGAGGCTCAGCCGTCCAAAATTTACACGACAACCATCGAGATCCACCCGGCTGATCGGTCCGATCATTTCGAGTCCTTATACTTTTACGTGCACCACAAGTGGCTGGGTTTGAAAGTGACTTCAACGCTAAGAGAATTAATACTCTTTGGTGCTTATAGGCACTATAGAAGTGGCCCCTGTTTTGTCCCTTCCCCTCCCAATACAGCCTTTGAACCCTATTTTAATTGCTTTTCTGGACCTTTTATGGCGAAATTATTGCTTAAAAATATGTTTTGACCACTCCTAAAAATCTTGATTTTTGTGGGGGGGGGGGGGTATAAGCCAGTAGGTCCGAGGATTGGGGGGGGTATAAGAAAGTAGCTGTTTTGGGGGGGGGGGGGGTATAAGCCAGTAGCGCCAATTTTTTTTAAGAAAAAATTTGTTCTGGTATGCCTTTACAAAGAGGTGTACCGGCGCGTTAAACGGGCAATATTGAATTTGAAAAAAAAGAGCCAGGTACATTTACAGGTGCTTATTCCGTTCCCCCCCCCCTATTTGGTCAAAAAATTTTAATTCTTAGCCTAAATAAGTCATTTTGTTACTTAATTTTGCAATTTTATAAATTTTAATGGCAATAACCTTGTCAATCATACTTTCCCGCACCAAAATTTCACTCAAATGGGTGAAGTTCACAATTTGAATATAGTCGCCCTGTTGTTAGTGACCAAACTTAGGGTCAGCTCATTAAAACAGACTTAAACACATTTTTTGGTAAGATTTTACAAATAACGCTAAAAGCACGTTAAATAGGCGATAAAATATAAAAGCATATTATTAAAATGACTTTTTTAGGCTAAAAAAGTTCCCGCATAGAACCATTTCGATTCAAATTTAGACACATTTGAAGGTTGCTTGTCCAAACCCCTTTGGCCGCACACTTCATATTTCCACATCTCATTTACGAATTTTGTATGGAAATTACCGTATAACCTCTTATTCCACTCTTATGACGGCTTGAGTAGAAAGCATGGAAATAATTAAGATAGTTTTCGGTATTTTTGGCACTGCCCCTCTTCTCAATTTCGTACTAGATAGCTACTCATCCGGGAATCCCCGAACTAAAGCCTGATGGAAAAATTTTCTAGCGAAAAAAATTACCAAAGCAAAATGTCTAACTGCTTGAGTTATATGGGTTATCCAAAAAGTATTCCAATTTTGATGTGCGTTGTAAACGTCCTGGGAACTACATGGCAGATTTGTCACCTTTTCCAAATTTGAAATAAAGTGTTCTCTGTAAAAAAGGTCCGCCAATACAAGCTAAAATACGTCGATGTTTATCAAGAAGACGTAAGCACTCTGGTTTGTATATTATGAAAAGATCAGTCTATTATGCAAATGCTTCTGACAATGAAAAAAAACCTGACCGTGACCTAGAAAAACTTCTACGGAAAATTGTTTTTTTGGATATTCTTGTAGAGCATGTCTAAAATCCTGGATAAGTCTGACTTTTCAGCTCGGAAGGAGACAAAAGGTAGTAAAATTCTGAAAACACCTCGACACCTATATTATGGTTTTTCATTAATGATACATGGGCCCTTGGTAATCGCTCTATTTTTGTTGGCCTTCAGAGCTGGTAAGCCAAATTCACGTTATACAAGAATACGCAGAACGAAATTCCATCGAGCTGATGACTGTCACAGTCACGATCCCTCTCTTGGAGATGTCACTGTCCGCTGGAAAGACAGGCTTAAAAGTCAACTTTCTATACTAACCACAGAGCCAAATTTTAATGGCTCTCTTTTCAAAACAGTGAAAAGATGGAGCGAATAGATAAAAATACAGAGCAATTATAGTACCGTTCGACCTTAGGGATCACAATTTGCATGGTGTATGGCCAGTTCGCGATGGTTTTTTTCAAAATTTTTAATATTTTTTGCCATAAAAGTACTCTTTTAGTGGAAAACAGTTTTTCTGGGGCACCCAGTGGCTGAAATTTCCTCCGGAATAACGCGTGGTTGTTGAGATATGACCTAAAATTGGATGGTCATCATTTAAAAATGACAAGCACCCAACTTTAGGTCATATCTCAGCAGCCACGCGTTTTTTTTTAATTCTGTTTTTCAATTCAGATTCCTGAGGAAATTTCAGCTACTGGGTGGCCCCAGAATAACTGTTTTTACAAAACAGTACTTTTATGGCATAAAATATCAAAAGTTTTGAAAAAACCATCGCTAACTGGCCACTCCCCAATTTGTATACTCTTTGCATTCTGGGGTTCAGGAGCTTTCGAAAATGTTTGATATTGAACAGAAAAATAGGATCACAAAGTGTGAGACGACAAGGAGGCACCGTAAAAGTATTTAAAATAAAAAGAAAATTTAAATTCATTTTGTCTTCATCTGAAAAACTGGTGCCCGGGAATTCAAAGATTTGAAATGAGACCTATTGGCGTGGGCATGCCCTTTAAGTAGAAAAGGTGAAAATCGATGGGGGGGGGCGGTTATTCGCTACTAGGGTCGTAATTTGCATTAAACCGTAAAATTCAGGTGTTACTGGCAAGAAATGAACCTTAAAGGGGCATGCTCGTTGACGATGGGGATATTTTGAAAGGCGGGTACCAGCGAAATTCAAACGAGAATTAATTTAACGAAATGTTGGAAAAGTCGAGGAAAAATTATATCTCCAGTGGGAATCAAACCGACGACCAACTTTCGCAGTTCGCCGCCACTATCCTACTAGGCCACCGATGTTATTGAAAGAAAGAAGAGTTTTTGATTACTTATTGCCCGCAGGGTACTTAATTAAAATTTATTTTGAACTAATTCTCGTTTGAACTGACCTGGTACCCGCCTTTCAAAATATTCCATCGGCGGCGAGCATGCCCCTTTCAAAATAACTCCAATAATCTAGTTGATATTTTTTAACCTTATAACACACAGTGTTTGACTCAATCACTGAAAAAATATATAAAGATAGAGTGGGTGGCCAGAGGGAATAGAGCTAGCATCCTTCCATTTTGCTTTAGTTTTAATTCTAACGATTTCCATGTGGGACCAGATACGGACAGTAGATGCACCCTCCCTTTAAAATTTGATGTTTGCGAATAAGAATAAGCAGAAAAAAAAACTCGCCGAGCAGCTGATTGGATAAGTGCGAAAGTCGGCACAAGCTGGTCGTGGGTCTTGTTCCCACAGGATACCTCGCTCATTAGAAGTATAAGTTATAAATTTCAATCTACTTTCTTCAGAAAATAAAATGTACCGCCTCTTCGAATTTAAGATTGTACCTATAATGCGCTGATAAAAAAGCCCTTTTAGACAAAGCGGAAATTTTTTTATTAACGGAGGACTACCTTCTTTGGGTCTATCGAAATCATGTCACAGAGTATAATGCCAAACAAAGGTGGGCGGATTACCCACCATTTCCAATGAAATACCGAAGTTTTTTTAGAATTTTTACCAAAGTTTTTAGGCAAAGAAAAGATTGCTTTTCAAGAAACCATATGAAAGCCACCATCGAATAATAAAAATCTTACCAAAATGCCAATTGTAGAAGTCGAATTCAAGCTTTTCAATGTCATATATCTAGAAGTAATTAAGGTTCAGAGTGAACTTAAGACAGCTCAGACTAACGTACAATGGTATCCGCATTGCTTGGCTTGGACCAATCTAAGCAAAAATATTTATTTTAAACCATAACTCTGCCACGAAAACTCACCATATACAAGAATCCTTGAATGTCTCCTAGAATACAAGTAATAAAGCTGCTCAAACGTGTAGAATTATACTTACTTGAGCTCTCGCAGAAGGTCCTTATAGGACTCGGCCATCACTTCCAAATACTTCCTGTTTACGACGCGGATCTCTGCTTCCTAAAAAAAACTTCCATACTAAGTACCAGTGGCGTACGCAGGAATTTCTGACGGGGGGGGGGGGGGCACCAGGCCATTTTACCTACACCGTTTTTCAAATTTTCGAGGCCATTTTACCTACACCGTTTTCGGAAAAATCTGACGGGGGGGCACGTGCCCCCTGCCCCCCCCCCCCTGCGTACGCCCCTGCTAAGTACAGTCGACTCTCGATTGAACACACACTCAAAATTTCGTTCCGGCCTGGGGTCCGACCCCTTTTTAACACAATTTTCAAGTGCTTTTTCAGTCATGATTCGATAGTCTGATGCAAAAATAAAGAAGTTTGATTTTAGCACCGCCATTTTTTCAAAACAGCAAACTTTTGCCATATAGACTAGCAGCTTTCGGTTTAACGACACCGTATTCTCAAAAAGAGTGTTGTTGAATCGAGAGACGACTGCAACACACACATTCAAAGTAAAATTAAATTTACATTTCCCCGATTTTTGATGTTTCAAGACACTTAGAGACAGGACAGTCCAGATCTAAAATGTAGAAATACTTTTTTACATCGATGGGTGAACTTACAAATCATCAGGTGAGGATATAGCTTCAAATCAGGCAGAGTCTTTAATTTCGTTGATGGTAAATTACAGTCGGTATAGGTACATGAAACACGAAAAAGCTACCATTTTTCGAACATAGTAGTAGCTTGAAAAAAACACATGAGGTATTAATAGAAAACAGGCTGATTGAGAAGTAAGGGTAAACATACTGTTTGAAATCTAAAAAATGATAATTAGACTTAATTAATAAAAAAAATGTTAACAATTGTTACATTCTTCTCCAATGTAGTTTTGAGAACGCATGGCATTCTAAATATTTTAAAACTGAATCGGTCAAATAAAACACAATCATACAGCAAAAACAAAATCCGCGTAGACAGATCGCTCCTAAAATGTCAATTTCTGACATTAATTTTTTTCGATAATTGTGCCCACCAAAACAACGCCCTGTCCTGAAAAAATAGAATTAAGATTAAAAAGCGAAAAATGGCAAAAACCAGTGTTCAGGATGTGAGCTAAAGCATTAGCATACTGCTCGAAGCGACAAAAATATATTCTGTCTTGCATCACGGCCGACAAGTCATCGTAAGGATTATCAAAGAATCGCTTAGCATCCGGAATACGAAAACGCTTCGGGAACTGAAAACTACACAGATAACTGCCACGTAATTTAACCTATGGTATTTATTGAGCTTACGAGATGATAGAAATTTCGCATATCGTTTCCATACCTGAATAGATTCAATTTCATGTATTTATTAACCAGTAAAAGTACCGGTCAGTCAGAATGTCATCCATTTTGAACTCAGGCATGAATTGGAACCCTAAATCAACCTAGTTGTGTAAATTAGGTTCAAAAATAAATCCTTATACCTAGCCCATCTGCAATTTCTTGGCCAACTTTGGTCTGAAAACTGTGTTCAACTAAAACAAGTAACTAAAGGTGCTACCTTTCCAGAACCAACGTTGCCTTCCAGGATAATGAGCTTAGAATTTTCGTGAAAGCGCTTTGTTGTCTCATCGTAAAGGGCATGAAACCAATTGAAGCTTTAAAAAAATCATGCGAATTTGAAGACAAATTTGAAAGCATACCTTTTTTCCTTGTATGGCCAAGGTTCCTGCAAAAAACTTTAATCTAAAAACAACAAAAACCTGAAGTACCGGATAGTTGTCAGGTAGTTTGAGCAGAGCCTCGCTGACAATATTTCGGCTCTGAGACAGAAAATTTTGCGAGAAAGGAAGCAGCAGGCTGGTGGATGAGCGGCCAAACGAGCAACACCCAAAAGGCTTGAAGAAACCATGGCAAGCTACAAAAACAAATTTTATTTAAAATTTTCCGAAGCATCATTAAAGACATAAAAATATACCGTATATTCTCTATTAGAAGGCCCCTCTCTAATAGAAGGCCCCCTTGAGGACCTATATATCAGCCTAGAAAAAGAAATTCGCAAATCTGTTTTTCGCGTTTTCGTAGTTAGCACGAGCTCACCTGATTCCACTTTTAAAATTCTGGTTGAGCACGCGAAAATCTCAAAATCGACCCAAATTTTTTCCGACTTTTTAGGGTTGAAAAATAGAAGGCCCGGGCCTTCTAATAGAGAATATACGGTATCACCTAAAAACTTTACTACTCTCAAGGGTGAACAGGCGCCTTACAGGCGCATATAACTTTTTTGGAAAACATCCTCTTTTGTGATACAGTCGACTCTTGATTTAAGGAAACCCCAAAAAGTTCGTTTCCACCTAGGGTCCGACACTTTTTTTATCCCGATTTTTGAAATTTTTTACTAGTTTTTTTATTTTGACAGTCTGGCTGTAAATATTGCAAAGATTACGATTTTGCCAATCGTTTTTTAATAACTAAAATAATTTTACTACTCAAAAGCAAAACCTCGATTTAAGGACAGGCTTTTTCAAAAATCCCTGTCCTTAAATCGAGGTTTTGCTTTTTGAGTACCGTATTTCCTCTAATATACCGACATGTCGGTTTATTTTTCAACCCCTCAAAAATCGTGAAAATTTTGGGTCGATCTCGACAATTTTGGATGAAGATCCAAAATCGAAAAAGCGGAATCGATAGAGCTCGTGGGAGCTAAGAAAACGCAAAAAAAGCGATGTAAATTTCTTTCTTTGGACTGAGATACGGACCCTCGAAGTAGGGGGTGTCGGTTTATTAGAGGGTGTCGGTATATTAGAGGAAATACGGTAGTAAAATTATTTAGTTATTAAAAAGTTAGTTATTTTGGTGTACAGCCACAAAATTTTGAGTTGTAGGTCAAAGAAAGTTGAAAACCCCAAAAACGCCAATTTTGATATTTCAGTGCTCTAATTCTCGGTTTTTTGTTTGTCAAGTGCCAAATCTGATTATTATGACCTTATGTTACTTTTTGATTTTACGTCCGATAATGATGTTTTTACAAATTATTTCGAAATTTTCTGAAAATTCAGATTTTCACGACACATATTATTATGGCTGTAACTAATTTCACCCGTCAAATTACTGATTTACCCCGTCAAATTATTTTTTTACCCCGTCAAATTTGAATTTCGATCAAAATACTCATTTACCCCGTCAAATGGGTCGTAGCCTTTAGGCCCTTTTTTTCCACTTTTTGGCGTTCTGCCCTATGTTATACTTTAGCCACATAGGCTTTATTTTAAAGCCATTTTGTGGTTCTTAAGACATTTTTTAGTCCCGGCTAACGTGCGCTGGCCTACCCTGAGCCTAAGCCTAAGCCTAAGTTAAAAAAATAAGGCCTAAGTGGCTAAAATATAACATAGGGCAGAACGCCAAAAGTGGAAAAAAGGCCCTAACCAGTGTTTCCGAAAATAACACCTACAGTAACACCTACACCTACTATCTGAACCCTACACCTACATTAACACCAAAAATTAAACATACCTTACACCTACACGTACACTTGAAATTAAACATACTGTACACTTACACCTACACTTAAAATGAACCATACCCTACACCTACACCTACTGTTTGGCATACTGTACGCTAACAGTACATTTAAGTGTTAGCGTACTGTTTGCCGTACTGTACGGTACAAAGTGTTTAAAGTACTGTTTGGCAAACTGTTCGATAAGTGTTTAGCGTACTGTTTGTCGTACTATTTTCAATACTGTACTGTCTGAACGCACACTACCATGTCTTTCTTCAAGATTTTCCTATATCCTTGTATTCAGATATATGTCAGCGCAAAACTCTTCTTCTCCATCAACTGGCAAGCAAAACCGTGTACGCCGTATCGATGCAATCTGGGCTAAATTTACGGTGGAACAAGATAACGGTGGAAAGCAAAGTGCCCGTTGCAGTGAATGCGCCAAGGTAAATACCATGCTTTTATCAACTAATCTACATATTATTGGAATTGTTAGATTCTCACATGTCACAAGAATGTTCTTGAGCGCCATTGGAGAACTGTGCACAAAGACAAATCACCGCCGGCGAAAAGAATCCGCTCCAGCTTTGAATTCCAGGCGTAACTCTTCATGTTTGCGATGGGAACGGAATATTGCGCCGCTTTTTTCTCGGTCTCTGCGAACTGAATGGGTCACATACTGGAACTGCAATCCGCCGTGAAGTTAACAAGATTCTGGTTGACTATGGACTTACAATGAAGGACGTCTTTAAAGTGGTTACCGATGGTGCTAGCAATATGGCAAATGCTTTTCGAGATGTTTGCTCTGGTAATATAAAATTTTTGTGTTTTGAAAAAATACCGAAGCTAAAGTTTTAGTGGAAGTAATGATTCAATACCTTGAGAATAACAATGAAGAAGAAACGGAGGAAATAGAAGAAGAAACGGATTGCAGAACTGCTGATATGTCTATTGAGTAATATTTTTTTCTGTGCACGTGCGCATGACTTTGAACATGGGTATTTACAGATCTGCATTTCCATTACGCGTAAAATGTTTTGCTCATGACATTCAGCTAGTGATTGTGGAACTGTTCAAGAACTATGTTATTCCAAACACAGGCTACGAAAAGATGATGATCTTGATTAACCAATTCAGAAAATCTCACAGTGCGATCAAGGTATTTTCATTGAAAGTTTCGCCAAATGCGCAATTTTTTGTTTTTTTGTAGGAATTGTCGGATGCTACAGGCAAAATATTGGTAGTGGGATGTAAAACTCACCAGCTCACCAATTGAACGGATCTTTTCTCAGGCTGGATTATCAACCAACAGTCACAGGAACCGAACCTCATTTGATCTACTGAACTCTCAGCTGATAGTATATTGTAACTGCTTTGTTGAGGATGTGAATTTGTTTTGAGTTGTTTTTCGATGATCCATAATTGTTACCAGAATTTATGAAAATAAAGATAACATGGGATGAAATTAAAGACTTTCTAAAATAACTATATGGCTGTCTTATAACTGTTCTGTTGCACAGTGAATTTAGCCCAGACTGCATCGAGATCGTTTATGGAGTAGAAGATTCTGAGATATTTCTAGGAAAATATGAAGATATATTTCACTAAAATACATCTGAATACAAGGATATAGGAAAATCTTGAAGAAAGACATGGTAGTGTGCGTTCAGACAGTACAGTATTGAAAATAGTACGACAAACAGTACGCTAAACACTTATCGAACAGTTTGCCAAACAGTACTTTAAACACTTTGTACCGTACAGTACGGCAAACAGTACGCTAACACTTAAATGTACTGTTAGCGTACAGTATGCCAAACAGTAGGTGTAGGTGTAGGGTATGTTTTATTTCAAGTGTAGGTGTGCGTGTAGGGTATGGTTCATTTTAAGTGTAGGTGTAAGTGTACAGTATGTTTAATTTCAAGTGTACGTGTAGGTGTAGGGTATGTTTCAATTGTAGGCATAGTGTTGAGTAGGTGTAGGTGTTATTTTCGGAAACACTGGCCCTAACGCCTCTACGCCCGTCAAATTACTGATTTACCCCGTCAAAATATTGATTTACCCGTCAAATTTAAATTTTCGGTGAAATACTGCAGTAAATTTTGCGGGAATCCGAATTTTATAGTCAAAAATGATTTGGATCGCGCAAAATCCAGCCCCAGAGTGGCCAGAAGTCCCTGAAAATTGATTTTTCGGGGTTTATTAAAGGGGAGTACACTTTTCGCAAAAATTCGATTGAGCAGATCAGATTTCGGGTCCGATGGGCTCAATCGCTCAGAATTCCACCCTGAACCATTCTCAACCATCTTAAACCACCCTAAGCACTGATTTAGGGTAGTTAGATACCGGTCTGGAGCAGTTAAGGATGGCTTAGGGTTGTTTGAGATACTCGAGAATGGTTCAGGATGAAATTCTGAGCGATTGAGCCCATCGAACCCGAAATCTGATCCGCTCAATCGAATTTTTGCGAAAAGTTTACTCCCCTTTTAGTAAACCCCAAAAAACAATTTTCAGGGACTTCTGGCCACTCTGGGGCTAGATTTTGCGCGATCCAAGTCATTTTTAACTATGAAATTCGGATTCCCGCAAAATTTACTGCAGTATTTCACCGAAAATTTAAATTTGACGGGGTGAATCAATATTTTGACGGGGTAAATCAGTAATTTTACGGGGTAAAACAATTTGAGCCTATTATTATATGCATCACTACAATTTGAATTTTCAGAAAATTTCAGAAAACATTTGAAATGCAGGAATTATTGCATCAGGCGCGAGCATGCCCTTTAAATACCGAAATAAACAAAAAATCATGTAAAGCAGCAGCGATTTGTTCCAAAAACACGTTTTTGAGGCTCGGTTTTGGTTTTGACTAAAAGTAAAATTCCGATTCCGGTTACGGTTTTTACAAAACTCAAATCCCGATTCCGGTTTTAGGAAAAGTCAAATTCCGGTTCCGGTCTAAATATCGATTCCGAGCCAACTCTAAATAACACTATGATAGTAACACTAAAAATATTCGACAAACAGGTTGTTGTACCCGGCCAAGGGTTGGCCGCTTCGCGGCCAAGACCAGCACACTCCACATTGCAATATATTGGGGAAAAATATATATTTTCGTTCTTCTTCTCAGTAGCTTTGTTGGCGTAGGTGCGTTTGTCTCTTTTTTCCATTTATGGAAAAAGGGACAAACACCTTACGTAAGGCGGTTGTTCCCTTTTTCCACTTTTTGAATTCGCACCTTTTTCGGTTATCCGACATTTGCGCGCCACGACATTTCCGCGCCGACATTTCCGCGCCGACATTTGCGCGCGCGACATTTCCGCGCCGACATTTCCGCGACGACGTTTCCGCGCCGACATTTGCGCGACGACATTTCCGCGCCGACATTTCCGCGCCAAAATTGTTTTTTCTGGTCAAACAGCTCAACAACTCTCCTGAATGGTTCTTTCCCCTCTTAGTTTTTTTACCATCCTAGGGGTTTTGAACCACCCTTAGCGGTCTTGAATGCTTTCAGCAGTTCTGAACAATCTTCAGTGGTCTTATTTGATCTTCAATTATCATCAACTATCCTGAGTGGTGTTAATCTACCTTTAACGGTCCAAACCCATTCTCACTAGTCCTGGTAGTGTTAGCCAGGTACCTAGATGATGATACTTGGGTAGTATCCAGGTGGTGGTACTCGAGTAGTCAAGATTGCCTCATTATTTATTATTGAGATGGCTAATTAGACTACCGTATTTCTTCTAATAGAGTCCCTCTCTCTAATAGAGCCCCCCCCCCCCACACCACGCCCCTCTTTTTTTTTGACTAGAACTTCAGAGTTAGGGCCATTTTTGATTTACAATTTCGAGATTTTCGGGGGATCAAAAAATAAGGCCCCGGGTGTTCTATTAGAGGATATACGGTAGTTGGGATTAAGTTTGGATCAATTGCGATGTATTGGAATCAATTAGGATTAGTTTGGATCAGTTGGGGCTTGTTCCAGCATCAATCCCGAAGGACTTCCAACTCCGAAACTCAAAACTTTTTTAAATTCGATTAAAAGTCACTAATAGCAAGGTATGCTACCCAGATTCGTGAGCTGAACATAGTTTGATGAACAAAAAGATTTCATCCATCTAGGTCTCAGCACCAGGCCCTTTCACTGCGCCCTTCCACCTTGGCCCTTCCACTGCGAAACTTTTCAAGCACCGCCAATATTGAATCGTTCGCAAAGTATTCGATTTGTCGTGACGCATTTCATAGCCATCGCACAAAACCAATGTTCTCATTTTGCTCGATAGAGACGCCATTCTGAAAAATTAAAAATTGAGCACATGAATTCATTATCAATAGCCTTTTTGAGTCAAAGTCAAGTTAACTAATTAAGAGTAAACAGATTTGTAGCAGAATATTGTTACTTGTATGGTCTGGATATAGCTAAGGAGTTTTGACCAGGCTGTGTTTCTCTCTTTAGGTTTAAATCCATCTGTTTGACCAGAAAAAACAATTTTGGCTCGGAAATGTCGGCGCGGAAATGTCGTCGCGCAAATGTCGGCTCGGAAACGTCGTCGCGGAAACGTCGTCGCGGAAATGTCGGCGCGGAAATGTCGTGGCGCGCAAATGTCGGATAACCCTTTTCATATTTATTATTTGGCTGCTGTTTCATTTTTCTTTAACGTTTTTTTTACTCTTAGTCAAACTTTTAGGCACAGGGTAAGCCAGCGCCAGTCCATTCCCAACCAACTTTAACCATCCAAAATGGGGTAGATGGGTGGGTGTCTCCTATTCAGATGGATATCCGTCTGAGTAACCTAAAAAATTAAAATTTTTTTAAAAATAAAAATAAACCATTTTTTCTAGCTTGAAGTTGTGTGGGAATTGGGTTTGTGAAGTCCAAAATTGCGATTTTACCCATCCTAACTTCAATTAGGGTGGGTACCTCCCGGTTCGGTAGATACCTTATTTTCTCTATTAATGAACCCCTCTCTAATAATGAACCCCTCTCTAATAATGAACCCCCCCCCCCCCCCTCGATTTTTTGACTAGGATTTCAGAGTTAGGGCCATTTTCGATTTATAATTTCAACATTTTTGAAGGGTTGAAAAATAATGAACCCGGGTGCATTAATAGAGAAAATACGGTATCTACCTGGATATCTCCACCCAAACGACCTGAAAAGTCAAATGCTTGTCTTTTTATATCTAAAATTATGGTTGAAAAAGGTATGCACCCAAGTGGATTCGAAATAGCAACCTCTGAATCACCCCTTAAAATCTGAAGGCAGTTTTGCAGTTTTTGAGGGGCCGTGCAGAGTGACCGAGCCAAACCAAGTGGTCGTCCACTTGGAATTTTTTTAAGTTTTCGGGTTCCAAAACAATTTTTCTGCACTAATTCGAGCATGCTGAAGATGGTTTGACAGTGGTAAAATCGTGTTTTATCGATAAATTTTTGAGTTATCGTAAATTATTGATTTTGATAAATCAATAATTTGCAATAACTCAAAAAGTTCTCGATAAAACGTGATTTTAGCACTGTCAAACCGTCTCCAGCATGCTCGAATTAGTGCAGAAAAATTGTTTTGGAACCCGGAAACTTGAAAAATTCCAAGTGGACGACCACTTAATTTGGTTTGGTGCATGGATCGCCCAGTAGAACCGAGTTTTGATTATAGAAAAACATTTTAAATGATAGGAGTTCTTTACAAGACAAATAAGTTAATTCAGAAATTTAAAACCAAAAAGGTGCGAATTCAAAAAGTGGAAAAAAGGGACAAACGCCTTACGTAAGGCGTTTTTCCCCCTTTTTCCATAAATGGAAAGAAGGGGACACGACCCGCTTTGTTTTGACACTTGACTACAGAAAAATTTCTGTTTTCCATGCTACAGTGTGTCCCAAAAAAAAAAACTCCCCAACCCTTCAAGGGCACCGTAGGACCATTTTTAATTTTCAACTTTTTGTGATTGATATGTCATCTCGTAGCCCTGGAAATTCTCTAGCGAATGGTATATAAACATTCACTAAGTGACAATAGTAAAGTGGGTGAATAAACAGAACAAATAAAAAAAACCGGATATTCAATCCCCGAATTTTCTTTTTTTTTCATTGACTTAAAAAACTATTGACGTGTTTTCAGGTTGATCATTAATATCAAAATTTATTTTGCAAAAATATTCCAAACACATGATTTTGTAGCCCTTTCTTTTCTCTTTCGATTGGTATATAAAAATTTCCTGGATTATTTTCAAAAAGTCAGCATCCGACTCTTAAAACAAATAAAGTCATTTCACAAAGTTTGACAAGTACTTTTGTCACCTTAACTGATCAAAATTTTGCTTGAGTCTATTTCGCTAAAGTTTTTTCTTTAATGTATGTTGTAGCGCAGATCAAGAGCTACAAAAACCTTTTAACAGAATTTTTTTTTTAAAAATCCGGCTTTGTCCGGTTGCCTTAAAATCATGAATTCGAGCTCCATCCGAAAAAATTGAGCTCCATCAGAAACACAGCTGTATTTATGGGTCGAAAACAATTGCGAAAAAATATTGGGTTAGAACATATTGTTGTTCGGTCTAAATGAGTTTGTACGAACTGTATTTGTTGGACTTTGCCAACAAACACCACATAAATTCTTATCGATCTTTTGCCACTGTAAAGCAGCACACATAAATTATTTTTGTAAATTTAAACGTTGAGATATAGCCTCATGAAAACAGCAAATCCATTAAAAACCGACTGAAAATTCGAAAAAATTCAGAAAAATTGATTTTTGGCCCGACTTTTGCGGCCCGACAAATGCAGATGGACATTTGCGGATATTTTTTGAGATCGAAAGAGGCATATTGAGTGCAAAAAAGGAGGTCCGCATTTGTCAGTCCGCAAAATGACGCGTCCGCTGAAGTCGCGGCGCAAATGTCGGGCCGTAAATGTCGCGTCCTCCTAAACCCGTCCGCCATTTGTCGTGGTCGCAAATTGAGAACCGTAAATGTCGCCACGCCGTTTTAAAAATCATGGCAGAGCATACAGGTCAACAAAAATACATTATATTTACAAAAAATTGCGATTTTACTTCTCAATCTTCAAACCTCGAAATCCAGGGTAGGTACCTTCGGACAGGTAGATCCACCTGGCTATTTTAAAATAACAAAAGTTAGTCAAATTCAATTAAGAAATCACTTATTCTAACTTAAAATCACGTGGCAGTTTGTGTTTCTTAAGACTAAAATTGCGAACTGATCGACCCGGTTCCCGAAAACTTGGGTGGGTATCACCTGACCAGGTGGATATCCACCTGGATGGCCTTAAAAACAAATGTTTCTATAGAACAAAAGTCTTAATTTTTTAAATTATATTAAAGGCCAAAGCAATATGTCGTTAGAAAGCTTATTTTCTCAGCCTTAAAACAAGCTATCAGGCATAAACAAGAATTTTTAATATCACAGAGAAAAATGCATAACAAAAATGGGACACGCAACTTTTAGGTTCCTAATTTGAAGAGGAAAGTTATCCGTTGGATCCGTCGAATTTCTAAAATCTGTCTGCAGATTCCGAATCAGCATAGAAAACTGTTCATAAATACACAAAAGTGCCGCTCAACCGTTGAAGTGTTAAAAGGGCTGATTTTACACAATTCTGACTCGGTAGCCGTCTTATTGTAAATAATACACAGTTATAAAACTGGAAAAAGTCGTCTTTGTCGCGCGACAAATCCGGGTATAGTCGTTCTTGTCACGCGACAAATAATTTAAAAATCCGGATTTGTCGCGCGACAAATTCGGAAAAAATCCGGCTTTGTCCGGTTGCCTTAAAATCATGAATTCGAGCTCCATCCGAAAAATTGAGCTCCATCAGAAACACAGCTATATTTATGGGTCGAAAACAATTGCGGAAAATATTGGGTTAGAACATATTGTTGTTCGGTCTAAATGAGTTTGTACGAACTGTATTTGTTGGACTTTGCCAACAAACACCACATAAATTCTTATCGATCTTTTGCCACTGTAAAGCAGCACACATAAATCGTATTTAGATAAAAAAAACTAAATTTCAAGGCTTCTAAAATCTTTACATCGCTTCGGCCGTTACACCACACCCATAATTTGGCAGAACACAAGTGTTATGACTTCAAAAGTTTGTGCTACTTTTTATGAAAAGCTCTTTAACTCAAAATTACCACAAAAATCTGTCGGTTGGGCCAGAGTAAAGCTAATCGACACATCGACAAAATGCCATAAATTATTACATTTTCAAAAATTATTATAGTGACAACTTCTTGTTTGTGAAATACGAAAGTTTGGTACATACCTATATCCTCTATTAATCGGCCCTCCTGTAATAAAGCCATCCTTTAGAAAAAATATGTATCAGCCCAGAATCAATATTCTGCAAATTTATTTCTGCGTTTTCTTAAGTACTCCTAGCCTTACCAATTCTATTTTTAGTTTTTGGCTAAGCAGCCAAAAATCTCAAAATCGACCCGATTTTCTTAGGGGTTGAAAAATAAACCCCCCGGGCCGATTAATTGAGAATATACGGTACTTTAAGTAAATTACCTGTAAAATGAGTTTGTCCTGCATGAGAAAAGGCTTATTAGAAAGCGGCGCTTTTCTGACGATCTTTTCAGGCCACTAAAGCAAGAGCATTTGAAACGATGGGTGTTTTATTTTCACTGCCAATACAGTCACAAAAAAATTGCTGCACATATAGAATGCTTCATTAATTTCAATTATTAAAAAACATATAGCATATATTATTGAACTAAGACTTTTTGACGCTACGGGAATATACCCCACCCAAAAAAGCTATTAGAATATATCTTCCCAAATAATTTTTTGAAGGGTACCTGAAACCACCATTTTGAAATAAAAAGTTGTACCAAAGCCCTCGCTAGTAATGGATAGGCCCTGAGCCTAAACCTAATCCTACGGGCCTAAGCCAAAGCCTAAGTCTAAATTATTAGGTGGCGCCAACTTTTACATAAAAAAAAATTACATATCCTACGTAAGAACTTAGTAAATATTGGGTCATCTTAAAAATTTATTCAGCAAAATAAAATTCGGACGAAAAAGGAGAACAAGACCCAGACCGGCCAATTGGCCAAACGTCGACCAAACACTTTTTTTCGACTTAATTTAGCGTGGATTTTTGTGTTCAAGCCCACTTTTCTGCTATGTTTAGCAAGAACCCACGAAATTTTTTTTCCAAAAAACAACATCTCAGCTTTCTTTTGAGCACAAGAACGTGGTCTATAATAGTGCTCCTAATAAAAGTTTTACCTACAGTTGGAGAAAAGTTTTGGCATGGCTAAAATTAAAGCTTAGAGATTTTTTTGGGCCTACATCCGGCTAAGGCTCAGTCACTGTATTTAGGCTCGCATTGATTTATCAGTTTTTTAATAAATTAAGAATTCGTAGGTGCAAACACAATGGAGGCGCGTGTGGCACCCTTGTTTTTAGTAGTCGGCTTATTGGCCACTAATAGCCATAATCAATGGTGGGATCGGTGTATAATAACTATACCGGTTCCTTATAGGCTCAAATTGAATCGCGCCCTCTAATTTACTTTTTTTCGCCCCTAATTTTATTTTTCCATTTTTGAAAAATAATTTTTCTTAAAATATTTGTTGTAATTTTTTAAAACGTTGGATTGCTGCGTAACCCTAGATATTAGCTTTTTTAGAACCTATCTAACTTAGCTGAATGATTTGCAAAATGTGAGGCGAGGGTCACACTCCTTAGTCGATGTCGAGGTCAATTTTTTTGAACTTCTTTTGTGACCAGAGATTATTTTTTCTAATGTCATTTTTATCTTTTTTATACCAAAAGAGCTTAGGATCTAAGATATTTTCTACATTGAAAAACTTCAAAATTATATGACAATAGCGTGTGTAATAACTGGTGTCCAAAAAGTTCGGAGCGGACTTTTAAGCTTAATTTTTGAAATGAAAATTATGCAATAAAAAATTCCAAATACACAGTTTTGTTGCCCTGAGTCTCCGCTTTCCAATGCGCTATCAACTTTTCTTTTATGATGAAATTAGGCTGTAAAAGTGGGACAAAGAAAAGAAGGACAGAAAAATGAATCATGCAGCAGCTTCTTTGTGTTGTTTTTTTCTTTTGCTCTCGCTATTCAAGTTTTTATCTTCAAGTTTAGGATTTGGTCCGTCGACCCATTGCCTGTGGAGCTGAAGTTTGTTGAAAGAACTCAGAAGCCGAAACAAGTGATGGTTTGGGCCGGTGTCAGCTGGGAGTCGAAAACTCCATTGATTTTTGTGCCAAATGGAACAAAGGTTAATGGCCCAGAGTATCGCCGAATGTTGGAGACCCAAGTGGCGCCATGGGCTGAGGATAACCTGGAGGGTGAGTGGTGCTTCCAGCAAGACGGAGCACCGTCGCATCGTGCACTTGATACTCAGAACTGGATTGAGCAAAATTTTCCGGATTTCATCAAGGTTGACTCTCATTGGGGTCCAAATGCAGCCATCAAAGGAGACTGGGCTCCCAACTCACCAGACTGGAATGTGATGGATTACTTTGCGTGGCCATATCTTCAATCAAAGGCCTGCTCCCAGCCTCACAACTCCATTCCATCATTGAAGCAATCCTTGGTCCGTGAATGGACGCAATTCCACAAGAAATGATTCAAAATGCTATTAACAGTTTTCCAAAACGTCTCCGTAAATGTATTGCAGCCAATGGTGGTCACTTTATTGAGTAAAATAAAAAGTAAATATAGGGTTTTGTAGAGGAGACTCAGGGCAACAAAACTGTATATTTGGAATTTTTTTATTGCATGATTTTCATTTCAAAATTAAGCTTAAAAGTCCGCTCCGAACTTTTTGGACACCAGTTAGCTTTGTTAGTTACGTTAGCTTTGTTTGTTAAGCGGTCGAGGCATCGACCGTGACATCGACTACCCTCCTAATTTTAAGCTATTACACTCGCTATTGTCATATAATTTTGAAGTTTTTTGGTATAGAAAAGATCTTAGATCCTAAGCTCTTTATTTGATATGAAAAAGATAAAAATGACATTAAAAAAATAATCTCTGGTCACAAAAGAAGTTCAAAAAAGTTGACCTCGACATCGACCAAGGAGTGTGACCAGGGGGTGAATATTAAGAGGTTTGAAAAAAAGTCATCAAGAGGCCTTATTTAGGTTTTATCTCTCTTTAAACCTCTTGATCTCTACATTTCGCTTGATTCAGCAAAGTTTGATATTCATTAGAGGGCTAAGATCCAGAGCTACACAATAATACAAAACGTTTAAAAAATTACAACAATTTTTTTAGAAAAATAGCAAAATAAAATAGAGGGCGCACTTCAGTGACAACCATCCTTATATACATACAATAAATTCGGAACGAGAAATAAAAATATACAAAAAGTATTTGTAAAACCATCTATTTTCCCCCAGTCTTGTCCCTTTGCCTGCGATTCTTAACCAGTTGGCTATTTGAACAATTTTTAATTGAGTTTGCCGGATATTTCTCTTTTTCTTCTGACGTAGGTATCTATTCTGGTCGTAGAAGCTCTGAGAATCTAGATATTTTCAATTCTTTAAAATTTGTACTTCACGAAAAAACTATACCCGTCGAGCACATTCTTTAAATGAGTAAATCACCTAAAAATGAAACGTTGCATCAAAAAATACATAATTAAAATTAATAATTAAAATTTTCAATCTTTTAGCTAAAAGTCATTTGGGCCGCAATAAATGTTCCAGGTCAAATATAGATTTATTGTCTACCAAATGCATGCAAAAATTTTTTTTACTTGCTAAAGTACCAAGTTCTATATAATAATGAGAATTTCGCAAAAATTTTTAACTTTTTTTTACTCCGAAACATCCTTTCACCTATATGCTGTATCTTCTCTAATAAGAGTTTAACAATCCTCCCCCTAATTCAAAACCGTGTTTTAGCATTGTGTTTTACCAAATTTTCGCAGACTATTCTGAGACAAGTTACCATCTATTTGTAGCCAGTAGTGAGATGAGCTACAAATTCAGGAGTAACTTGTCTAAAACACGATTTCGAATTCAGGGTGCTCTTCTGTTATAGAGTACCGTATTTGCTGTATTAAGTCCCCATGGGGAGTTTTTTTTTCAACCTCTAAAAATCGAAAAATTTTGAGGTCGATTTTGAGATTTTTGGGTGCTCAACCAAAATCTGAAAAGTGTAATCAGGTAAACTCGCGGCAACTAAGAAAACGCAAAAAACAGATTTGCGAAATGTTCGCTGTAGGCTGAGATATAAGGTCCGTAGGGTGGGGACTTATTAGAGGGTGGGGAGTTAATACAGTAAATTCTGGGTTACGGCTCTACCGGAGAATCCGGTCCCTTTTTTCGCCTTGGTCCCCCTGTTGTTTTTTATTGAAAAATGCCTTGGTCGCCTCTGTCAATTATAGTTATGATAATATGGTGATTACAGTGATCATGGTGATTACAGTTAACATAATCACCTGAACCATGATCACTTTCAAACAACAGGGGGGACCAAGTCATTTTTTAATAAAAAACAACAGGGGGACCAAGTCATTTTTCAATAAAAAACAACAGGGGGACCAAGGCGAAAAAAGGGACCGGGTTCTCCGGTAGAGCCGTAAATACGGTATTCATTATTTTTGAAAACTAATTTTAATTTATTGTATGAACTATACAACTCACTTCATCACCATCCCAAACTGAAAATTACACATAAAAAACATCTATCACACCCATTAATCCAACTGAATTTTACTTACCTGAAGGTGGAGGAGGAATTTTCTTACGAATTCTGTATTTGTCCACAGGACCCAATTTTTTGTGCTTCCTCATCTACGAAAAATTAAACTGTACACGTTTTATGTTAAAATAATTTGTTTTTAAAGCTTACTTGGTCTTCAGCATACCGGGCCTCATACCTACAAATACACGCAGTCAGCATGGAAATATTTAAGTAAGAGGTAAGAATTTTACTTACCATAGTTCAGTAAGTTCAGGGTGATACATAGAGTCGAATCTGTTCTCTGACATCACTCGGAATACTAAATTGTTTTTTGTAGAACACAGACAAATATTGATTTTCGGTGTTTTGGCTGACCAGGAAGGCTCAAATCGTGTTTTAGCGTAGAGGACCGAGAGTTGTAGGATCTAGTACTGCTGCTTTTTTGAGATCAGCTGAAAAGTTGTGGATAAAGGCCCCGAAGTTACGGGTTTTCATCATGGTTTTAGCCTACTTTTGTATCTCTCTTCTTCTATTTATTTTTTCCGTATAATGGGTCTTTGAGAACTTTGATGGCCTTTCTCCACAATATTTCAACTGATTTAGAAAAATGATATAAGCTTCAGCTGCACTACACAAATCTTCAAAAAAAATATCAGATGTAATTTGTTCAAAAAAGCACTGCTTGACGTTCATTGGTCAAATAAAAATAAATTATCATAACAACAGTAAACAGAACATAATGCACAAATTTTAGTACCAGAAACTAAGAATATTTGTCCACGCAAAAACTCAATAACTTACCTTCCTCATACTGGTGCTGTGGTATAAGGCAAACATATAGGCTCTCAAAATAGCTGGAGACTGGGAGCAACCGGAATTGAGGCAGACAAACAGGCTGGGATCTAGTCTAAACAGATGGATCAACCTGTCACCATCTCTCCACAAATACAGTGCTTCACAAATAAAATCGACCTGAATCAAATATACAGTAAAAGTTGAATAAAAAGGGTAACAACCAGTTAGAATTGGCTTTCGAAAATTAAAATAGTCAACAAAACAACCCCCCCCCCGCCCGCTTCCGAAAAAGCTAATGTAATATATCGGCCGACAAATTTTTATTACTGGTTTGTTATCCAGTACTTATACTTTCAGTGTTCAACCTCTTTAGAATGTCAATTCAATATCAAATAACAAAAAATCTAACCTGATCACTATTGAATATAGAGGCTAGACTTCCTCTTGTGAAATTGGACTCAAAGAGATCGTCCATTGCTCAGGCGGAAATTATCTCTCAGACAAAATATCAAATAGACTAAAACATAACTAAAGGTGTTTATCCGGAAAAGAATAAAGGCGGAGCTTTCCCTACTTGTCTATTACTGTAGAGACGGCCTTTTGGTAAGGAAATGGGGGAGGACTCCATCCTAGTACTAGTCCTGCTAATTGGCTTTGTTTCTCCTTACCGATTGGGCTCTTGCTTTGGTCTGGCTAACCTGAAGAGTCAGATTTCAACTTTTCAGAGAGTGTTGAGAATATTGAGTGTATATCCAAAAGTCAGTGAATGATCATTATTATTACAGTGGTAATTGCAGGTCTTTGTTTTATTTGGCTTTTTGCAAAAAAGAGAGTGAGAGGCTAAAAAAGAAACTTGTTTGCTATTGCTTGCTTTTGTCCTAGTTTTTTTATCAATGTATTCAACGCACCTTATTCTGTGAGTATAGGCTTTTTAGTTTCGTCCCCTGATGTTTTTTATGATTTTTAGTCTTAGGAAGGGTTGGCCAGCGTATGTTATGATGAACTCAAACATAAGTCTAAGATATGTTTCTGTTCGTCCTAACATACACTGGCAGACCCATGCCTAAGCCTAAAAAATCACAAAAGAAACAGAAGGGACCAGGACGAAAAAGCCTACACTTACATGATAGAGCCAAAGAACGTGTTAAAAAAATCTACATCATAATTGTTTTGCGCTTTTTTTTATGAAATATACTGTACAAGGGTAGACAAGCGCCTAACAATCTCGTTGTCGGGGACGGCAATGGCCCTTTAACTTGGCCGCCTTTTTTGAATTTCAAATAAAAAAATGGAATTTGGCCGCCTTTTTTTTAATTGGCCCCATTTTTTCTTGTTGATTCATGTTTTTTCAAATTTTAGCCTCAATCCTTATATAGTATTTGGACTGACTGAGTAAACATTTTTCTTTGATTTTTGACTTCAAACGCTCATACATTTTTTGTTATTATGTCAAATTGAGCCCAGTTTTCTTTCAGCAATGCGCCTAAATCTCTTCTTTCGAATGAGTATAAACACTCTACATAGGGTATTAGCCAATTTTGAGATTTTGCGCATAATATGAAGATAATTAGAGAAATTTGTTAGATAAAATTGCGAATGTCGCGTAAAATTTTTTTGAAATCGCACCATTTTTCGATAAGGTTGTCGATGTTATATAGTTTTTGGACTAATGTTTGTGACGCTTTCAATGTCCGTGACGCTTTTTAACCCACTTCCAGTTTACGAATGACTTTGTTATAAACATTTCTAAAAGTGAATCGGAAGAGCAGAATTTAAAAAACTCATCAGAAATCAAAATTGCGAATTTTGCCTTAAAAGTATGGAAAACCGCGTATGTTCAAGGAGGGAATCGAACGTGAGACCTCAAAATTTTTTGAAACAATTGTTTTGGGCGCCGTATGGCGCCAGTTTTTTCTCGTTTGATTGTAATTTTGCTCTTAATGATAGCGAAAATGAAAGCCCAGAATCTTGGCTACGTATTGGTATAAAAAAATTATGCACTCATAGGATAAGTTAGAAAATCTAATCAAAAAACACCTAGATGGCTATTTCGGCCTCTACCTGCTTAATAGTTTTTTGTAATTTGTCTTTCATGAGTTGGTACTTTTTCTCTTTACAATAGCAAAGATGAAAGCTCAGAAGTTTTGGCTACTCACTAATTTGATAAAAAAAGTGTCAGCTCGTAAGGTAAAATTAGAATATTTAATGAAACCCATTTAGCAGGTAGAGGCCAAAATAGCCATCTAGGTGTTTTTGATTAGATTTTCTAACTTTATCCTATGAGTGCATAATTTTTTTATACCAATACGTAGCCAAATTCTGGGCTTTCATTTCCGCTATCATTTAGAGCAAAATTACCATCAAATTATGGCTAAAATTTGAAAAACATGAATTAACAAGAAAAAAAAATGCGGCCAACTTTTTAAAAACGGCGGCCGACTTCTATTTTTTTTATTTGAAATTCAAAAAGGCGGCTTAATTAATAAAAAAAGGCGGCCAATTTCACACATTTGGCGGTACATTTCAATTTGATCCATTTAAATTAGTCTAATATTGTCAGGGGTGGTTGGGGTTTTTTACTGCGGCTCAAATTGTTTTGGATATTTTGGGTGGTTTGGAATGGTTGTGTGTGGATTCGGAGTGGTCGGGTATCATGTATTTTTGTTCGGCAAATAATATTTGAATTCTTACAACAGATGTGTATTTGGTAAAGCTCACAAATTTAAAATTGACTAATAAAATTTTCGATTCTTCTTGAGACAATAAAGATTTAAATTTCTGATACTCCATGTTTCATTTTGGCCGATTTCAATGCTTAATGCGCTAAATTCTCAAAAACCGGCTTAAGCCGCAGCGTTGTACAATATCACAATCGAAAGAGCAAAAGAAAATCTCACAGTTCGAGATTCCCGTGTTAGTCCACATAATTTCCAGGTGATATGCCAAATCGTACACAGATCAATTCATCCACAATATTGAAATTACCTCTAAAGGCCAAATTAGTTTTATTATTCTATCCTAAACGCGTTTTGTCGAGAGTATATTGTTTTCATCAACCACAATCTTAATACTTAGGTTATCTAATTAAACACGTAAAATACCGGTTGTTACATTGGTTTATTTCTAACACAGGCGCTGAGCACGCCTGTGTTATTAGTTTTTCAAAATTCGCACTAAGAATATGAGAAATGGCCCACTTTTGAAACCTTGTTTTTCGCGTTTTTAAGCTATCGTTAATTTTCATTTTTCTTATGATTTCTATAAATTTTTGTATTGTTTTTTTATACCGTCGGAAAGCACAGAATTAGAGCTTTCCAACGGTATATCACACTGCCAAAAATAATTCGGAAATATTGTACTACCAGCAAAAAGAACGATTTTCGCCACTTTTTATAAACGTATTTTTTTGAATAAAAAGTCAAAACTTTTTGGGATTCCAAAAATATTTACGGCTCTATTATAGCGCAAAAGAAAGAGCAATTAAAATGGAACATTCTTGTGCGAAAAAATAAAGTTAAACATGGCAGAAAACAGAAAACATTCGGAAGTCTCGTATTTTTTGAAATTTAAATGTTTTTCGTCTTGAGCGGAATTTGAAATTTTAAAGCAAGTTGTAAGCTTTGATGGCAGTTTCATAAGCAAATCGACCATGCTAAACACGAATCCCATGTCAAAAATCTAGGTTTCTCTAGCGAATCGTGAAAATCGTTTTCGAACTTTTTTGGGAGTCTTGTTAAACACTAAGAAAGCCTGTTTTCTGCCATGTTTAACTTTATTTTTTCGCACAAGAATGTTCCATTTTAATTGCTCTTTCTTTTGCGCTATAATAGAGCCGTAAATATTTTTGGAATCCCAAAAAGTTTTGACTTTTTATTCAAAAAAATACGTTTATAAAAAGTGGCGAAAATCGTTCTTTTTGCTGGTAGTACAATATTTCCGAATTATTTTTGGCAGTGTGATATACCGTTGGAAAGCTCTAATTCTGTGCTTTCCGACGGTATAAAAAAACAATACAAAAATTTATAGAAATCATAAGAAAATGAAAATTAACGATAGCTTAAAAACGCGAAAAACAAGGTTTCAAAAATGGGCCATTTCTCATATACTTAGTGCGAATTTTGAAAAACTAATAACACAGGCGTGCTCAGCGTTAAATTCTGCATCTAAATAAACCAATGTGACAACCGGTATTTTACGTGTTAAGCTCAACTCAAGGTAAAATTTAGTCTGCACTACAGTTAGTGACGGACCTTGTTCTAACTTTCGATTTGACTACTGGCTCAGCTTCTATATTCATCTAGTCGATGGTGTATTCCCTACTCAACTATTATTTTAAAATTAACATGGAATCTAGCAGACACTTTTTTAATTCCTACAATTTCCTGTTCCTAATGAGCAGTGTGCACCTGTTTGACCTCATCTATTACCAAGTCAATTCCTTTGTCCTGCTGAATGAGTGGTTCAACAAGCACTGTTGAGCAACCACCTAATTGGTGTGTTTATAACATCTGCAACCCCTCCTTAAACTACCATAATACCACTAATACTTCTTTGTTTTGCCAAATCATTTAGCCACTTCAAACTGTTGTTGGTCTCCAAACAATGGTGGGGTATTAGTTGGGAAAGGGTGATTATGCACCAGGAATCACATATTTGCCCCTGCTTCATTTGCATTAATCTCCTCGTTACAAAATCATTTTTCTGGTGGACTCTTTTTGCATTTTGCAGACTCAGAAATGTGCGAGGTAGCTCATAAAAAAATTCTATATTAAAAAGAGTTAGACAGACAATAAAAATTACTTCGGAAATCGGTTAGCTTGGATAGCTTGGATAGCTCGATTTAACAAAATTATCAACTTTCGGACGAAATTCGCTTTAAATTTATATTCTTGGGTTTAGCTGTAGCTTAGCTATAATGTTTAAGGAATCCTACCTGATAATCTCGCTCGGTTTACAAGACCCTGACAATATTTTTTATATCAAACTAGCAAATGAAATATGAAAAAAAAGTTCACACTTACAGGGATTCGAACCAGCAACCTCAAAATTCGGTTTAATTTGAATTTTAACGATTTCCATGCAGGACCAGATACAGAAAGGAGATACACTCTCCCTTTAAAGAAATTTGGGTATGGATCAAACATGTCTCCTACAGTGGCAATCGAAGGAATTTGAAGCAATTAAATTGATTTTGTTTTGTAAAAGGCGCAAAGGTAAACACCCTACACCGGCACTTCCTTTTAATCCGCATGAAAAGACCATTTTTTTTCAGGAGTGCAAATCCGATAATAATCGCAGCCGGCACACTTTGCTTTCTGCTTACTATTTGCTTAACATAACTAAATAGACTGCTGCTTTAAAACTAGCGACTATGAATTGAAAAATAAAGAGGAAAAAAGGAACCAAATACTGTATTCTCTTCAATAGTCCTCTCCAAATAGACGGGCCTGGCCGACGATTTTCCAAACTTCAAATAATTTTTTGACTCTATATTAAAAATGCAATAAAACATGGTTTACCGCCGTCCACCACCCACCCCCTCCTCCTTTTGGCCTTGAGGGCGCCCCTCTATTAGAGAGGGCCCGTATAATAAAAAGGGCTATCTATTAGAGAGAAAACGGTACTTGTTTAATGACGATTTGAAAAACTGCAATTTTTACGTTGCTTTCTTATTGTAATCTTTTTTAAAATAAGCTACACTAAATCGAGAGGTACGGGTCTTTTCGGCAAAATTTACTGTCATTTACAAAACGACCGGCGAAATCGGATTTTTTTGCAATCTTTCGGATTAGACTGGCATGAATCAGATTTGATAAAAAAAATTCAAAAATTAAGGGAAAAAAAGCTTCGGAGCGTAGGCGGGAACGAACTTTTTGGTGTTACACTGAATCGAGAGCAAACTGTATACATGTTACAAAAATAAGAATTTCACAAATTTGGACACCTTTTTTATTCCAAAAATTTCCGATGTTTTAAATTTCCCTATATTTTGGTTGGTTCTCCGTTTACTTACGTTTTTGATTGAAAGGTGATTTTTTTTTATATAAAAAACTGCAGAGGTTATCCTTAGCTGGCTTCTTAGTCCCTCCTTTCAATTAACCAATACTTTAACGCCTGACCTGGCACACGGTCAACAGGTGTGCAAGCAAGCAACTCCATTCCTTCACTGCCCAATAATTACTGCACTAAAATGCATATAAAAATACTGTAAAACTTACTTCAAACTATTTATAAGAAAAAAATGGAACAAAATATATTTCTTCGTACAACACACAAAAGTTTAAGCAGAAGTATCATCAACTGTCCTAGAGGATAGAACTTTAAAATACTAATTGTTTAACAGATTCAGAAAAAGCACAAATTAATTAATGACCAAAAGGAACATGTCACGAAAAGTTGGGACACCATATACAGGGTATCCCAATATTTTGGCCACTTTTATACTGCCATAACTTTTTTTATAAAAAACCTGTTTTCACAGATCTACTCAGTTTTTCATAACAGTTCTTTTAGTGTATAATGTCAAATACTCAATTTTCACTTGGCCCCTTAACAAATAAATGATCTTGACATAATGTATCTTTTTTTCTATGGTTTTGCTCCTGCTCTGTGGATGGTTTCTGGATGGACAAGGCCCAAAAAACACGGGGAGCAAGCAAAAAAACGTGACCTTGACATAATATATCATTTTTTTTATAAAAAACTGAGTAGATCCGTGAAAGCAGATTTTCAAAAAGAACGGTACACAATCGACTCTGTCAGTAACGCACGCCTCAAAAATTCATGTTGCCTAGGGTGCGACACTTTTTTTACCCCAAATTTCTAAGCTATTTGCTGAATGTAATTCGCCAGCCTAGTGCGAAAAATTGCAAGGATTCCGATTTTGCCGATCGTTTTGTGAAACACTATATATTCATCATTTAGACCCGCAACTCTCCAATAGCGCACGCCCATTTAGGAATTGTGAGAGTTGCGGGTCTAAATGATGAAAATATAGTGTTTCACAAAAACGATCGGCAAAATCGGAATTCTTGCATTTTTTTGCACGAGGCTGGCGAATTACATTCAGCAAATAGCTCCAAAATTTGGGGTAAAAAAAGTGTCGCACCCTAGGCAACACGAATTTTTGGGCGTGCGTTACTGACAGAGTCGACTGCATAAAAAAGTTATGGCAGTATAAAAGTGGCCAAAATCTTGGAATACCCTGTACTTGAAACAATATGAGTTACCAACTTTGCCAATTGATTTTTATTGTTCGTCAAATTTCATAAATCGATTGTCATCATTATCGATACCCAGCAATGTCAGTGCATTGTTCCATAAAATGTTCTCCTAAAAAGTACGCTAATTACTGCATTTTCGAACATTTTCTAGTCTAATTGATCCAATTCTCGCCTTTAGTTTGACGTCTCCACAAATTGAACTATATTGCTCAATCACTTTGCCTGGCTCTAACTCACCTGAACCAAACCTTTAAACAATGTGCTTACAACATTCGGATCATACCCAACGGGAAAGGATAATCTGTTCCCAGACAGATTTTGTCCTAAAAATTTTTGTTTGCAAAAAATCTACTATGCACATTGACCTGTCCAATGAGTTCAACAAGTAAACGAAGCACCTAAATATGCATATTTATGTGTTCAATAATTACAAAAATACACAAAGATTCAGCACGAAATTCTGCAGCTAGTAACTCTAGTGTTAATTAAAGTTTCAAAACTCCTGAGCTTATAATTACACGGTCTTATTTGAAGTTCTTTTCACGACGTTTTGTACATAATGTAGCTGAGAACCCTGGCTATCTAACAAATCCATTTTTTATCTTCAACTATCAAATCTCAGCCAATCGATTAAAACAGCGAACAAAAAACTTCTTCTGGTCAAATTTTTGTCATTCTGATGTTTTCTTGAAATTAAAAATGTGTTTTGCTGTTGATTAATTGTTTGTTTTCTCGCAGCTCCGCAGACTTATTTGAGCTATTTCGACAGGTTGTTAGCTACATTCTGGTTGAAACTAGGCTTAGCAGCTGCACAAGGATCCACCGTAATTCCCGTTTTGGGGATCCAGAAAATTTTGAAAATCACAATCCCGCTTCCCGCCGGCTGACAATAAATTCCGAAAAATAAAAGTAATAAAAAGCCATACATTAGGATCATGAACTAATCTAAATATTTTCCCTATCATTTGTTTTACTATCAAATGTTATAGTCACATACGAATCACACCAAAATTTGCCGTTATAAGATTGGGGAGCTTTGGCTACTTCATCGGTCTTGCATCTAATAAATTAACAATTATAGTAGAAAATATTAGTACTAAGCAACTACAAAAGTAAAACTTCACTCAATCACCCTATACCCTTTTGTTGAGTCATTTTGAATGGTCAGAATGTAGTTTTGACCCTTTTTGTAATTAGAGCACCCGTAAAGAGCCTATAGGCACAGCATTATCAGTGCTTTTGGCATCAACTTTTTCCCAAAACTTTACAGACCACAAGAAAACCAAGAAGTCTTTTCCAAAGTAACTAATTCATTTTTTCGCCTTATTCAAGAGCTGCCAAGGGAGCTGATAATTCCTAGCATTTTTTTCTTGTTGACCCGAAAATGTTGATTTAAACGACTCTGACTTGGTAGCTCTGCCATATCGGGTGCTTTTAAAAGGAAAAAAAAGTGTTTGAAAACTTAATATTGACCTTCTAAAATAACTCAATGGTTGGAGTTGTTTTGAGTAAAGTATAGCCACTAAAATCGACATTAACTCACAAGTCAGGTCGGACTTTGAAGCCATGTGCTACCCTAAAAATATACCATACTACTCTTTTTACAAAATGGGTTAGCAAAAAAATCACTTATTTTGAAAATGTCTATTTTGTGACATACAGTCGACTCTCTCTATAACGGCTTTCAAGGGACCTGCCATACTGGGTCGTTATAGAGAGAATACATTACAAAGAGAGTCGTACATTACAAAGAGAGTCCAAAAGTCCACCAGCGGGTCGTTATATAGAGCGAATGTTATGGCATCAGTGTTGTTATGATCGATTAGTATTTTTTGTGTTTAGTTGTCCGTATCTCAGTGAATATTTATCAGAAATTTATGAATAATGCCTTATTTCAAAAATGAGATACAGATCTTTAAAGGGGGGGAGACACTTGGGGGGGTTGAGAAATGGGTTTGTCAACCTAATGGAAAACCCATTAATGGGTTGCAAAAAGATTTTGAATATACAATTATTTATGTGATTTTATGATGGGTTTCACTACATTACTCGACAATATTTAGTGAAACCCATCATAAAATCACATAAATAATTTTATATTTAAAATCTTTTGCAACCCATTTATGGGTTTTTCATCAGGTTGACAAACCCATTTCTCAACCCCCCCCCCCCCCCCCAAGTGCCCCCCCCCTTTAACAAAAATGAGATATTTTTGTATAAGCACAAAAATTCGTCTATTCTGACCTAAATAAAGTCAACGAAAAATTATTAATCAAATGATATATTGTGTAACCCTGTATCTCAGCTACAAAATAACACTGACAGGAGAAAAAGAATCACAAAGCCGATCAGTCAATCTCGAAACTTAAAAAATACAGTCGCCTCTCGATTTAACGTCCTTGACGGGACCGGCGAAAATGGGGCGTTAAATCAAGAGGACGTTCGAACAAATAGTTCAACTAGTGAATTTAAAATAAAAATTGGAAAAAATGCGACAGCCAAACGCGACTACTGTACGTTCGGCTTAAGCGGTATAGCTTGCCCTGAGAAAATTTTCACATCAACCCTCCTGAAATTGTTGTGACACAATATAGTATTATCAAATTAGGTGATCTTTCTGTGGCAATATTCAATACAAACCTTCCTGCTATTTGAGCGTAACTTCCTAAATAAGTGGGTTTGAGAACAAGCAGCTTGTAAGTCTCTTTCTCTAATTAGATGTATTGGCTTGGCTAATAAATCATGGCGTTTTTTTCAATTTAAAGCTTTGTCTAAATGCAAATAACTTGTGGATGAGTGCTATATGCCATTTTGTAGAAAAAAGCTCCTCTTTCAACACTGTTTTTAATTTTTTTGATAGTTTTTTTAGATTTAAGTCATTTTTCAAAGAAATCAATTTTTTTCAGAAGGCCATATCTTAATACTTAAACCTTAAAAAGTTGTCTGTAAAATAGATTTTGTAGCTCTTGATCTGCGCTACAACACAGTGCTAAAAGATTGCCGCTGAGCTCTGAGCTTAGTCAAGCGGTGACCAGTCAAAACGATTAGTTAGTTTTTCTTGACTTAAAGCTCCCCTCTTGAGCCTAGAAATTAATATTTATTGAAAGAAATCAAAAAAGTAAAAAAACAGTGATGAAAGAGAAGCTTTCATGCTACAAAATGTTGTTATTTGCTTATTTGCAGTTATTTGTTTTAGAAAAAACTTTAAATTGAAAAAGACGCCATGACTTATTAGCCAACCCAATAAATACCTCCTCCGTGAGCAAAGCAAATTCGCAGACGCGGAAAACGCTCCAATATTCCACCCATCAACACACAACAAATGGCTTGAGCTGTTTCTGATGGCATACCCACTAACCAGGGCATCCTCCAAACATATAAATTTTCAATATTTGACCACCGTTTGTATGCTTACCAGTACGAGTTCATTCGTCCATCCCAATCATGCATGTCCTGCCACAATTGTTTTATTTTATTTAAAAGAGGTGAGGATGACTTACCCATGGATGCACAAACAAACACACACCTAGCTCTTCAGCAGCCTTATAAATGGGCCAAAAGTCGGAATGGTCCAGGTTCTAAAGATATAATTGTTTTTGTGCACAGTGACCATGGCTCTTAGCAAAAACTAGGGTTGTGGCTCACAACTTGTAAAACTGTAATTTACCGCGTAAATTAGTGAATTACAAGCAAAATATTTTAACCCACACATGACAACTTCAATTAAAAAATCATCCAAACGATTTTATCTAGTATTCAGAAGTCCGAGCAGGAGAGTCAAATTCCTGGCTCGTGACTATCGAATCCAGAGCATACCCTTATCCTAAAAAGAAGGGCAGGTACAGCTATTTTTAGAAGGAAAAATTTATCGAGAGGATTTATTTTTTATCCACTCATAGTCTTATATACCGAGTTTTTTTTAATCAGGTACATTAATTGTTTGAGTTTGCTGGAATTAAAATTTGGGGTCTATCATTCTAGTAAAAACCCCTAGTAGCCCCTTTTTATCTATCTATATGTTACATGAATTACTCTGGGCTATACCATAAAAAGTATGCTATACAAAGAAAGTTTTATTGTATAGGCTTGCCCACTAACCTTTTCATTCACATGTGAGCCGATTTGGAATCCAGGCATGTTAAATTCACTCACACATCTTCGAATCTCCTGAAAAATGGACTGTGTATTGATTGTCTTTTTCTATGAAATTCTGCTTAATATTTTTTAAAGATTTTCCATGTGGCTATTTAAGATTTATGCAAATAATTTGTTGTTTTTTATGCTGCGTTCCCAGTGCCAAACACAGGAAGTGCGTTTAGCCCTTCCCTAAAAATGGGAAGGAGGCAATTCATTAAGATTCTGCTGCCAACGAATCTAGTTGATGTGGTTGGCTAGCCCAAGTAGTAGTAGTGTTATGCCGTCATTGGCCAGCAATCAAAACTGCTCTTCCCGTCAAATGTGCTGGCATTTGAAGGATTGTTGGGCTACTTGGAAGACGATTTGCTGAAGCAAGGCAATTCTCCGGTGGGTTGCAGTCTCCGGGGAGATCTGCTTCAAGTGGAGGATTTTAGGCTAGCAACTTTGTACAACAAACACCCTTGCCAGTTTTCTTAGCTTACTATTTTCATTTGTTTTAATGCAACTACTCAACACAATTAAAGCTTTTATGAAGATACTTTTTAGCAGTAAACAACTTTTTGTCTTTTTATATACAGTATTTTTATAAATCATAGCCTTTGCGTGTTGTTTTCTGAAAAGTGGTCATTTTTGAGCAATTTGCAAAATTTTAGCGTGCAAAATCAAAAGTTAAAAAGCGAAATAGGTAGAACTTGTGGTAGTTACAAATATGAAACGAAGCGAAAATTTTCGTTTCTGGTATAAAGGCACATCTTGAATCGTAGCCTTTGAGTGTTGACCCTTCTTTTATTATTTTATTTTTCAAGTCATAATCGGGAGTGAAATAATCTAAAATGAGGTGTTCAAAGGATCCAACGCAAAAGTCGGTAACTCATATGCTGAGAGTTTTTTAATTTTCGCAAAATTTGTGCCATTTTTCTTTAGATATTTAGCTTTTCGGTTTAAGGGGGGGGGGGGGTTTAGCCATTTAGGTTTGAAAAAGTGGCTTCCATGGCGCAGTGCGTAAGTGCTCGCGTTTTTTGGCCCAAAATGGTGTTTTTTCGGTGTTGCAGGTTCAAACCCACGTAGGTGCACACTTTTTTTTTGGCTTTTTTGGCCAATTCAGAGGTAATTTGGGTCGCTGATCCCGATTCTGGCGTCAAAAAAGTATAATTACCTTTAAACTGCCCAAAAAAGCCAAAAAAAATAGTGTGCCCCTACGTGGGTTTGAACCTGCAACACCAAAAAAACGCCATTTCGGGACAAAAAACGCGAGCACTTACGCACTGCGCCATGGAAGCCACTTTTTCAAACCTAAATGGCTTCCCCCCCCCCCCCTCTAACCATGTAGTACAAAAAGGTCATTTTTCGGAAAAAAAATCAACTTTATATTTTAGACATTCTTTGTGTTTTCTTAACAGTTTTTACCTTTTGCCAGTGCAGTGCCAAATGACAACTTTTCATTACAAGGGAATGTTAAAAAAATCGTGTCGGGTTTTTATACATGCAAAGTAGAGTAGTTCACGGTCGGTTAATTGGGCCTTACCCGGTTTTCGGTTAACCGGGATTTTGGCTACCCGGTTTTCGGTTACGGTTTTTCAGTTTTTTTCGGTCGGTTAACCGGCTTATACCCGGTTTTCGGTTTTTTTTTGTCGTAAATTAACCGAAATTTTGCTGTACCCGGTTTTCGGTTTTCCCGGTTTTTTTGTACCCGGTTTTTCGGTCGGTTTTTTTTTGGCCAAATACCCGGTCGGTCGGTTAACCGACCGGGTCGGTTAACCGACCGTGAACTACTCTAATGCAAAGTTATGAAAAAATTCACAAAAGACTTGCACATTTAAAAAGTTCGCAATTTTTAGGGTTGAGCAGTCAATAACAGAGGCCACATGTATTCAGACAAAAAGATCAAGTTTGAGATCTTTAGCAAATTTTATTTTCTGCATTTTTAAACAAATTTGTTGATTCGCCGGCAGAAAATCTTAAAAATTGCACGTTTTTCGAATAAAATCCTACATTTTGTTGTCCAAGATTTGTACTTGAACAACAAAAGCAGCAAATATGTATATGTTGCTTTGAGGAACACGCAGCTTCCCCCTGCCTCCAGGCTCCTCCTCTCCTTCCCCACTATCCATTTAAAGAAGGAGTCAAGCGCTTAACCTAAGTCTCAGCACTCTTGCTCTTCTCAAATATTCTGGGGGATGGCTTGTAGTAGTAAGTGTGTATGCAGCAGAGTGGTTGTTAGAAGCAATAGTAACAGCTTTATTCCCACCATTACCACCACTATCAGCTTGCCTTAGTCATGTTTAAGGTGTGTATGTGTTTGGACCCCCCGATTGTCTGCCTTTTTGCCCTAGTATCAGCTATAAAAGTTCTTTTTTAAAATATTACATAGTGTTCGACAAATAAGATCATTGATTTAAAAAATTCAAATATCCCTTGTTACAAAAATAAAACAAAACCAGCGTTGAATTTTCGATTCACCAAATCTCACTTTAAAGTGGTTAGATTCAAAAAAATGGCTGAAGTGTTCGAATCTCAAGCTAGCTTTTGATCTATCTATTTAGCAAACTAACAATAATTTGCCTGGGTCTTACTAAATGCGGACTTAGAGGACATCTTAGCCCAAGAAGTTGTTTAAAAAAAAGCTTATTTCTAAAAAGACTGACTTTTTACAAATTCAAAAACCTGTCAAACAGGTCCTTAACTAGTTGAAATTTTTAAATTTAGTTTCTTTCTCTACCGAACAACAATGAAGAAATTATTTGATGGAAGGTATATTCAGACCTAAAAGAAGGCTTGAGTATTAGTAGCTGCACACCAGATAGATGGATGGCCTGTCTCTGGGCACTATTCACGCCCAAAACTTGCCAGCTATTTAGTTTATTGTTGTTACTTAATCTGTGTCTTCATGCTGATGGCGCCAGGTAAACAAACCGACAGTACTCAATCAACTATAAAATGTTTTGGTAAAGTAAAAATATTTATTCACTGCAACATCCCTTGCTGCAATTTGATAATATTTTGATTTTGCACTTCTGGCTTCCAAATAAAGCCAATTAGTGTGCAAGTGCAAACAGCTTTCACTCTGCCCTTTTTTCTATAAGGAGTTAGGTGTCATAGTTTCCCTACTTCGTTTTTTGGCACCAGCGGCGAATAAAACCACCTTAGGGCAAGTAGATTGGTGCCAAACATGTCATTACAGTCCTTTCTCAATACAATTACCTCATTGATACAGCCCGAAGGTATTTTGCCTTAAGTGGTATGTTGTTGTATCGAGACTCAACTCTAATATTTTACTCACCAAGCAAGTAAAATGAAAGACAGATTTCATAGGAATTTTGTTCGATAATTCGTCACACAACTAGGCAGTTTTAAAAGACACACTTGGTTACTCTGAGCAGTATAGCCATTTTAGTCGTGAAGATCTTCTTTTCGAAAAAAGTCGTGTCAATTTTGGAATTGTTCGCAGTTGGAGTCAGTTCAGTCAATTTGCAATTGGAGCAGGTACAATTCGCATACTTTGGCGTTTTGGAAAGTTTGCACCGGAAACATTTAATTTAAAAATAAAAATATTACAAATTTTTTTCAGTGTTACATAAAACAAACTAGTTCAAAAGCTAATTTTGGATCATTTTTTTAATATGAGTGGATGGGGAGTCAAAAAAAGCCAGCACCCTTTTTTGTTATTATTGTTATGCCAATTTTAGCACAAATGACACACATTTTTGAAAAGTTATTAAAGTGCAGCCATTGTTGACTTAAAGCTTGTTCTGCAATTCAATTGCGAACTAAAGCAATTTGGAGACAGCATAAATGGCTTGTTTGATGATAAATTTGGAAGAAATTCCAAGAAAAAAACTTCCTCCAAAAGAGTGTATAGAAAGGTCGTGGTGCGAACTAGGGGGATCGAAGCCAAGGGGATTGATTGCTTTGGTGGTGAGACAATAGCCCACTAATTTGCTTAGAAACGGCTACTACTACTGCCAGGGCATTGCTCACCCGTCTTACTGCTATTGCAAACATACTTTTTTGTTGGGCAGATAGAAAATGAGGGCAGAAAACATGTATAAAATTTTTGAAGTCGAAAAATGGTTAAAAATGGAGATGTTTTTAAATTAATTTTAAATTGTTTTTTATAGTAATTTTTAGGTACAACACAAACGCCACAAAAAGCTATTTTTAAATTTGGCTAACGTATTACCAAATTAAACTGTAATAAAAAAAATGTTGTCCAGTGATCAAAAGTCAAATTTTTAAAGTTTTTTATTTATCACGTTAAGCCACACGTTCGAGTTCGTCTTTACATGCGCTGGCTTACTCTGCGCCTAAGCCTATATTAAAAAAAATATCATAAAACATCCTAAATATAAAAATCGCGGGTTCAAAACCGTGGTCAGTCGACCATGGAATTTGCGGTCAGTCAAATTCGTGGTCAGTTGATATTTTACCCTTGGTTTCTTAGTTTTTTTTTCTGTACAAACAAATCTGCATATAAAGACAGCGTTTGGAAGGTCCTCATGTACAGGTTCGGCTGTATACTAACTGGAGAACAGTAAAAGACTATAAAATTTGAGGTAAAAATGGTCGGACGCTTGATGATGCCCAATCTATGGTATAAATCTCCCCGGATATATTTCCCTATTGCAAGTGAGGGGTTAACCATATCTCACCGAAAAAGTTTAAAATAAATAATTAAATCAAAATAAAATTATGCAACACACATTGCCGGAAAATTATTTACAAAAAAGTTTACAGAAAAGCATTTTTCCGACGCAACTCCAGGCACCTCCGCAGACTTAGTAGACTGTATGACTGGGAGGTTGATGAGGTTAGTACAAATTAAAATTTCAACTTAAGCTCAAAATTATTATTATTATCATTCTGTAAATAAGTTAAGAAAAGGTGTTTGTTTAAGGTGGGAGGCTTTCGACCAGTGGTGGATGCCCAGAGAGTGGAGCGGTCTTCCGCAGTGGCTGCCCCCCGTAATCAGCACTGCTCCAACGACTCCCACATCTTGGAGGTATGTAATAGGAAACTCCATTTCTATTTAGTGTGATCTGTTGTGTTTAGACCATTTTCCAAAACTATAATCGCCATAAAATTCCTGGAGGACAGGTCAAAGTGGAGGTTGAGGTGTGGGTTCAGGAGATTACCACTATCAGCGACATTACCTCTGATTTTCAGGTAGGTTTTTACTCACATATATTTATTCAATCTCAATTATTTTTTAAAATTTTTTTTTTAAAAGTTGTTTTTCCAAAGCACTTTTATATCAAGATTTTGCGCATCAGTTTTTTTTTGACAAAAAATTATAATGTTTGAATTTAAATTTTTGACGATTATTTTCATCACTTTAACTGGTCAAAAAGTTCAATCGAGTTTTTAGCGATGTGATAACAGCTCAGCATCAAGTTGAAGCACAGATTAAAAGCTAAAGAACTTATTTTACAGAATAGTTTTTAAAAATATGAGTGTTTACATGTCGCCTTTTTTAAAAAAAGCAATAACGCTTTAAATTCAATCAAAGTTTTTGACTGTCAGTTACCTCAACGAAAACTCATATTCGGGGTTTCAAATGCCACCTAAATTTTTCATTTTGTAAATTTATTCATGCCTATGTCAGTTTTGAAATGTTAATATACATTTAGCTGGACGTTTACCAGGGCTGCAAAATGACATATCTTACACAAAAAGTGTCTATAAAAAGTGGTTTAATGGCAGCCTGAAAGTGGAGGGTTTTTTTTGACGCCCTGTGGATTTTAGACATTGCTTACTCAAAACTCTCTGTTTGTTGTCTAGCTCTAAAAGATCAATAGTAAGGCAATTATTAGGGTTTGGCAGTTAGTTGTTGCCTATTGTCCAGCTTGCACTACCCAAGTGACGCATTCTAACCGAATTTGAGTTGAGCTCACACTTTTTGGGCACTTCCCTCTCTGCCTCTCTACACTTGTTGTCTATGGTGTCTCTCTGCTGCTTTCTCAGCTTTATCTTTGGCCACACTCGGGCTAAACAAAAGCACATTTCGCAAAAATTTAGAAAAGGAAGAGAGCATGCGGTCAGTTATTGTTATTCAATAGGGGTCTGGGAATAGTGGCTATTCTCCTAACACACACACACCCATTTAACACACACCCCGTCAACAACTATGATGTCTTAGTAGTAACAGGATTATTGCAAAGATATGTTTCTCCCACTTCAATATCTCATCACTTACCAAATTGTCGAAAAAATACTTTTTGTAAAAAAATCATGAAATGAAAAAATAACAATAAAAATAAAAAAAGACCAGAATTTGGATTAAAATTTAAAGTGATTTTGTGATTACAGCATGAGTATTATGTGATTACAGCTGGATATCTATATCAGTGAGATGTGGTTGGACCCAGCATTGGACTACAGCTGGATGGAGCCTTGCAAGTACAACCTGAGTCTAAATAGCATTTTGCTAGAAAAGTTATGGACACCCAACTCCTGTTTTATCAACTCTAAAACTGCCGACATTCATAGAAGTCCCTTCCCAAATATTTTCGTGAGTATTTTACGCTAATTTTTTTTTCGGTGTTTTAAGCGCATACCGTAACATATCTATTAATAAACTCGGGTATAATTTTTTTAAATATTTTACTATATTTACACATAAGATTTTTGGCAGAAGTGAAACTAATAAAAGAGCGCCTAGGATTATGTAGAATTATATTACATTTTAGTTTTAGGCAAAAAAGTCTTACAGTGGAAAATTTAAGACCTAACCATTTACTATTTTTCATATTTAATATATTAATATATATTCTTGAGTATATACTCGGCCTTATCTAGATTTTGTCATTGACGTAAAAGTGGTCCAAATTTTTTTTTATATTTTTTTGAAAACTGACTCTTGCTGTCGAATTCCTGTTTGCGTCCCGACAGGGAAAATCATTCCCGTCCCAGAATTTTACTTGGTCCTAGATTCCCGTTCCGGAGTAAATTTTATAGTTATTTCGTCCCGGTGTTCCGTCCCGGAATTTTGTTTCAAAAGTGGACCATGCTCCATCCCTAATTTCCTGCTTGAAATAAGCCTTTCGACTAAAAATATTTAATTTACCTTTTTTGAATTTCCTTTTTGCAGCTTTTAATCTATGCTAATGGCTCAGGTTTATATTATTCAATAAACACAAAATCTAAATTTCTCAATATGCCTGTTTTCAGTCTGGACCAACTACCGCCTTAAACTACAGGGACCTTGTGAAATGGACCTCACTAGGTTGGTGCAGTCCTCAATAACAGTCATTTTTAAACCAAACAAATTAAGATTTCCGTTCGATAATGTCACTTGCTCACTCACTTTTGAGAGTTTTAAGTCAGTTTGCATTTAACTACTTATCACTACTGCCACTATTATTTGTTTGTTTCAGTTACAACACAGATGAAGTGGAGATGTATTGGTCCACACTGGGTGTTTCCAAAATGAGAGAAAAGATGGAATTAGCAGACTACGAACTGGACTCTATTGCCAATGTGCACAACACTGTGGTAAAAAATACAAAATTACTGCGTCTTTTTCCAAAAATACATATATTTTGTTGCCAAGCGCCTAGCTTCGTCTTTTTCAAATTTATCAGCAAAATATTATGCTTCTTCAAAATTGTATTAAAAAGAAGTTTTTGGGATATTTTGAGTTCTAAAAAGTGATCCCCCAGTATAGCCCATAAGAATTAAAAATTCTGTAATGAAGCCATAAAACTATCAATAGTCTTGACTATTTTTACTCTTTGAATTGATCTATTTGAGGCCTACCCTGCTGGTTACTGGCACGAGCTTACTATGGTAAGTTATACCCTCTATAAAGTTAACTTTTATTTTATAAAAATCCTACTGGTTCAGAAATTTCACTTCAAAAGGAGGGCCGGCTGGTACATTCTCCAGGTCAGATTTTTTTCTGTTCTAATCTATCAACCAATTTTAATGTTGATGTTACAGGCCTACTTACCAACGTACCTCACCATCTTTATCTGTACGGGTTTTTTTTATATCGGGCAATACTTAATATACTAGGCGAACTGGCGCCCTTTCGGGCGCCTGCGTCACGAAAGCGAAGTTCAGTGTAGTATAGCACTACAGTACCAATAAGGTCGTAAACCCTAAATCGACCGCCCCTAAATTCACCGCCGCCTGATATGATCGCTACCCGAATTTTGACCGCGAGCTTATTTATACCGATTTTCAGATCTAAATTTCTTTTCATCTTCCAAAAGTTTCGTAACCAAATTTTATAGCACTGACTGTCAGCAACATCATAGTATTATAACTTTCTGGAAAACATAACAAAAATAGATCTAAACTTTAAAAGGCGCTTACTGGGTGATGAAAAACTTGTCAGGATATGAATTTAGGTGGTGGTCAAATTCGGCTGGCTTCTAACTTCAATTGCTTCTGGCTTCTTATTTTTCGTGGCATGAGATAGCTAAAAATATAAAAAATACATTCCAAAATAACCATTCTTCAAAAACGAAAAGACAAAACGATTTTACTCAAAAAACCAAAAAAATACTGCCTTACAAATATTTGGAGTCGGATTTTGCGCTCAGCACGCAAAACTACCCTAAGAGTGTCCTACTTGATGTAATGAAAATATTCGAACTAATATTTGAACTCAAGCCAAACTACAGTTCTCGTGTCGAGACAAATTCTATTTTTGAAATCTAAAAGTGAAAGGAATCCTGGTAAAATAGAAGTTTTCTAATAAAAATAGCTTTCATAAAAATAGGGAGATGCCCATCTTGGAACGGGAATTTTTCAACTTTCTTTTTTTTTATGATAGATGACATCTTGGGGAACACGATGAACTTTGCCAGAAAAGCGATTTTGCCCTTTATGACCCATTTTTGATCTTCAAAGTCAAAAAAACTCGAAAAAAGAAGATTTTTAGAAAAAATAGCTTTCATAAAAATAGGGAGATGCCCATCTTGGAACGCGAATTTTTCAACGTTCTTTTTTTTAATGACAGATGACATCTTGAGGAACACGATGAATTTGGCCGCAAAAGCGATTTTGGCCTTTATGACCCATTTTTGATCTTCAAAGTCAAAAAAACTCGAAAAAAGAAGATTTTTAGAAAAATAGCTTTCATAAAAATAGGAATATGCCCCTCTTGGAACGCGAATTTTTTAACGTTCTTTTTTTTTAATGACAGATGACATCTTGGGGAACACGATGAATTTGGCCGCAAAAGCGATTTCGCCCCTTATGACCCATTTTTGATCCTCAAAGTCAAAAAACACGAAAAAAGAAGATTTTCAACCCCTAATTGTCAACTTCAAGGGACAAAAACTCGGATTTTTTCGCAGTAGTCTTGAAAACTAAATTTTATAGATCCTCCGCCGTTAAAAGAGCTATCGAATGAGCAAAAACTTGCCTAATAAAATATCTCCCAGAAAAAGATATAACTGGTGAAGCGGGAATTGGCATGTATTAGCGTTACACACACACACAGCTGACCTAAATACTATATAGAGATAGTATTAAAATTATGCTATCCAAAAATAATTTATTTAAATAAAGTAGTTCAACAAAGGGAGGGCTTGCGAGGTCTTATTAGATAAGGGGAAAGTCTCAAGTGCCGGGCGAAAAGTTCTAAAATTATCTGCTGCGGGATCGTGGGCATGATAATATGTCCCAAATACCGTGTGGTAACCTGCTGAGCAGTTGGATAGCTCTGAAACAAATCTTTTTTTGAAGGCCCTAAAGGCTTCATTATATATAAAACTCTCGGGTGTCCCTTAGTTGAAGAAGAACAGCAAAATGACGAATTCAATACTGAAATTTAGCGTTTTTGATTCCAGAATTAAGTTCCGTTTATGTTTCCTTTAAGCAATTTACCCCCTCAAATAATAAAAACTATTCCAAAGCTATCGACTAATTTTGCAGCCTGGATTTCGTTTGTGCTAGGCACTCAAGCCATCCCAGCCAGAACTATGCTGGGCGTTAACAGTCTGTTGGCTATGACTTTCCAGTTTGGCAACATCATCCGAAATTTGCCGAGAGTCAGTTATGTCAAGGTTGGTAATTTTATTTTTTTTCACTAAATAAAACATTAACCCAGGCAATTGACATTTGGCTGTTGTCCTGCATGACTTTTGTGTTTGTCTCGCTTCTAGAGTTAGCCTGGGTGGGCTTTCTGAGCAGGAAGGATGGGGTCAGAGGCGACAACATTGTGGCTCCCACCCACAACATGGTGCCTAACGTAGCAACTCAAATGGGAGATAGCAGGGGCGCCAAATTGACCAGCACCACCAGTATCACAACCACTATATTGCCCACACATGTGCATCCTCCTCAGTACTCTCCCGTCAACAACAGTCTTGGACTTATACAAAGGTCAATTATAATTTTATTGGATAAGAAAGGATAAAAATGTTCGACAAATAAATCTGAATCAATGATTGCAGCCTAAGAGCAGTCTGTAAAAAAATTAAAAACGGCTACTGGGTGTAGTGGATAACTAATCTAAAATGTCCGGTCGCCGCCAAAAATACAGTTGTGGACAAAAGATACGGTCTGATAAAAAAAATTCTTGTTTTTCAAGACAAAATGCTTTGCGAAAATAATTTTTAAACGAAAACAAAAACGAGGTATAAGTCTTACTAGTTTTTGAAATTTTTTTCTGCAAAGCATTTTGCCTTAAAACAGTAATTTTTTTAGCAGACGGTGAAAAATGTCCGCAACTGTAAATCTTGAATTTCGAGTTTGGAGTCATGAATAAGAAGAAAATACCGCTTTTTGTAATGCCAAAGTGTCTTTTTAGAAAAAAAATACTGGTGTTCGAGACTTTCTCGCTTATAGACCAAGAGAATGTCACTTTCTTGTTCTTGGTTATTCACTCGGTGACCCTTGGCTTAGCTGAATTTTGGGATTAGTATTTAGGGGTGGAAAGAGGAAATAGAGATTTTATTAGTTCCACGGTTCGACCTCTTTCTAGTTCTCGGTTTCTCGCTTGGAGTTCTAGCCCCCAACACTAAAAATGCTGTATATCATAGAAAAAACAGAGAAAAGCTTATGGAAAGACAGAGGGAGGCTGTATGAGTGAAAAGTTAGGGATGTCAACAGATCTGTCTAACAGCCTGTTTGTTTTCTAAAACCAATAGGATGGCATTTGTGCTGCAAAACAGCAGAATATAAATACAACAGAATATAAAATAGCATTGCATAAATAAAAATTATTTTAGAAGACCGAATACTGGTGGTGGGCATGGGGGTAATGAAGAGGAAACAAGTGCCTTACTGACAGTCAACTATAGAGAAAATGACTATGGATACATTCCCCCCGGTTATGGCTGTCTCAATGAAACCTGAAGTCCGCCATGAGTGAACTGTTTGCTGGATCTTGTGGTTGCAACACTAACAAACAGGCCAGCATTTCTGACGGTGCTCTAGCTTGTCTGCTTGGTTAGTATTATTCTTTTGAATCCGAAATAGAGTCTAAGTAATTGCTCAGGGCGTGGCGACCTATTGGCTGACAGCCCTGGCCTACCAGCACAGGATCAAATTATGGACCAGTCTATGATGAGTGAAGACCAAGCCCTGCCTCCTGCACGACCTCACTACAGAACCAGAAGAGAAAACTTTGCCTTAAAAATTGACAAATACTCAGCTCTATTCTTCCCTGCACTTTTTGCTTGGTTTAATATGTCAGTTAGATATTTTGGCAAAGGATAATTTAAGTGATTTTTACACATTTTACGCAAATTAGGAAATTAATATTTTTGGAGATTGAGCTATTTTTGGTATGCATATTTTATTCGCGAAAAAGGTCTAAAAATTACTTGCTGTTTGTCCACCTAATGTTTTTGCTTTCACAATTTTATTAATCGAAAAAAAATTCAGATTCTATTGGTAATTTTTTAAAATATTCGAATGAAATTATTTTTAATTGTGCATATTCTAGGTTTCATTATTTGGTGGAGTAAGTTGTTTTGTTTATTGTTGTCTCGCTTTTAGTTAGTTAGTATTAGCTAGTTGACATTTAGTCAGGTTTTCGTCTAAAAAAAATAAAAAATGGGCTTTATACAGCTAACCATATGTTTTTTAATAAGAAAATATATCCTAGTGTACATTTTAGGCCATGTCCTCACGCTGCCAACTTTGCCTATGCTTTTATCCGTTACTGCGATTGAGCTACAACACCAACAAAATTACACCCACTAAACTTCTATATTTCTAAAACAAGTCAGATTCGCATAATAAATATAAGTAGGAGTAGTAGAATGAAACTATTTGCTCAACTGCTGTCATATTCTCCACTCAATTGATACTGCATAATTCGCTTTGTAGAAAGAATAATATGTGTTTTTATAAAGTTTGTTTTAAACTGACACGACCATAGTTGCAGGCCGAAAACATCGGCACCGGGCCTCAAATAAAACTTCTGGGCTCGACAACAAAATAAAAAGCGAAAAGCCCTTTTTCAGAAAGCGTTAAAAGTTTTCTGCGTAATTTTCAAGGAGTGTTAATAGGTTATCAGTATCAGGGTGATGGGAATATTCCCGAAAATCGGCGAAGAATATCACCGCCCGTCAAAAATCGGTGATCACCTATATATTTTACAACGGCTTTTTTAAACATATTTTGACTAAAATATTTTTGTCAGGCAAACCAATGCTTCCACACAACGGATTCGTGCCCAGCGTTGTTGATTTTCCTAAAAAACACACTTCTTAAACCAATAAAGACCTGAACTTAGACCTTGTTATATTTCAATATTTTTATAAAAGAAGAATTTTACCGCTTTTTAGAAATATTCCGTAATATTCCCGGCAAGATGATCACCGTTGGTCATCCCACCCCTATATTTGATGCAAATGAGTAAAAAACGGAACCGTTTAAAAAGTTTCTGGTTTATTTGCGGTTTTGCTTAAATATTTGTTAGCTGTTATCATAAAATAACAAGACGTACTTTGACAGCCAGTTCAGTGTTCTGCATTGGAAGAGTGCCCATTGGCACAAATCTTGAGGGAAACTTGTTACAGCTACTTACTAAGTCGTCGTTCAGAAAGCGACTAGTTATCTCCGCATCTTCACTTTTCGCCTAAACATAATTGGTAAACAAATTCAAGATCATTTGCAATTTCACTAGTTTGTAACTTTAGAGCAAATTTTTGGAGATGGAGAATTGTCTCACAAATTTTAAAAAATTTTTAATGCGAAAATGCTGTATGTCTAAATTTTGGATCATATTTAATTCTGCTCGCTAATCTTTAGAAAATTGCTTTCGGGAAAACATGGCCGCTAATTTTGTTTCAAAAAATTAGCGGGCATTTTTCACAAATTTGCAGGCGTTTTTTCTAAAAATTAGCGGTCATTTTCAGAGATTAGCGGACAACAATAAATAACCCCTTTAATGTTCTTTTAATTTGTTGGCTTCGCTTGTAAGCGTGAAATTGAGAAATTCTTGCAACCATAAAAAAGTGAGACCACTCAGAAAAAAACCTCAAATTTTTGAAGAAAAAAACTAAATTAGATTTTGTAACAGAAATTGACATTGAGAAATTTGAAAGGCATATGTTAACACCTTCAACAAACAAAAAAGTTTCATTATTTTTGGTTAACCAACCCAATAATGGAACATGACAGGCACAGTAGACACAGCTTGCACATTCACTCTGCACTCATTCATTTCCCTAACTCTTTCCTCAAAATCAAAACAATTTTTGGTGACTGCGCGGAATAATTTTCCATTCTTAAGCATGTTTGAAAGGCCAGTCTCAGCATTGTGTTCCAGTTGTATAAACCCGCCATAACCAAACTTCTACAAATTCAATTTTTTCCGTTCTAAAATAATTTAATTATGACAAACCTTCTCGAAATCCGGAATATTTTTAGGCAAGACATGTGCGTGAATGTCAAACTTTCGGCTATTACTCGCTGTGAAAAAAAGTAAAAATTATAAGTTTACAGGTAAATCTTTAAAGGGCCATTGCCGTCTCCGACAACGGTTGTCTTCCGCCAATTCAATTTTTTTTTCTTTATCGTTGGATTTACGTACGAATTTTTTAACTTGGTTTCTAACAAAACTATACCTAAAATTAAATTCTAGGCCTTGTTTTGTTAGAAACCATGTTGAAAGATCCGTACAGAAGTTGAATCATTAGGCAAAAAAAATTTGAATTGGCGGGGGACGATTCAAAACAGGTGGCAATGGCCCTTTAAAGAATGATGTATAAAAATGTATATTTTTCCTGACCTAGCATTAACGTTAGTTATTGAGATCAATAAGCCTATACCCAAATTTGCAGCAGAATGATTGAAGTTTAACATAGAATTTACGACTTTTCTAAAGATCGAGTTTCTGAATAACCTTGTTTTTGCCACTGGAATGGCCATAACTCTGCATACAAATTACTCCTCGCTAAACTGTGTTTGGTGCCAAAATAACCGCGAGATTACGTTTTTCTTTTTTCAACAGTTTAGCTAGAAGTGAATTCTATGCAGAATGATGGCCATTTTAGTGCCAAAAACAAGGTTACTTATAAACTGAATCTTTGAAAAAAAGTCGTAAATTTTCTGTGAAACTTTGATCACTCTGGTGCAAATTTGAGTGCGATAGATAGCTCTGGTTTGGCTTATTATTTTAAGATGTTATTTGCTTTGTTGGAATACAAATATACGAGAGAACAACCCTAAAAGAAGCTGAAAGTTTAATGGTCTGAAATGTAACAATTTCGCCAATTTCAAATTATCAAGATCTTTTCACTTTTAATTATAATTTGAAAAATCGATTATGAAAAATTTAAAAATTAGTTACCATTCAGCGTGGAATTCTGAGTCCGAATAGACATTTATTACAACCAACCGTTCTGGTGTTAGAAAAGTAGGTAGTCTGAAGGAGTTCTTCTACAGGGTGCGCCAAAAGTCCTGACACGGACAAAAATTCAAGAGTTTTATGCCCAAACCTAACAATATATAAAAAACAATAATACCATTCGAAAGCTTAGACAATTCTCCACAAGATGCATCATTCAACATTTACGCAGGCACGTATTCATATAACTTTCGACCGCCGAGGCGAGAAAATTTACATCAATTTAATTGGTTTGCTGCACCATGTATAGCAGTTATGGGCAATTTAGTTGTCATTCGAAAGCTTTTCTTTGTGCCTACAAAATGAGTGGTGAACGAAATAGTTCCGTTGATCCCACAGAAATATGAAAAAAGTTAAGGGAACTGAAGATAAAAATCATTAAAACAGTCAAATCTTTTTTTTTGTGATCAACGGAACTATTTCGTTCACCACTCATTTTGTAGGCACAAAGATAAGCTTTCGAATGACAACTAAATTGTCCATAACTGCTATACATGGTGCAGCAAACCAATTAAATTGATGTAAATTTTCTCGCCTCGGCGGTCGAAAGTCGGCGGAAAAGAATACGTGCCTGCGTAAATGCGAAATGTTGGTATTTCAAATGCTGAATGATGCATCTTGTGCAGAATTGACTAAGCTTTTGAATGGCATCATTGTTTTTTTATATATTGTTAGGTTTGGGCATAAAACTCTTGAATTTTTGTCCGTGTCAGGACTTTTGGCGCACCCTGTAATAGATATTTCAAAATAGAAGCATGGGAAAAATTTCGCGAATGTTCCCAATTCATAATTCCGCTGTTGTTCACAACTTTCCTTGCATAAAAAATGCAAGGTTTAAAAATTTGTCAAAATATTTATCGAATTGTACATATGGCTCGTGTATAAAATATAAAAAAACTTTTATTTAACAATTGAAATGTGTAACCTACCGGCAGTGAACATTTCGATTTACCAAACTCAATAAATATATTTTCCTACAACTTTGCTGTTACTTTCTCAGTGAAAATACTGAAGATTCTTTCATAAATAGTACATTTGCTAAACAGAGAAAAATCGCAGGGAAAGGGTGTTGCTGTGCGTGTGTGATTAATTAACTCCAAATAAACTTTATTCATAGGGTGGTTCAATTTGTTCGAAACTTTTTTATTTCAAATTCTTCTTTAAGATTATCTCAAAAATATATTAAAATGCGTCTAGACTTACAAAGACCCTCCCAAGGTGTTATTCTGAAGAACTATCGGGAATTTTTTTTAATGCAAATTCTTGTAGAGCGCCCATCACTTCTTAGTGAAAAGTGATAAATCAAAGTTATGAAATGACCATGATACGGGTATCACGATTTTTGTTGGATATTTGTATTCAATGTCGTTTGTTCACAAACTTTTTCATTTTCCAGTTGCGGGCATTCAGTACTCAAGATGACCGCTAGAATCGAGCAAACATTTTAGTAATAAAAAATAGATTAGTTCATATAAAAAAATGGACGATACGTAAAAATGCGCGCGTTTGGGGAAAAAGTGCCCGCGTTATGTGAAAAAGTGCACGCGTTTTTCTCGTTCCAGTCAAAAATGCAAATATGTGCCCGCTTTTTTTTTAAAAACTGCCCGCTTTTCAAGAAAAACTGCCCGCTTTTCGTGACAGAGTGCCCGCTTCTAGCTGTATTCTGTTGTATTCATTATAGTTTATATACAGCGTAATTCTTTAACCTGAAACTGCAGCATTTTGCAGTAAATGGATGGTATATTATACGGTTGCCAAAATATGCAGACTCAGTCCTTGTTATAAAGGGGTTTCACAAAAAAGCGGGCATTTTTTTTTATAAAAAGCGGGCATTTTTTTTATAAAAAGTGGTCATTTTTTTCACAAAAAGTGGGCACATTTTCGCCTTTTTGACTGAAACAAAAAAAACGCGAGCACTTTTTTACATAACGCGGGCATTTTTCCATTTTGTCCATAAAAAAATTCAAGACCAGCGAAACCAAGTCACATGGTGGCGTTTTACGTGACCTAATCTCCGTAACACTCTGTCACTTAACTTGATTTCGCTTATCTCTGAAAAAATTTGTATAAACTTATAGATTTTTTCACTACTAAAATGTTTGCTAGATTCTAGCGGTTATTTAGAGCACTTAATGCACATAACTGGAATTTTTTTTGTGAACAAACGTCATTGAATATAAAAATATCCAACAAAAACCATGATACCCGTATAATGGTCATTTCATAACTTTGATTTAAACATTTTACCACTTTTTGTGGTAATATCGCCTCCAAAGTCCAGTTTCACTAGGAAGTCATGGGTGCTCTACAGTAATATGCAATAAAAACAATTCTCGCGATAAGGTCCTCAAAATCAAACCCCATGAGGGTCCTTTGTTAGAAGCGAAAAGAAGTTTTTTTAGCAAATCAGACTCAAAAGTTGTTTAAAAAATTGCGAAAGATTGCATCGGTACTCCTTTATTGCAAAACGGTAATTTTAACGATAACTTTTTATACAAGCAGCCTCGACTCCTCCAACTGTACTAGGTTTTTGTATATTTTCGAAATAAGTTTAAGAAAAAAGTTATGGTCAAAAAAAGTTCCAAACAAATTCGCCTTTCCTGCACAACGTGATAAACAAAGAAAACAATGAATTTATAACTTTATCGGTGGCAGTTTTACAGCAGAATACCCAGTACAACAACAAAAATACATGGCGCTAGTCATATTCGTCGTCCTCTTTGGATCTGAATTGGTTGGCCAGCCAAGCAACCTTGTTGACAACCTGCCATGAATGTAAATATTATTGAAACTATGTAAAAACATGTTTTACCTCTTCCTGTGCCAAATTGAAACTCATAGCTAGCAAGGCCATGCCGAACAGGAGGTAGACACTGAAGATTCCAAGATTTTACTCAGGCCTCTTATTTAAACAGGCCTTTGTTGGAGGGAGGCACAGTCGAAAAGCTTTATAATGTGCCAGCTTATAATGGGCTCCTTTTATAGTGTACACTTTTTCGCTCACCCTATTTCATCTCATAAATGCCTATCCTGTATAAGTGCCCGACCCAACTTTGAGGGCCTATATGACATTATTGGTTTCCGGCCAAATTGTTGAAGATGTACGACCCATTGGATTTTTACATATAAAGCCAAATCATTGATTTTAAACTAGCCTACAGTGTATTTTTGTTTGAAAAATGAATTACATAAACTTTTGTTAAAATTGTAATAGTTACTCAAAGATCTGACACATTTATGCATTCGACAACCTAATTTTTGTTGTATTAACGTGAATAATATATATGGATGACCTCCGAGGAATAGCCTTTTGAAATAGCTTGAGGTACCTTGTTATCACCAGTTTCTCCTGCGCCTCTTTATCATTTCCTGTGACTGATGCACCAGGAAATTTGTCACCAAAGCCTGAACATGTTCATAAAGCATTGCTGCTATTCTTAATTGAATTGATTACCGATAGTTGTAAGTGATATGTAACAGAAGTAGAAGCTATCTAAGAAAGTCCAGCCTTCCCAAACACAAAAAAGTATCTAAATTTTGCACTTTAATAGTGAAAATACAATAATAAAAAGGTGGAAACTACCGAGCCAGCCACCAAGTAGGCAAGCATGGTGAGCAGGACAAGGGACAAAGGCACTGATATCCTTTGCAGTTGCGCTTCCACACTTTCCTTCACTTCTAGTTGGTCCAGTTGAGCTCTGGCTTCTGTAAAAAATTATCGAAAGGGTTTGAAAAAAGCAGGTCCGCTACTTAGATAATATGGTAATGAAACTTTTGGAGACTTACCAAGCTGCCTTGCTGAAATTTTTTTCTTGTCATAAAGCAAGTCAAATAAGCACATACTTGTGTTGTATGCTAGCAATTCATGCACATCACTAGCTGTTGTTGCCCCATGGGTAATCCAGCCCCACCCAATGACTCTAGTGAATAGTCGTCATGAAGACCACGTGCTGCTCCAAAATCTATAATCAATAATCCACTAATTCTTTTGTTCGTGTATAAATTAGCTTTTTAATCTATAAACACAGCCCAAACAAGAGGTTTTTTGGGCGTAAATTTGCAAAAATAGTGAAAAAGCGGCAAACTTAAGCCAATTAAAATATCGTGGAGCATATTTTGCTATGCTCGTGTTTCTTCAAAAATCTTACATGATCGGTTATTTGAAGCTCTGGTCAACTTGGCTACCAAGGAATTGGCTCTCCTGATTTTGGCTGCCCTCCTCTTCTTGTGCCACAATATCAGCTTGTACTTTAGCCGAATGGACCGTGCATATAAGAATCTAAAAATTACTTTTCATGATGCTTGTAAATTTAAAAAAAAACATCAAAAAACTGGATAAGATCCGTTAATTTTTGACTGGTGGGAGGCGAATTCTATAAAACTTGTAAACCGTGTTTAAAGACTTCTAAGTAATTTTTAAACAATAGAGACGATGAAAAAATGGTTTCACAATGTTTTTCTATGCTAAATAGCAAAATTTTCAAAAAAAAATAGACCAAAATTTGACTTTTTGTCTTGGAGAATCAGGGGATATCACCTTGTTTAGGGTATTGTATCCTGTTTTGGTCACCCGATCGAGCTTGTATATAATTTATTTTCATAATCATTTTCGAATTAATTTTAAAAGTAAGTCTAACCAGACTAATGGTAGCCATAACCACCATATATCAGGGTTCGGATCAGTGTTTCCAAAAATCGCAAGAAGAAAACAGAAATCTGGTCGAAGAAAGCAGAGATAGAACAAAAGCAGAAGCATTATGCTTCTGATTTTGAAATTTTCTATTTCTGCGTTTAGAAATAATTCGATAACTTAATTTATATAGATGAAAAAGTATCCAGTATCCGGATCATCCAGGTAATACTAGTAAGAGGGTAAAAACTAAGCATTGAAGTTAAAAGCGGCAAAAAACGCAACTAATATCAACTGTTGAAATCAAAAACAGAAACAGAAAATTTGGAAAGCAGAAATAGAACGTTTCAAGAGCAGAAATATAATTTCTATTTCTGCTTCTGCTTGTGCTATTCTGCTGTTTGGAATCAGATTTGTCCTGGCTTTGGGACCTTAAATCTGAGGAAAATAAATTGTCCTGAGTTTGTCCTAATTTTTTTAAACTGAAACTTTTCACGCAAACGTGAAATTAATAAGCACCAAAACACAAGTGATTTACTCATTTGCTGAGTTTGAGGAAAAGGAAAATATCACAAAGATTTATTGCCTTTTTTTAATTTTTCAGGGTTTTTCAATTCTAATCGTAAAAATAAAGTACGGTCAAACCTATATACAAATTAGCTCTAAAAGCCCTTTTTCAGCTGTGCGTGACACTTTTTTACCGTGATGTTTGAAGTCTTTTATTAAAGGGGGGGGACTTTTACGGCTACTTTTTGACATCGACTACTACCGGGTGTCTCAAAAGTTCGAACTCACTTTTTAAGATTTGAGTTTTTCGTAAAACAGTGTAGACATCAACAAATATTTAATACCATTTTGTAGCTCTGCATTTCCTCTTTCAAATGGCATATAAATCTTAGCTTGATTATTTCGGATAAGTCGGATAAATAGACTTTCTGAAAAAATGCAAGAAATCTGAAAAAATTGGAATAACTTGGATTTTGGCCATTTTTTCAGAAAGTCTATTTTTCCAAAAAGCCATATCTCAACACTCAGATTTCCAAAAAGTATTCTGTAAAGTGGATTTTGTAGCTCTTGAGCTGCGCTACAACTTAGTTGTAAGATGATGCTAGATCGTAAAATCCAGAATTAAAATTTTGACCAGTTAAAGTGATGAAAACGCTGGTCAATTCGAAATAATCAAGCTAAGATTAATATGCCATTTGAAAGGAGAGATGCAGAGCTACAAAATGGTTTTAAATATTTGTTGATGTCTACACTGTTTTAAGAAAAACTCAAATCTTAAAAAGTGAGTTCGAACTTTTGAGACACCCGGTACTTTACCTCACATACTTTTTTTCTTATATAAGATTCTCCTATATCAATTGAGTGGTCAAACACCCTGATTAAAATGAATTTTTGAGAGAATCACACAAAATATAAGGTAAAACTTCACTAAAAACACCTTGCTAAAAAACCACGGGTTTTTTAGTGTGTGGTCGGTGTGATTTTCTCAAAAATTATTTTTAGTTAGGGTGTTCGACCACTCAATTGATTGAAGAGAATCTCAGCTACAAAACGGTGTAAAAACATCTGAGATAAGAGAAAAGAATATATTAAAAAAGGTACGTGAGGTACATTAGTGTACACCTGGGACCACTTTGGTTGGTTTTGACTAAAACCCTTCATAAAGTACCCTCCCATCAGTGTACACTCTCATTAATGTACACTTCTCATTAGTGTACACTTTGAGTCGGTCCCGACTAAATAAAAGACACGCTCTTTAGTGTACACCACTAACTTTTGGGCCTTTTTTACGAAAGTTCGATTGTCTTATTACGAAAAGTAGCTGCTTTTACTTTTTTCATCTCATTTCAACATTTTGATCTCTCAATCAGGGCTGGCCGGTGTGTTGGTTTTTGAGCCACATTAAAAGGGAATCTACTAGGTTTTATTTGTTGTTGGTCAGCAATTGTTTGTTAAAAGATAGGTTTAATTGATCAAAGAATATTCTTTGCAGTTTGTTGGGGTACAGGCTGATTGGTCGCTACAAGACTGGCCGTTTACAGAACTGGCATTTTACAGAATTGTCGTCACAAAATTGGCCGTTTATAAAACTGGTCGTTTACAGAATTGGTCGTTTACAGGATTGGCATTTCAAGAAGTAATCAATAAATGAACAGGTGACCTTGATATCATTGGCAATCAACGCCAGATCAAACATAGTTCAAGTCAAGAATAGAGCAAACAGAAATTTTAAACCCCGGATCAACAATAAAGCAGAAAAACGGCGTCTTTTATTTCCCATCGACAATAATAGCAATAACAGAATTTCAATACTCAAAGCTCCCTCACCGCCTGAACCATGCCATGAGCTCACCCATGAGCCTTTCCTCCTCAACGTTGACCCATCGCTAAATTTGACAAAGAATATGACGATCTTTGGCTGATTGTGCTTCTAAATTGAGTGTGATGGAGATTTAATGAGATGAGGTGGAAAGACGCTAAACAATGTGATGGCAGAGAGAGAATGACTGACAGAAACGAAAAGATGTTTGGCATGCTATTAACCCAACTAAGTGTTACCCTAACTTGTAACCCCAACTAAAGAAGTTGCGCTTTTGCAAACGAATTCTGTAAACGGCCAGTTTTGTGACGACCAATTCTGTAAACGGCCAGTTTTGTAGCGACCAATCAGCCTGTACCCGTTTGTTGTCAACCGGACGTCCTGTTTCTATCTAAAATGCCGTATTTCCTCTAATAGGAGCCCATGGGTGCTATTAGAATAATGCGATTTTTTTTAAAGTTCAGGTGGTCTGAAACTACTGTTTCCATTTAATGTTTGATCTTTGTAAAAGTGCCTGTTAGATTTTTAAAATTCTTCTCAGGAACTTTTTACGCAACTTAAACAGTAAATCAAAACAGAAATTTCAGACCACTTATAGTTAGGCTGGGTGCTTATTATAGCATGGGCTTCTATTAGAGAGGATACGGTGAGGAATTTTGACTGAAATTCTCATTAGTGTACACTCCCATTAGTGTACACTTCCCGCTAGTGTACACCTGAGGCCGGTCCCCTGGGTGTGCACTAATGAGAGAATCGACAGTAGTTTTGTTAGAAACCAAGTTGCACATTTTTTACAGAAGAACAATGGTTAAGAAAAAAAATTGAATTGGGGGGGACAACCGTGGGACACGGACAATTCATCCACAGAACAATGATGTAAAGTTTCTTTCGAATTTTATTTGTCCCGAACGGAATATCTTGAAGCGAAAACTTTTTCTCCCGTTTTCATTCAACCCTCCATGGGGGTGCAGATATTAGTATGGAGGTGATAGCACCAATAAAGTGGTACTCAGGTGGTAGTACCAAGGCATTGACCAGCTGTAGGTATCCAAGCCCTGTATCCAATTAGCAAATTTCCCTTTCACTCTCACTCTAACTTGCGCTCTCACTCTCAGTGTGTACCCAATAGGAAAAATTGCCTCTCAGCCTTACTTTCACTCTCACTTTCAGTGAAAATTTCGCGGGGATTAAAATTTTTCAGTCTGGACCAACCAAACCAAGTGGTCGTCCACTTGGATGAAAAAACATTCATTTTTTTTACTTTTTCAGGTTCCAAAACCTGTTTGCTGTAATAATTCGGGCATGCTAAAGATGGTTTGATAGTGGTAAAATGCCGTTCTGCAGGGTACTTCTTGAGTTTTGAAGAAATTTAATTTTGGCAAAATCAATTATCCTACAATACTAAAAAAATATCATACAAAACCTTGTTTTACTATTATCAAGCCATCTTCGACATGCCCGAACTAGTCCAGAAAATAAGTTTTGGAACATGAAGAACGTGAAAAAAAAATTTTGATCCAAGTGGACGACCACTTGGTTTCATTGGTGCATGGATTACCCAGTAAAACTGAAGTTGGATCATAGAAAAACAACAACCATAAAAGTTCATTACAAGACGAAAATATTACTACCCGGATACCACTACACTACCTGAGTTCTCCAACCTGGATACAACAAACCAAAACTGTGGTCGCAGGGATTGTGGCATCGGGGATACTGCGGCGCGAGGTTATTGTGTCCGTGCCTGTTCCGGGGATGAATTGTCCCTGGGGATGAATTGTAGCGTACCCACAACCGTTGTCGGATACGGCAATGGCCCTTTAAAGGGGGGGGGGGGTTGTTGCACATCGAAGAGCGAATATTGAGAACTCTCAGGTTCGATTCCCAATGGCTACACTTTTAGTCCATTTTTAGTAAGTTAAGTCACTTTTAGGGTCAAAAGGTATCGAGAAATCTATTGCAACCGTTCCCAGCACTGCTCTACTGTCAGCAAATGCCTTAATTTTGCGATTTCATGCATATGACCATCACAATAAAGGGAAACCAACTATAACCATTCACTTGGGTTTTGATCACCTCCTCCCCTACTCATTTTACTGATTTCTCGCAAAGTTATATCTATTTGTTAGAGTCAGAATTTCGAGGGAAACCACATGGATATTATTTAACACCGAAATCGGTTAAAAATTGGGTAACTTGCGAAGGTTAGACCCAGCGACAAAAGAGTATAATTGAAGAGTAGGATGGCATGGAATCAACATCAACATTTTTGGATTTTAGCTCCACCTATGTTTTTTTCTGTTATAGCTTAAAGAAAGACCCAGAATCTTGGCTACACATTGGTATATAAAACGTGTAGAGCTGTAAAAAAGTCAAAAGGTATCAATCAACCCAATCAAAGAATAACCGAAAATGAATGGTTTTTCGAACAAAACAGATTTGGTGGTCTTTTGGCCTGCAACTTAGCAGGATAGTTGTTTAAGCGTGCGCTGATGGTGTTGTTTAATAGCCAAGAGCCTGAACATCATTTTGATACCGAAATTGTACATAAAACATGAAAAATGCAGTAAAACAAAGGTGTGCACCCACTGGGAATCGAATTGAGAATTCAAAATATTCGCTCCTCGATGTGCACCCCTCCTTTAACTGTTTTCAGTTTTTGACGTAATTTTTTTTTACAAAACAAATGAAAATCGATTCTTTCATTTAAGAGAAGTTTCACATGCAAATCAGGTACCCTGATCACGAATCTGGTGCCAGAATTTCATTTTTGTTTTGTAAAAAAAAATTCACGTCAGAAACTGAAAACAGTTAGGACGACTAGCGCACTTCAAAAGCCTTTTTGGTCTTACTTCCCACGCTTTTTCAGAATTTTTTTTTTGAAATTTCTTTAAAAAAATATGTTTTTAACGCCAAAATTTTCTTGATAACGGTACCGGTCAATTTTCCGCCGACCAATTTTCCGCGGACAATTTTCCGCGGACAATTTTCCGCCGACAAATTTTCCGCCGACCAATTTTCCGCCGACCAATTTTCCGCCGACCAATTTTCCGCCGACAAATTTTCCGCCGCCATAACTCAATTTTCTGTTTTCAAGTTAAAGTTTCTTCTGTGAATGACCCTTTCTCCTATTTCCCTTGTTATTTTTACTGCCCTGATATACTGCCCTAACTCAATTGCACTGCCCTATTTACTGGCCTGTTTAAGGTCATAATTAAGTATTTAGGAATTTCCTGACATAATTTGCAGTGGAAACTAATGATGAAGAGGCAGATCCTTCCAACTGGAGCTCAACGAAGTTCTTGGTGGTGAATTAAATTAAAGTGCTCCAATGTATTTTTGTGTGATGTTATTTCCTTAAAGGCATTATTTTTGAGTTCTGGTCAATAAAAAATCGAGTTTCTGGACCACCCGAAATCACTATTTTGACCATTTTTCAAGGGATTTAGGTCTGTATTTGGGTGGAAATGGACTAAAAAGGTGCCAATTTCTAACAAAAAGGAAGATGTTGAACATAGTTTTGTTGACTGGGGCCTACCGCATAAATAAACTCTGGTATGCATACATTTTTATGCATCCAGAGTCACTTTCAAGTGATTTGCGTCTAAGGTATGTGGTGTGCGCATCTCAACCCCAAGCAACCAAGCCCCTGCGCCCCCGAAGGGGGCGCAGGGGCTTGGTTGGTTAGAGATGCGCGCACTCACTTACCTTAGACATAATTCCGAGAAGACTCTTGAACAAAAATGCATTTAGAGACTATTTTTGCCCAGCTCCGGTGACCAAAACATGATAAAACAGGTAAAAAAATAGATAGCGAAATTCTATATAGCAAAATTCTTTTCTATATTCTATATAGATAGCGAAATTCTAGATGTATTTTAGACTGGCACTACTAAATATACTAGCCAAACGTGAAAACAGAAATTGAATTATGGCGGCGGAAAATTGGTCGGCGGAAAATTGGTCGGCGGAAAATTTGTCGGCGGAAAATTGGTCGGCGGAAAATTGGTCGGCGGAAAATTGTCCGCGGAAAATTGTCCGCGGAAAATTGGTCGGCGGAAAATTGACATGTACCCCTTGATAATGTTCTTATTATTGCGAATTTGGTCTATTGGTCTATTGCGATGCCGATTTTTGAACAGGAAATTTATATAATTCTGAGTAGCCTACTTCCATAAAACAGCTATAACGGAATACTTTTAAAGAAAACTGGATTGCCACATTGCTTTAGCAAATAATTATTTCCTTACAGATTGTGTCTTTCGACACCTATAAAAATTCGTTATTACTGAAAAAGGTTGATACCGAAAAATTTTAGCCATCACATCACCGATATTTGTCAAGAAGAGAAGCATAAGTGGAATTCCAATAATAGCAAATAATATGGTTAGAGTTTTGCCGAAATAAGTCTTCGCTGCAGTGTTGCCATACCCAATTGTTGTAATTACAGTAAGTGAATCTGGAAGGTCGCTTTGTAAAATGTAAAAAAAGTAAAATGGTTACATAAAAAGGCTCCGGTGAATGTCCATTGAGCTAAAATATTGCCGTGTCAGACCAATTTCATTAGCTCACTGAACTCACCAGAAACGCCAAATTCTTTGCCATCATAGCCCTTCTGATAGCCCACATACATTTCTTCTGGAAGATTTTAGTCTGAAATTTTTTTTCTTTCATCCATACAGAAATGATTGAGAACAGTAACGAACCTGTGAAAAGACGGCTCGTTCCTAGAGCGAAAACAATTTTATTTGTGTACTAGGCTGAGATGCACCTTATAGGCGCTTTATGAATATTTTTCAGTTTTAAACTGGAATTTCCACGTGGTGTAAAAGTATATTTCATTTCATTTTCGGTTTCGCTGCTTATTTTATGGACATTAAAATTTTAATAAAGGTTTTTAAATTTTCATGTAATTCATAATATTTTATGAAAGAGTGTCCGTTTAATAGAGAAAATACAGTCGAGTCCCGAATCGGGACTCCCGATATAACAAAACCCTTGGGACCGACCTTAGGTGTCGTTAACACTCCGACGGTCATACGTTACAATTGCCTCTACTTACATATATTGTCTCTACTTACACACGCTTGCCTCTACTTATACACGCCGAGTACGATGGTGCTGGTCGCTCTCGCTTCGATGACGGATGGATTAAGTCAAAACAGGCCCGGATGGTGATCACTCAACATGGTCAAAATCCAGCTAAATACCTACAGTTTTTCAAGAGGTGCACCATAATTGTAGCGGTGAACCCAATCTTATAACATACTAACATGACCGCCAGGATTTCAGCTTTCTAATAATACTAAGTTTAGGATGTTTTCATTTGAAAAGTCAAGATAAATTATTACTTATTTGTTGGGGAAAGATTTTTCGAAATGTCCTACCCTGACTTTCTACGTACCATAACACTGTGTGAAGATTATATACAGCTGAATACTTTTCACTAAAAGAAAGAACAGAACCTTACTGTTATTTTGACATGAAACGCAGCAGTATTTTATTATAAAATTGAGATTAAACAAGCAAAAATACCATATAAAGTGCAACACGAATTTGCACTAACTTTTTTCTTACTAGGCAAATAATTGATTCTGAGACAGGATTCATGCTCAGCGTGGTCGATTTGCTTATAAAACTGATCTAATAGTCTGTGAGTAACTGTCAATTTTCAAATTCCTCTCAAGACAACAAAAATTCAAATGTTGAAATTCAAATATTCATTGTCTTGAGAGGAATTTGAAAATTGACAGTGACTCACAGACTGTTAGAGCAGTTTGAAAAGGGTAAAACGGAATTTTGCAGCTAATTCTCGTAATTTTGCAGCTAATTTTTTTTGCAGCTAATTCTCGTAATTTTGCAGCTAATTCTCGTAATTTTGCAGCTAATTTTTTTTGCAGCTAATTCTCGTAATTTTGCAGCTAATTCTCGTAATTTTGCAGCTAATTCTCGTAATTTTGCATCAAATCCTTGTAATCTTGCAGCAAATATTAGTGAATTTTGCGGGAATTCGAATTTCCTAGTCAAAAGATGACTTGGATCGCTCAGAATCCCAGCCCGGAGTGGTCAGAAGCCCTAAAAGTTGGTTTTTTGGGGGTTTACTATAGGGGGGGGGGTAAACTTTTTGCGAAAATTCGATTGGGCAGTTCAGAATTCCGGTCCGATCGGCTTAATCGCTCAGAATTCCGCCCTGAACTACTCAAAACCGTCATAAACCTGAAATTCTGAGCGATTAAGCCGATCGGACCGGAATTCTGATCCGCCCAATCGAATTTTCGCAAAAAGTTTACCCCCCCCCTTTAGTAAACCCCCAAAAAACCAACTTTCAGGGGCTTCTGACCACTCCGGGCTGGGATTCTGAGCGATCCAAGTCATCTTTTGACTAGGGAATTCGAATTCCCGCAAAATTCACTAATATTTGCTGCAAGATTACGAGAATTAGCTGTAAAATTACAAGAATTAGCTGCAAAAAAAATTAGCTGCAAGATTACGAGAATTAGCTGCAAAATTACGAGAATTAGCTGCAAAATTCCGTTTTACCCGTTTGAAAAGTAAGGGAGACCGGGCCCCTTCAAAAAATTTTAGATTTCCTGAGAAAAATAGGGTGGTACTTTTTCTAGTACCAAAATACTTAATTCTAGTACCAAAATTTTCATTTTTTTAGTTTTTCTCTTTTTCTCCTCACTTTGTAGGTACACTTTTGAAATTTTTTTACACTACAGTCAAACCTCGATAATCCGCCACCTCATGGGACCGATCCGAGGGTGGCGGATTATCGAGGTGGCGGTTTAGCGGGGGTAAACTTTGTTGAGTTTCTCTGACGGCCAACCAAATCGGGCTTATCGAGGGTGGCGGTTTATCGAGGGTGGCGGTTTAGCGGGGTGGCGGATTATCGAGGTTTGACTGTATCATGTAGCCCTGAATCTCTGCTACTCAACAAGATATCTTTTTTCAGTAAAAAGATTTAAAAAGTTGGAGATTTAGGTGTCTGAATAGAGGAACTTGGTCGAAAAAGTTACTTCATACAAAGCTCAAAATCTTCATATCTTTGAACTTTTTTACAGGAAAATTGAAGTCTAGTTAGAAAGCTGAGATTCAGGGCTACACGTTCATGTGTCAAGGAAAAAATCTCTAACTTTACAAAGAGTTTTTATATGAATGTTAAATTTTAGTACTAGAAAAAAGTATTTCGGTACTAGAAATAAGTATTTTGGTACTGGATTTAAGTATTACCTGAAAAAGAAGCGACTATTTGAATTCCCGCCACGCTTAGGTGTCGGCGTCTTTCGGAAATTTTCGAAAGCCATGAAGAGCGTTTCGAAGAACTTATCAGCATAATAATTATAAACATTTTTCAAAGGACCTAGACTAGACATATCAGCAGCCCCTTGTTATATAACTTCAAGGTGCTCTACAGAATTTGCAAAAAAATATGTCAATGAAGTCTTTGAAAAAAACACTTCTGAAGGTTTCCTTATCGTCGTCAACAATCGCTTCCAGTTGACTCAGCAAGGACTGAACTGCAGACTTACAATAAGATGAAATGCATAGGCCCGCAAGAGGATCCGCTGCTATTTTGGAAGGTATTGCTTTTATATGAATATGGTTTTGAGTGAATTCCAGCTTGATTTTACTTAGGCGAATAAAAAAACTTATCCAAATCTTGCTAAACTTGCGCGTCGTTATCTCTCAGCCTCAGCAACAAGCCAACCAAGTGAGCGAATATTCTATGTAGCCCGAGATGTGTAAAACTATAGAAGGATCAAACTTAGTCCGGAGAAAGCCGAAATGCTCATATTTCTGAATAAAGCTCTGCCTATCATCAATTACTGCTACCGTAAAAATCATCACATGACTTGAAAAAATAAAACATGAAAAAAAATTTGAAAAACAAGAAAAAATTTTGAAATGTGAATCTTAAATTCAAAAAAAAAATTATGTCTGAACGTGAGCAAAGAGTCGTATTTTGGATAAATTTTCGAACTGGCCAAAATATGACCAACCGGAAAAAGAGGGTAAATAGGTTAAAATTTAGACAAAAAAATACATCAACAGATCAGAGTATGAGCAGGACTAAAAAAGTACCCAATAAAATAATTTTTGACAGAGAGAGAAATCCTGTTAAAAAAGGTCTAAGGAGAAAATGACCGTTGAAAATGTCGTCAGGAAAATGTCTAATTCTCTTTGGCTCATACTGATTTGGTTTGCGAAAAGGCTGAAATATGCCACGAAAAAGATTATTTCTGCCACGAAAAACGACATACCACGAAAAAGCGGAAATGTGCCACGAAAAAGCTGAAATGTGCCACGAAAAAGCTGAAATGTGCCACGAAAAAAATTATTTATGCCTTTTTCTCTCCAAGACCAACCAAATATTGCAATATTTTGCAAGAATTCAAATTTTTCAGTCATTAAATAACTTGGATCCCTCTGAATCCCACGCCGGAATGGCCAGAACCCACTGAAAGTTGGTTTTTGAGGGTTTACTGAAGGAGGGGGGGGTAAAACTTTTTGCGAAAATTCGATTGAGCGGATCAGAATCCCGGTCCGATCGGCTGAATCACTCAGAATTCCACCCTGAACCACTCACAACCACCATAAACCTGGAATTCTGAGTGATTCAGCCGATCGGACCGGGATTCTGATCCGCTCAATCGAATTTTCGCAAAAAGTTTACCCCCTTTAGTAAACCCCAAAAAGCCAACTTTCAGGGGCTTCTGGCCATTCCGGGGTGGGATTCTGAGGGATCCAAGTTATTTCATGACTAAAAACTTTGAATTCTTGCAAAATTCTGCAAAATTTGGTTGGTCTTGGACAGAAAAAGGCATAAATAATTTTTTTCTAGGCACATTTCAGCTTTTTCGTGGTACATTTCAGCTTTTTCGTGGCACATTTCCGCTTTTTCGTGATATGTCGTTTTTCGTGGCAGAAATAATCTTTTTCGTGGCATATTTCAGCCTTTTCGCAAACCAAATCAGTTTATGCCATTCTCTTTTCAACCAATTCTTCGTTCAAATTTATTCGAAATGAAATTTTAAAAAGGCGCTAATGTTGGTATTCAAATTTTGAAACGATCAGACGAGAAGCCGATTCTTAGGAGCTTACCTTTCTCGATCTTTGTTTGCTTATTAATTTGGCTGTAATCTGATTGTTTTTCAATCGCAATATTTCCATACGTCATCGCTATTTGAGCTTTTACGTTTGAATTCATCGTTTTGACCTAATGTCTAAATTGTTGCAGGATATTTCGATCGATTTGAAAAGTTATGAATAAAATGGGAAGTTCGAAGAAGGCTCCACAGAAAAAGAAAAATGTTCAAGTTGTTGTTCGCGTTCGGTATGTATTGGGTTTTGCCTTAATTCAGCACTTTACATAATTTGAAATACTTTCAGACCGCTTAGCGAAGATGAATTAAAGGTGAAGTGCAAAAGCGTTGTTGTCTGTGATACGGTGGCCAGAACCGCTATGATGAAGTCAAACTTATCCGACAATATTCGATCCGCTCCGCAGCGGACTTTTGGGCCATTTGACAGGGTATAACAGGCTAAACCTGTTTCGTACATATATTTGATATTTTAAAGTTCAGGTGTACGGTCCTGAGTCAACACAGGTTCAGATTTACAACGAGATTTTGGAACCGCTTATGAAGGTATCTTTTATAAGGTTCTTTGCTTCTTGGTACGACTTACTTGATTGCTTGCAGGAGGTACTCAATGGCTATAACTGCACTATTTTTGCGTAGGTCTTCGTTAGTTATATCCTTTTTTCAAAACTCCCCTTTCAGCTATGGACAGACTGGCAGTGGGAAAACTTTTACGATGGAAGGCATGTATTTTCGCTGTCTTGCCAATATGCTGTTTACTTAATTGTATTTGTAGGACGACACGATGAGAGCAGCGAATATTCTTGGGACAAAGATCCGACATCAGGAATTATACCTCGAGCTTTGCACCACATATTTTCGGAGCTGGGGGATCAGGTCTGTAAAATGTGATGTTTTTTTGGAAAAATTCGGGGGGATTTCGGTATTCACACCCCAGTCAACTTCGGAATACACACCCCAGTCAACTTAGGTATACACACCCCAGTCAAAAATCAGCTTGCGGGACCAAGGAAATCTTTTTTAATTTATTATAAAAACTTTTAAACTTTTAACAGAAAAATAATTTTATAAAAAATACAAACGGTTAAAAATAAAAATAAATTTGCCTTGCTCCTCTAAGCGGATTTTTGACTGGGGTGTGAATACCGAAATTTAACCGAAAATTCTGGCAGCGTTAAAATTTAGGAGGTCGAGTACTACACTGTCCGCGTGTCCTACATTGAGATGTATAACGAGCAAATATACGATCTCCTCAGCACAAGCGAGTCGTCTCAGACTGATTCGTTGAGAATTTTCGACGATAAAAACAAGGTTGGGGTTGATGTCTTCTTAGAATTCTGTACAGACATTTTTGGTTCAAACATTTCAGGGAGTCTCAATCGTCGGTATGGAAGAAGTGGCTGTGAGAAACAGAAGTGAAGTCTATACTCTTTTGAAGAGGGGAGCTGAAAAACGCCGAACTGCATCTACTCTGATGAACATAAATTCCAGTCGTTCGCACTCTGTTTTTACTGTAACTGTGATGGTAAGTACAAGGTGTTTTGAGAAATTCACCGGTTTTAAAACAGTCGTAACTATTTTCTAGAGCGATTTTCAATTCGTATTTTTTTTAATTGATTTATTTTTCGCCGAGAATGTTTTTTTGGTTTATAACGTGGAAAAGGAAAAGACGATTTTTGCTTGGTCTCCCTGTGGTTTGGGCTTGGGACATCCAGAAACCACCTAGAATCCAGGGCCCAAACCACAGGGGGACCAAGCAAAAGTCGTGTTTTCACGTTGTATACAGTCAAACCTCGATATAACATACTCCCGGAATATCGTAACCCTGGTAACCGTACCCTGGAATATCGTAACCCTTTGAGACCATTTTGTTGGATTTACTTACTGCCCCCGCTATTAACGTACCCTTGGCATAACGTACCCCTTGATATAACGTACCCTCGATATAACGTACCCCTCGCAGATAACACTGATCTCTCCATTACCCTCGCTATAGCATATCCTCGAAAAATAGTGTGTTATGCAGGTTAAAGATGGTTCACTGACTTAATTAATATTGATCTGGTTTCTTCAAATAAATCACTCCTTGCAAAAATCCGTGATTGATACAATTTTAAACCAGGGAATGGGGGTAAAGATGGTTAACGGACACATGATTGGTTTTTGAATGGATATAAGCGGATATCAGTATAATTTATATGCTCCATAATTTGATTAATCGAAATCCAAGAAATACAGCCAACAATAATGAATTTTTCTCTCGGCTAGCCATTTATTGTTGTTTTTTCGGGATCGTTATTGTTTAGCTTATAAATGAAATCACTTATAAATAAAATCATATGGCGTACACCTGTCATCTATTTGGTTTCTGTCCTCTATATAACGTACCCTCGATGTAACGTACCCTCGATGTAACGTACCCCTTTACCCGGCCCCAAAGTGTACGTTATATCGAGGTTTGACTGTACCAAAAAATATTGTCGGCGAGAAAAATGGTTACAAAAATAGGATTTTGAAAATCCCTCGAGGGGAAAAGTTATGGCTGTTTACAACCGGCGAATTTTACTGGATACACCCTGTAAAATCAAAAAATTATATACTTTTTCATTTTAGATGCGAGAGCCAGGATGTGTAGCTGGAGAGGAATTATTGCGGCAAGGAAAATTGAATTTAGTGGTAATACTAGCATTCCTTGAGGCTTGTGCACCAAGCAAATACATTTAGGACCTGGCGGGATCAGAGAACATAGGCCGGTCTGGCGCTACTTTGGAAAGAGCTCGAGAAGCAGGTTGGCATTTATAATGGCTAAGTTGATCCACATTTGATAATGTCTTCAGGAAACATCAACGTCAGCCTTTTGGCATTGGGTCGCGTAATAAACTCGCTTACTACAAATGCTCAGCACATTCCGTACAGGTGGATAATTAATCTTTATTAAAGCCTATATCTCCTTCTTCTTGCAGAGAAAGCAAGTTGACTCGAATATTGCAGGATTCACTTGGAGGAAAGACGGTATGACAAAGTATTTGTTGCTCTTTCCCATTGAAATCTTCAGATTACCACAATCATTGCCACTCTTTCTCCAGCCTCTACCAATCATGATGTCTGTTGATATGCTGAGATTATTACGGTGTTAATTCATTAGTTTTCAGGAGTCAGTTAACACACTGGATTACGCTCAGCGAGCCAAGAATATTAAGAACAATCCGGAATGCAATCAAAAGATTACCAGAAAGGCGTTGCTCAAGGTAGGATTGTGAAAATTAATTAAGCCTTACCAATTTATGTATTAGGAGTACGATGAAGAAATTGAAAGACTTCGCAAGGATTTGGTTGCCATGCGCGAAAAGAACGGAATTTACTTAGACAAAGAAAACTACGAGTAAGTATTGTTTTTGGGTATTTGTCTGTTATGTCGTGTTTAGCCGGATGCTTGAACACAACGATGAAAATGAAGCTAGGATTGAAGACTTGGAAGCTCGTCTTATGGCAAATCTCTATCGCGTCAAAATTTTATCTGAAGATCTTCAAATCATGGACGAACATTATCAGACCGTATATCAGAAGTGTCAGCGTGCCTTGGCTAAGTTGGAAGCTAGAAAATCAGAGCTGGAAAGCCTGCACTTGGTAAGTTTTTTATTTTTTATGGTGGATAATCTTTGTTTGTTGGCTTAGGATCTTGCCAAAACTAGAGACAATGTGAAGGCGGCTAACAGTGCACTTGCTGTTTCCAATGATGCATTTACCCGTTTACGAAGCCAAGCATATTCGGTATACCATTTCTATAGTATATCTTCTTTTGGCACCGTAATTGCATTTTCAGTTGCAAGAGAACTGTGCAATATATCACGACGATTTGGGTTAGCATCTTAATTTAAACCGTAGAAGATTAGTGTTACAGTCGACTCTCTACATAACGTCTTTCAAGGGACCATCCAAAACGGACGTTATGGGGAGAGGACGTTATATGGAGAGTCGTTATGTAGAGTGGCACTCGCCTATATATCACTCACCAGACGTTATGTAGAGAGTTTTTCAAAGAAAATGTTTATTTCAACAATAAATTGCACCCGAACAAACAATCATTGGATGGGCATAAATTTGGGCATTGCACAGCAGCCCAACTTCACGGATGTTGAAGAATCTTCAAAGCTTCAACTGCTTCTCGAGTATTGTCTGGTGGTTCTGGCACTTGGTCAATCTCTATCAATAACAATATCCCTTAAAGAAAAATCCTTTTAAGAACCCAGCAAAACAAATAATTTCCTTTCCGTCTCCGGCTCTTCCACTTCCGTTTAGACAAACGTTGCAATTTCGGCCAGAGTGAGCGTCCCATCAGTAGGGAGTTGGTGATACAACGATAAACAGTCGTCCAATGTGCCTTTCACCAAATCCAGCGGCTGCAATTCCGCCCAAAGTGTGCTTTATTAATTACTGGCGTTTTCGAGATCCACCTTATCGCCAGCGCCTTCCTGATCCATCGATGTATCCTCTTGATTGTCAGTGCCATCCTTGAGAAACGGAAATTTTTATTTGTAAAAAATACAAGATTTGCTTCTGACGCTTAATGAATCCGGCTTTTCGGAAGCAATTGGCGATAGTTTCCGGTTTAGCATCCGACCAGGAACGATGAAGAAAGCGCGGTGCTTTGTTAAGATTAATTTTCTACTTGGTTATCTAGGTAGAAGTAGGTAGCCGTGGTAGTGCAACTTTAAATTTTGAAAGCTGCCCAGAACTGAACATATTTGCAGCGAAAAATGAACTATTTTCTTTTTGAGACGCTTTCAATTTTAATTTTTTTTTCGAAAAGACGTTATATGGAGAGACGTCTTTGAAGCAGTGTCCAGCCAAATTGGGACGTTATGTAGAGAGGGACATTATGTAGAGAGTCGCTATATAGAGAGGCAGTTGTTCGAGTATTTAGTTTAGACCAACCAAACCAGTTTCACTGGGACGTTGTAAGGAGAGGGACGTTGTATAGAGAGTCGTTATGTAGAGAGTCGACTGTATTAATATGGGTGCACTACGTTTCACCGTCCCTATTTTCACCGTTCACTATTTTTACCGTCACTATTTTCACCGTCACTATTTTCACAGTTCATTATTTTCACCGTCACTATTTTCACCGTTCACTAAATTCACCGTCAGCACTTTAGGACCGCTTTTTAGATCTAAATTTTTTTAAAATTTTAACAGTCTTGGTACCATATCGTAGCCCTGAATGTCATCTACATTTTGGTACTACAAATTCTGAAAAACATAAAACAAATTTAGAACTAAACTTTAGAAGGCGTTCAATCTCACACTTTTTCATCACGGTATAACGCAGGGTGAGCGTCTTTTATATTATAGAACTAAAATTTTTCGTTTTTTCTAGAAATTGTAGTTTCAAAATGTAGCTGACATTCAGGGCTACAATTTGGTGCCAAAACTTTTAAAAATTTCGAAAAATTTAGACCTAAAAAGCGGTCTTAAAATGCTGACGGTGAATTTAGTGAACGGTGAAAATAGTGACGGTGAAAATAGTGACGGTGAAAATAGTGAACGGTGAAAATAGGGACGGTGAAACGTAGTGCACCCATTAATATAGACTTTATGATTAAGCAAGCGTATGATTTGTTTAGGAGTTATGCATAACCGGCTGGAAGAATTGCGACAGGTGTCTTCTTCGAATGATCATCTCTTAGGGCAGTTTGCGGCCGAAAGAATTCACCAAGTTAGCAAGGGCAAAGAAAGTATCCAGCAATATGTTCAGTCGTACGGAGATCTGAGTGTCAAATTCAAGGAAATGATTGTGTCAGTTCAGCAGAAAATGGTTGAGATGGATAAGGCTGTCGAGCAACAGGTTGTATTTTGTATTCTTGCAATATTTATCACGAAATTATCTAACTTATCCAGCAAGGCATGTCTCACGAACTTGCTTTTTCCCTGACGAAGAATTTGGTGGATTCACAAACTGCCACAGAAAGGTTTGTTCATCAGGAATTCCAGCGTATTCAACCGACAGGTTTGTTCACCCATGCTTGGGATAATGGTGTTTTTTCAATTTTTCTGCTCTAGGTGCGACTCCACGTCGACGTGAACCCGAATATGACATCTTAATGGAAGACTTGCCACCTACTGCAGAATTGATAAAGCAACAAGAAGCTAATGCTACTCCACGGCGTGCTAGTAGTGCATTCAGGGTTCGTGATTCTATTCTGGAATCTGATTTCCGTGGTTGGTTGCATTCATTATATTTAGTAGTTATTAATCATTTATTTGGTGTTATTTAGCCAACATGATGAGTCCTCACTCGATCAGCGAAAAGTTGAAGAGCAAACAGAATTTGGAGACAGTGGATGAGCACCTGCAAAAGTCGTCATTTTTGGATAATGAGGAAGCGGAGTGAAGAAATCTTCAAAAGAATCATATGAGATTGTGCGAAAATTCCAGTTTCGTCTGTTATTTGCGTCTTTATGGTGAAAAAATATAGTTACACTTGGGTGTTTACTGTGTGATGTATGGATAATTGGTGTGACGATTAATACACACTTTGAGCAGTCAAGGGTGTGTATCTATGAAAAAAATATACCATATACCGAACACGGAAACATATTGGATCAGATACCGGATGTCCAAAAGTGTTGGGGAGCTCATGCACAATATGCGCCCCAGGTTTTTTTAGTCTACCTTACCCATTGGAGATGATGTTTAAAATGATCATGTTAACTGTAGTCACCATGATCACCATAATCACAGTGTTACCGTAATCGTAATAAACAGGGAGGACCAAGTTATTTTTAATTAAATGGAGCAATTAAAAAAACATTTGGGGCGCATATTGTGCAGGAGCTCCAAGTGCAGGTTATTGGATATCAGATTTCGGATTAGAAAAAAGAGCGCCCGAGCGGTCCGTAACACTTCTGAGGAGGGATGGTACGTGACAAAACGCCCTAACAGCCCAAAACGCCCTAGATCGGGAAAAGGGGACAAAACTCGCTAAATTAACAAAAGGGGATAAAACGCCATAGGTCGAGAAAAAGGGACTAAACGGCTGTAGGAACTTTCGTAACAAGACAATTTCCTAAGAGCGAATTTTCGTAAAAGCGAAAATTCGTAAGAAACTTTTTCGTAACAGCGAATTTTCGTAACAAGCTCTTTCGTAACGCGGTTTTCCGTAAAATTAGTGATATTTTAAGTTGCTTTTTTGCTTTTTGATCCTCCTTTGATGTTTCTTATAGCTTCTGTGATGTTTTGACCAAAAACAGTCAAGAAAAAATGAAACAGTCAGAGGGTGGAATCGAACCACTGGTGAAAAAGATTCATCCCATCAACTTACCTACTGCACCATACTGCCATTGATGAAAAATAGCTATGTGTAGTATATAATATATGAATTCTAGCTCGGAGTTTTTCACCATGCTTTTGGGTATTTCTGCTGGTCTCCTAATGGATGAAAAATCTGGGGTCAACTAATTATCAAAATTTCCAGTCATATGACCTATGCTTACCAACTTTTGTGCTCATACAGTTAATAGTTAATGTTAATAGTCATATAATTACTGTTCGAAGTGTCAAACAGTAACAGAAAGGCCAAAACAAATGAATCAGATGAAATCCTGAATTAGAAAAATTGATTAAAAGTGAAAAAAATTTCGATTACTTCCTCTTACGAAAGAAATTCGTTACGAAAATTCGCTGTTACGAAAAAGTTTCTTACGAAAATTCGCTCTTACGAAAATCTTTTTTACGAATTTTCGCTGTTACGAAAATGTTTCTTACGAAAATGTTTCTTACGAAAATGTTTCTTACGAAAATGTTTCTTACGAAAATGTTTCTTACGAAAATGTTTCTTACGAAAATGTTTCTTACGAAAATGTTTCTTACGAAAGTTCGCTCTTACGAAATTGTCTTGTTACGAAAGTTCGTACAGCCGACGAAACGCCTTAAATAGAAAAAAGAAGACATACGCCCTAAATTTTTGCAAGTGGATGTATGTATTGTACTTACTGGAACACGTTTGAGTTTGTCCTAACGTACGCTAGCTTACCCTTGCCTGAGCCTAAAAAACCAAGGAAAACTACAAAACACTGCTAAGTAAAGTACCTCTAAAAATTACGAATAAGTACTAAAAACTTCATACTTGACAGCCGATTGAGGCGGTTTGAGGCAGAATTTTTAGTTATTTCAATTGACCATGGTTTTTGCGCGCAGTGGAATGTGCAAAATTTGAAATTCGAACATTGGCGGGGGACACTTCTCTTTCGTCTTAAACTGTACTCTTTGGAGTCATTTCAAACGACTCCAAAGAGTAAAGTTTGAGACGAAAGAGAAGTGTCCCCGCCAATTCAAATTTTGCATATGCCACTGCGCGCAAAAACCATGATCCTTTGAAAAATTATCAATCAAACTTCTCATTTTTAATTTTTTGTTTCAAATATTTTACTCACCCATTGTTCTCGATCTAGTTTATTCACTCTAAAGATGAGCATATTATAGAAACATGAACCAGTGTATAGATCAGGGCAAACCTAAAGGTTGCGTTCCATGCAATGTCGACTGCTAAGTGTCTAGCCACCGTCACTTCACTAAAGTCTCGGGCAATTTAAAGTATGTCAGAAATATTTTTTTTATCGTTTTTAGCCTATAAAATTGGTTACGCGACACTTGCGCACAAGACATCTGCGCACGACACTTGCGCACCAAAAAATGTATTTTCTGGTAAAAAAAAGTAGATCACCCTCCTGCACAGTCTTTTGGGGTTCTCAAACATCTTCAATAGCCCTGATCCACCCTTAGTGGTCCGATTCATATTCAATAGCCCTCAAACATCCTAAAGAGTCCAGAAACATATTGATTTTCTAAATCTAACAAAGGTAGCCATATAGACAGTTTAGATACAATCCATGTCGCTAAGGTACCTTCCAGCCGTCTTAGGTATTATTTAGAAGCGAATTCCTAACGCTGATTTCTAATGATTTGTGCACAGCATAGTGGGACAAATCTGAAAAATTGGACGGCCGTCACCGTCTCACTAATATTTTTGACCGTCTTCCGCCCCGTCCAACTTTTTGCCGTCTCGGCCTCCGTCCTGAATTTTTTCGGCCGTCTTCCGCCCCGTCCAAAATCGGGCAGTCTCAAAGGCCGTCTCAAAAAAAACTGGCCGTCTTCTGCACCGTCAAAATTGAATAATTTTTTCCCCAAGGAAATCATTGAATGAAAATATATGCTAAAACGTCCCTTTACTAACTATATCTGGATATTTAATTAAATCTGGGGATTTATTTAGCTGAGCGAAATCCGTCTTTGAATTCGTTATTATGAATCTAAGTGTATTTAGTGCTGCAATAGATTTCTAATCGAAACCTACTGTCTTGGCTGAAAACGCCGTTCGACAGATTACTACAATCTTTACACGACATTTGCTTCAGACAAAAATGAGTGCGAAAAATTCAGTCATAGTAAAAAGTGCGTTATAAGACGAGTCTTTTCAAAAAAAAGCTAGCGTTTCGCATGTTAGATGAAAAAAGCAGCTCAGAGTAGCCGAGATGGCTTCTGGGATTATCTTGGTTTGGTTCTGGGATTATCCCTTCAGCTAAAAATTTGGGTGCATAGTCCTTTCCAAAATACCGTATTTCCTCTAAAATAGCCCGGGGCTATTTTATTCAAACCTCCAATTTTCAGAAAAATTTGAATTCGATTTCGAGATTTTCGGGTGAAAATTAAGAATCTAAAAAGTGGAATCGGTAGAGCTCGTGGGAGTTAAGAAAACGTATCAAACAGCTTTGCAAAATATTTACTCTGCTCCGAGATACAGACCCTCAAAGTAGAGGGGGGGGGGCTATTTTGGAAGGAGGGCTATTTTAGAGGAAATACGGTATTCCAATTCCCAAATATTCCAGAATTAGAATATTTGGGAAACGTTTCCCAATTATTCCGATTTTGGTTTTACTACCCTGTTTTGGTCACTGGAGCTTGGCAAATAAGCCTCTATATGAATTTCATGATCAAGAATACTTCCCCTTCGGAAGCGCAGGGGGCTTGTTTACTTGGGTTGAGATGCGCACACCCACATACCTTAGACACAAATCACTCGAAAGTGACTCTGGATGCACGAAAAATGCCTGTTTTGCCTGTTTTGACCGTTTTCATGGCCTAAAAATTGCTTAGACCATGAAAAAAACGCATTTTTGGGCAATTCCCAGGGCGAAAAGTAAAATTTTTTCCGAATTGGAATATTTGGGAAACGTCTACCGTATTTACTCTTTTAAGAAACGTCTACCGTATTTTTCTCGTATCTCTTTTAAATCTCTAAGAGGAATTATTTTTCAACCCTCGCAAAATCCGGATATAGTCAATCAAAAACGGCCTTAACTCTGAGATCCTAGTCAAAAAAATAGATGGGTGGGGGTTTATTAGAGAGTGGGGGATTAATAGAGAAAATACGGTTCAGTCGACCCTCGATATAACGGCCCCCTGGGACCGGCCGAAGGGGGCTGTTATATCGAAGGGCCGCTATATTGGAGGGCCGTTATATCGAGTATTTCATGTATTTCGAGTATTCGAGTATTTCAAAATTGTCATAGGGGGCCGTTATATCGAGGGTTGACCTTTTCAACTGCGAACTACTGAAGGGATGAACTTATTCAATACCTTAATACCTTGCAATTAGTACGATTTTTCTGTAATAAATCGACATCCTTTACTTTGAGGACAGATTGTGAGGAGGTTGATAAGTGATCTCCCAGTAATAATTTAAAAAATGAAGCATAATAGTCTAGATAGCTTATTGGCAGGAGCATTGGAAGCCGCTAAAAGTTGGCAGTGGGTTCGGTAGTGGATTTACACTCGAAGAATATTTATTTCGACTTTAACTATTTTGTGTCAATTCTTTTTAAATATAGCTGACAAAATATCCTTAGAATCAAAAAAATTTCCCTTCGGCAATACAGGCAACTCTCAATTTAACGAACCCCTGGGGACCGGCAAAAATGTTCGTTAAACCGAGAGTTTCATTGAATCAAGAGTTAATTTTAATCATTTTATTTAATTGCTGGCCGAATAGGCGTTAAAAAGTGCGTTAAAGGGGCATGCCCACGCTAATAAGAGGTGGTGCACGGGAATTCAAATTTTTTCCTAATCATTGAACTTCTGTACATATTTTTTAACTTGGTTTCTAACAAAAAGGCCTAGAATTTAATTCTAGGCCCTGTTTTTTAGAAACCAAGTTGAAAAATCCGTACACAAGTTCAGGGATTAGGAAAAAATTTTGAATTCCCGGGCACCACCTCTTATTAGCGTGGGTATGCCCCTTTAAAGGGGCATGCCCGTGCCCGACACGGAGAAAAGGCGGGGACTAGCATTTCTTTTTTTTCTCGGCAAACTTTTACATTTGTTCTTGTGTAGATTTTTTAAGTTTTCTGTCTGATTTTTAAAAGTACCGTAAGGTCATCAATATCAGATTTATCGCAAATCAATTGAAAAATGAAACGATTCAAAAAAAATTGCTTGTCCCCGCCTTAACTTTTTGAAACGCACGGGCATGCCCCTTTAAATCAAGAGTTTCGTTAAATCGAGGGTTCGTTAAATCGAGAGTTGACTGTATGCATGCCCTTTTTAATACACTTCTTTGTTACGACCTACTTCTGATGTTTTCAAAAGAAAAAAAATTAAGATTCAAAGTAATAGGAATAAATATTGTAGATGGCGTAGGTGTGGAAAACAATAAAAATTGAAAATAATAATAGAAATACATTTTTAACAACTATTTTGCGATTAAAATCACATGTTTTCCATATGGGCCGTTATATCGAAGGGGCCGTTATATCGGGGAGCCGTTATATCGAGGGTTGACTGTATTTGCCAAATTTCTCCTAGTACTTGGACTTACATTGGTGAAAACGCCCTTTTGGTTATCTCCAAATAGGTCCAGCTCACGAATCATGGTAAGATACCTGCTATTGATCAGTTTTAAGTCCAGGTTTGGTGGTTATAACAAAGTTGCTTAATGACAGCTGGCCTACGTCATCGCAGAGATACCATACAGGTGACATTCCTTGATGTTCGATCCTTGACTAATTAAGTACCGCCACCTAGGTATCTGGGTAATACTATTCGAATGGAACCACTGAGAATGGGTCTACACCAAGAAAGTGGGTTAATCAAGACCATTGAGGAAGGTTCAGGACTATTAGGAATGCTTCACGAGGCTCATCTACCTTTTTACCAGAAAATACATTTTTTTTGTTGCGCAGATGTCGGTGCGCAAATGTCGCGTAACCTATAAACTTACTAACGAGTCGTTTAAAACGGATTTTTCAAATTAGATCTATAAATGCGCAACCAGTATCCCACCTTTAAATCTAGCGTTACGTACCCAAATTATAATCTTTTATTATAAATATGTTCTGTTTCTTTTACAGTTACACATTTGTTTCCTTGAAAAAATGACCGAAAATCACGTTTTCGACAACTTTTTATGCTTAATACGATAGAAGAAACATTTCAAATTAGTTTCTGATCGAAAAGTTATAACCTTTCTCAATTAAAGTTGACTTTAGCTTCTCAAAGGTAGATGTTTTTTTTATTTAATTGGGGTCAATTTTAGTGATTTATCACGTTTAGGCTTAGGCAAGGGTAGGCCATCGCATATTAAGACGAATTGAAAATGCTTCTTGATGTTTAAAAAGTTAGAAAACAGGTTCGAGTTCGTCCTAACTTATGCTGGCCTACCCTTGGCCAGACCTAAAGCAGACCTTAAACAGTGAAAAGAAATCGGCGCTACTCGGGATTTCCGGTCATTTTTCAAGGAAACGAAATTTGACCCCCCAACTGTATAAATACCCAATCGGCACTTAACTGTATAAGTACCTTGCAATCCTTTAGTCATTCTGAATAAAAAATTACCTCTGAATAAAAGTTTCATGTGGTCCTTCAACAGCTCGGAAAACCACGGCACCTAATAAGGCATACCCTATCACCTGAAAATTTATTGCTTGCAAAAAAATGGCTCTAGTAAAGGATGCGTTTCGATTTTTCGCCTTAGTCCCCCCTGTTTTTTTGCGAAAAAACAAATCACTTCTCCCAGTTCATTATGGTTATTGTAATAACATTGTGATTATGGTGATCATGGCTATTATGGTTAACATGATCACCTCTAAAACAACAGGGGACCAAGGCATTTTTTCAACAAAAAACAACGGAGGGACCAAGGCAAAAAATGGAAACGCATTCTTTACTAGACCCAATAGAAAATTTATTGCTTGTAATAAAAATTTACTCGAAAACTACAGGGTGGCCCGAGAAATTCCCTTGACTTCAAACGGCCGTAAATTTTTGTAAACGGTTATTTGCATTCAGCTTCTCTCGAAACTCGAATTGATTTGTATATAATGTCGAAACACGATTTTTGATCGGTCCCCTTGTGTATTGGACCTTGCCTATCCAGTGACCATTCACAGACCAGGACCATAACCACAAAGGGGGGGGGATTGTGTTTTTGACATTACACACCAAATAAATTTTGGGCTCAACGAGGCGAATGCAAAAACCGTTTTTCAAAATTGTTTTCAGAACAAAAACTGTTACGACCGTTTGAAATGGGGAAATTTCTTGGCCAGCCTGTACTAAGAGCACGAAAACATCATAAGCGAGTTTTTGGTCACATAATACTTTTCACCGAAATATGTTTATTTACACGCTTACTCTTTCAACAATGACGCGAGAAAGCCGTAGTCACACTCTAGGTTACATTAAAATTGCATACCCTAAAACTATATTTAACACCAGAAGGAACAAAGTTTTTTTAGCGCAAAACGTCTTTTTTCTGCAAATTGACTTCTTTTGGCGTAAATTTTTTTGCCTGTTTCTCTCAAGAAATTTTATATATTTTTCAAGGTTTTAACTGTTAAAATTTGACACCATCTGGTAACCCTGCGATTCTACTCTATGATAAAGTATTATTTATTACATTGTCTCACAAAATTGTAAAGCTCCAGTCATACTCCCGCGGGTCACGATTCAATTTTTTAAACGCTTTCCGTTTCCATCTCGGCTCCCAGCCATCACTTCTCGCCGATTTCAACAGATCTATAAGAAAATCGACCGTGCTCTAAAACATAGGAATAACAGATTTGCTATAATAACGTTCAAACCCAGTTTCTGCGTGACCCGCGGGTCAAATCGGCGAATTTGAGACGTGGGTCAGGACCTGCGGGTCAGCCGAAAAATTATTTTTCACTATCTATAAAGTTCTTATTTCACCTCTATCGTGTAGAGCAGGGTCGATTTACTCTTAGATGTGTTGCCAGAATTGCTTATTTGGTGGTTTTGGGATCAAATTGTTTTGGCTTGAATTTCGCAAAATTTGCTCATTGTCTTGCGAGTTTTGCACTACTTCTGTGGCTTTTTCCTGCTAATTATTTTAGTATATACTAGACCAAAATTTCTTCTTAATAACGACAGGGAATGAACTAAACAAGATGTGCTTTGAAAATCATTTTTAGAAAATCCCTTTCTTTAAATTGCCGTCTTTTCAATTTTCGGTGATTTTACAGATGAAAAGTGAACCAAGACCACCGAAATATAACGCTCTTTTACATGGCGTAAAATTTCGATTTTCAACAGTGCCTCTAAACAGGGTTTTCGAGCCGAAATTCGTAAAAAGTTCGATCTTAAAAAACTGGAGTTTTTCGTATCTTCAATTCTTTTATTGAAAATTTTAAAACAAATACAAGCGTATGATATGTCATTTGAAAGCCCTTTCAATAAGCTTTGATAAAACAAAAAAACGAAAAATAGTGTTCACAAAAGATGCTAGTTATAGCCGTTTGAATGTTTAGCGAATATCCAAAATCGCTTTTTGATCACTTTTTCCGATAGAAAAAAAATCAAATCGGATCCTTCATTGAATTCTGCACCGGAATCTGCCAATCTCACAGTCCGGCCTTTCCGTGTTAAGGCGAAATCAGCCTGAATGGTGACCCGACTGTTGGATATTATTCTTTTTTAATTATGTGGTTTTCGAATTAACTATTGTTGAATTACCCACTTTTTGGATAGACGGTTTTTAAATTGTCCGATCATTGAATAAAGCGCCGACGTCTTTTTTCGAGGACCTTTATATCTCGACGTACTCTTAAGTGTCACGAGCGCTGCATATTTTCTTTTTTTAAGATTTTGGTTGAGCACTAAAAAATTTCAAAATATACCCGAAAATTTTTTCGATTTTCGAGGGGTTGAAAAATAAGCGGCCCGGTCCGTTTGTTAGAGTGAATACGGTTTTAATCTCTGAAAGATGAGTAATCACTTATTAGATGCGCAAAGAATTTATTCTAAGACGGTCTTAAATCCTGGACAAAATCATAAAAATCCGACATTTAGTTATTCTCCACTCACCAATGCACAGAGTCCAACATGAGAAAAGAAAAATGCAATTATCCGCTTGACCAAGTTCACAACCCTAGTCACCTTGCTCCTCCGATGCCTTCTTCCCATCTTCTGGCTTAACACTTAAGCAAAACAATATTTATTTTAATATATTTTGAAACAAAATCCCAGACCTTTAGAAAATATGGGAAAGGACGATCATTGACAAAATATAGCAAAGTAGAATATCATAGTTAAGTTTTAGAATTTTTTCATGATTAAAGTAAAAGTCTAAAATATTGCATGTATAAGGTAATAATTTCACGCCACCTAAATATACTAACCAGGAAACTTCAAGTGGCGCCTTTTTTTAAAGATTTCGTTGAGACATTTTTTCACAGATTCTTGTAGAGCACCCCGAACTTATATAACAAAGTGCTGCCAATCTTTCCAGATCATTTATAAAATAAGGGAGACTGGGCCCTACGAAGTTACCGAAAAACCATGATATGATGGGTTTTAGCCTACTTTTGAGTTGCCGCTGTTTCATAACTTTTTTGAGTATCCTACTTGTTTGCATAGTGACCGCGCCGTCCTTCGCCGTCCTAATTTTTTTCATCGCCGTCCTGCATTTCATTATGGACAGCTTTTTTTATTTTACATCATATAATCAGTTTTTATTTTCACACTTTATTTTTAGGCGACCTTCCATGTTTCCTTTCTTTTCTATTTCAAAAAAATGGGGCCGTCCTGATTTTACACAAAAACTTTCAGAAAAGTCGGTTGAATTAGGACGGCCTCATTTTTTTGAAATACAAATAAAAGAAAACTTGGACGGTCGCCTGAAAATTAAGTATAACAATAAAAACTGATTATATGTTGTAAAATAAAAAAAGCTGTCTATAATGAAGAATATGGTTAAAATGCAGGACGGCGATGAAAAAAATTAGGACGGCGTAGGACGGCGCGGTCACTATGCTTGTTTGGGAGGATTTCTTGCATATTTTACTTATGCTACAGTCAAACCTCGATAAGCCGGCACCCCCCAAAAGTTCGTTCCAGCCTTGGGTCCAACACTTTTTTTTAACCCAATTTTAGTTTCTTCTCAAAAAACGATCGGCGAAATCGGAATCCTGACGATATTTCCGACCAGACTGTAAAAAACAGAATTGGAAAAAGCTTTCAAAAATTAGGTTAAAAAAAGTATCGGACCCAAGGCTGGAACGAACTTTTGGGGGGTGCCACTAAATCGAGGTTTGACTGTACTAGTACTTTGATAAGCTCTTCACGGCTTTTCGAAATTTTCGGAAGAGTTCAATATGTGAGAGTAGCGGGAATTCAAATAGTCGCTGCTTTTTCTCAAGAATTCGAATATTTTTCGAATTTCAGCACTGATGCGATGGTACTTTAACTCTTTATGATAGCGCATCTAGGGTACACAATGGTATATGGAATGTGTGTAATTATCAGGTTGTTCAATAAGTTCGTAGCGTTTTTTTTTTGAAAATTTCATTTGTTTTATTTCCATTTCCTAACAAATGATATTATGATATTTAATGACTAGGGTCTGCAGGCGCCTATCGGCGTCTATGTTGTTCGGGAACATTAGTTGTTCATGTACATTAGTAGTTCGGGTAGATTTATCTTCCGAGTGCGTTAATGGTTAGGGTAGATCATCCACCCTACCTGTTGACTAAGCTACTCTACCTCGCCTACCCTTGCGCATCCTCGCCTATCCTCGCCTACCCTCGCCTATCCTCGCCTACCCTCACACATCCTCGCCTACCCTCGCCTATCCTCGCCTACCCTCGCCTATCTTCGCCTACCCTCACACATCCTCGCCTACCCTTGCCCATCCTCGCCTATCCTCGCCTACCCTCACACATCCTCGCCTACCCTTGCCCATCCTCGCCTATCCTCGCCTACCCTCGCCTATCCTCGCCTACCCTCACACATCCTCGCCCATCCTCGCCTAGTCTTGCCCATCCTCGCCTCTCCTCGCCTACCCTCGCCTGTCCTCGCCTACCCTCGCCCATCCTCGCCCATCCTCGCCTAGTCTTGCCCATCCTCGCCTCTCCTCGCCTACCCTCGCCCATCCTCGCCTACCCTCGCCTATCCTCGCCTACCCTCGCCCATCCTCGCCTAGTCTTGCCCATCCTCGCCTCTCCTCGCCTACCCTCGCCCATCCTCGCCTAGTCTTGCCCATCCTCGCCTCTCCTCGCCTACCCTCGCCCATCCTCGCCTACCCTCGCCTAGTCTTGCCCATCCTCGCCTCTCCTCGCCTACCCTCGCCTGTCCTCGCCTACCCTCGCCCATCCTCGCCCATCCTCGCCTAGTCTTGCCCATCCTCGCCTCTCCTCGCCTACCCTCGCCCATCCTCGCCTACCCTCGCCTATCCTCGCCTACCCTCGCCCATCCTCGCCTATCCAATTTCGATTATACGTGATTGTGCTTAAAAGGAAGCCAAGATGCTGAACTTGAGGGTTCCGCAGAGATATTTGACATTAATCGGCAAAAACTGGCCAAAAATTGGGTTTGAACCGGAACATCCACCTTAAATCCACACCTGAGAAACCAATGAGTTTTGAGCTTGTCCGGGCAGTTCAAACCCGTTCACTTTTTAAAATCCACTGTTAAATAGCTCATTTTGTAGCTGAGATTCTTTTGTTTTCACCATTATAAAACATCAACACTGACTTTCTCTATAAAAGTGGCTCAAAATTGTGTCTGAAGTTAAAAATAGGAAAAACTCCACCTAAAAAGCAACTGACTTGAGAGCTTGTCCGTACCAGTTCGAGACCTTACACTCTTCTAACCTTACAGGTTAATAGTTTATTTTGTAGCTGAGATTCTCTAGTTTTCACCATTATAAAACATCAGCACCGACTTTTTTTATAAAAGTGGCTCAAAATTGGGTCTGAAGTTAAAAAATAGGAAAAGTACACCTAAAAAACCACTGAGTTGAGAGCTTGTCCGGACCAGTTCGACCTCTAAAACCTTTCAAAATCCACTGTTCAATAGCTCATTTTGTAGCTGAGATTCTCTAGTTTTCACCATTATATAACATCAATACCGACTTTTCATATAAAAGTGGCTGAAAATTTGACGATACATTAAAAGTGTGATCCATCCACCCACCCACCCGACCCAAATACTATATCGAGATATTATTTCTCAGCAACATATTCATTGACAAGCATCTCAACCCCAAGCAACCAAGCCCCCTGCTCTTTTTAAACTCCTGAGGCGATTTTGAGTCAATATAGGGTGTTTTAAAACACTTTTAAAAAAAGTTGATTTAGGGGGGGGGGGTATATGCAAGTAGCGTCAAAAAACATTCTAGTTTTTTAGAAGAAAGTGAATAGCTTTTCAAAGTTCTAGTTAGCATGAGTATAATATGCAAGAAATCACCCCATACAAGTAGTAAAATAAAAAAATTAGAAAGCAACGGCAGCTCAAAAAGGCTCGGCTAGACTTTACTTGCCCATCCCCCCCCCCCCCCACGGCTGACCCACTTTCCAGGTGAATTTTTGAAAACCGATTGCATATTCGTGTTTCTCGACCCGGATTTTTACGGGAAATGATCATCAGATTCTGTGAAAGTGAAAAAAAATTTTGCGATTTGCCTTGGTCCTCCAAGGTAAAATTTTGAAAAAAAGAAATTTTTAAATTGGCGCCTTTTGAATTTTAAAGGATTAAGGGCTGTATTGGGAGGGAAAGGGAATAAAAGGGGCCACTAATCATAGAGGGCCCCTAAAAAGAAGATGTTGAACATAGTTTTGAATACTGGGGCCTACCGCATAAATAAACTCTGGTATGCATGCTTTTTCATGCATCCAGAGTCACTTTCGAGTGATTTGCGTCTAAGGTATGTAGGTGTGCGCATCTCAACTCCAAGCCCCAAGCCCCCTGCGCCTCCGAAGGGGGCGCAGGGGGCTTGAGAGTTAGAGATGCGCGCACTCACTTACCTTAGACATAATTCCGAGAAGTACTCTTGATCAAAAAATGCGTATAGAGTCTCTTTTTGCCACGGCCCAGTTGAAAACATGGTGAGGCAGTCGAAGAATACATATATTTACTTTTCTATTGTTCTGCCATAAAAGTGTCCCCCTTTTATTCCCTTCCCCTCCCAATACAGCCCTTAATCCCTTTAAAATTCAAAAGGCGCCAATTTAAAAATATTTTTTTTTTCAAAATTTTCTAAAATTTTACCTTGGGGGACCAAGGCAAATCGCAAAATTTTTTTTTTCACTTTCACAGAATCTGATGATCATTTTCCGTAAAAATCCGGGTCGAGAAACACGAATATGCAATCGGTTTTCAAAAATTCACCTGGAAAGTGGGTCAGCCGTGGGGGGCGGGGCAAGTAAAGTGTTACCAAAGGCTCTAGGTAAATTCGTCCCCGGCAAATTCGTCCCGGTAAATTCGTCCCCGGTAAATTCGTCCCCAGGTAAATTCGTCCCCAAAACCGCCAATTCAAAATTTTGAACAGGTTCGAATCCAATCAGTAGGAAACACATTTTTTTCTTGTTAGAGAGACATATAGTCTTAGTAAAGCCGAATGTGGGTAGGAAGAGCATCAGCTAGGTACGGGCGGCGGTAAATTGAACCTCTACAAATTTTGCAGGAATTTAAACTTTTCCATCTGAACCAACCAAACCAAGTAGTCGTCCAATTGGAGCAATTTTTTTTTCACGTTTTTCACGTTTCAAAACGTATTTTGTGGATTAATTCAGACATGCTGAAGAGGGTTTGACAGTAGTAAAACACCGTTTTCTCGAGTATTTTTTGAGTTTTGGTAAAATCAATTATCGCCCAATACTCAAAAAATACCATACAAAACCTTATTTTACTATTATCAAACCATCTTCAGCATACCCGAATCAGTCCTAAAAACAGATTTTGGAACATGAAAAATGTAAAATTTTTTTTGCTCCAAGTGGACGACCACTTGGTTTTGTTGCACCCAGGTAGTCGTACACAGGTCGGGGATCTTAGTTAGTGTAGTGATACACGGGTAGTAACATTTTGGTCTGTGATCCAAGCTATGATTTCTATATGATTTCTACGATTCCTATGATCCAACGTCAGTTCTGCTGAATAATCCATGCACCAACAAAACCAAGTAGTCGTTCACTTGGAGCAAAAATTTTCTACGTTTTCCATCTTCCAAAACATATTTTCTGGACTAATTCGGACATGCTGAAGATGGTTTGATAGTGGTGAAATGCCGTTTCGTCGAGTACTTTTTTAGTATTGGGAGATAATTTATTTTACCAAAACTGGTTTTTACCAAAGCTCAAGAAATACCCTACAAAGCGGCATTTTAGCACTATCAAACCATCTTCAGCATGTCCGAATTAGTCCTTAAAACAGGTTTTAAGGCCGGAAAAAGTAAAAAAAAATTAAAATATGTATTGTCTGTTCACCTGACCATGAGGCACCTACTCAAGGTATTGGGGTTGGGGTGGGTGAAGTCGTAATTTTGGTCCTAACAAACCCGATTTCCCACACAATTCTGAGTTAGAAAAATATTTGCTACTACCAGGAGGGGGACGAATTTACCTGGAGACGAATTTACCTGGGACGAATTTTCCTGGGGACGAATTTACCGGGGACGAATTTACCGCCGCCGCTCGGAACTTATGTACTTGGGGGGGCGCATTTTTTGCACATTTGTAACTCATGTTTAAACGACTTCTAAGTAATTTTTATATGCTTAAAACGATTAAAAAGTTGTTTTCTGACACTTTTCCACGTAAAAAATAGATTTTTTGAAAAAAAATTCTTTGACCAAAATAAGACTTATTGCCTTGGGGGACCAAGGCAAAACACCTTGTATTAAGGGATTCTACCGCGTTTTGGTCACTGGAGCTGGGCAAAAAGAGTCGCTTAATGCATTTTTAATCAAGAGTCTTGCTCGGAATTATGTCTAAGGTAAGTGCGCGCGCGCATCTCTAACCAACCAAGCCCCCTGCGCCCCCTTCGGGGCGCAGGGGGCTTGGTTGCTTGGGGTTGAGATGCGCACACCCACATACCTTAGACGCAAATCACTCGAAAGTGACTCTGGATGCATAAAAAATGTATGCATACCAGAGTTTCTTTATGCGGTAGGCCCCAGTCAACAAACTATGTTCAAATTCCATCTTTTTGTGGTATCCAGGTACCCTTTCAGGTTGGATTGCCTTGGGGGACCAAGGCAAAAAGTCGAATTTTAGTCAAAAATTTTTTTTAAAGGTTTTTTTGAAAATCCATTTTTTATGTAGCAAACTGTCCGAAAATAACTTTTTTATCGTTTTAAGCATATAAAAATTACTTAGAAGTCGTTTAAACATGATTTACAAATGTGCAAAAATGCGCCCCCCAAGTACATAAGTGCCGCCCGCTCAAAATAGGCTTAAAACCATGATACACGTATCATGGTTTTTCGGTAACTTCGAGGGACCTGGTGTCCATAATTTTTCAAAGGATCTGGAGATATTGGCAGCACTTTGTTATATAAGTTCGGGGTGCTCTACAAGAATCTGCCAGAAAAAAAATCTCTCAACCAACTCTTTCAAAAAAGACACTACTTTAAGTTCCCTGACAAATGTAAACGCGAGCATACAAATTTTAAAAAAACTGCCATATTCTTGCGAGACTTTTCCCCATTTTTTCGAAAATGTTTTTTAGGCCCTAAAGCTCTTGGAGAGTAGCGCTGAAAGCGGATAAACGAGTGCTGATTCAGCACTGTCGAATTCCACAAAAATATTGAATTTACCACAGAAAAAAATAAATTAGCCACAAAACAAATTAGCCATAGAAAATTTAATTATCTACAAAAGAGTAAATTGGCCACAAAAAAGATTAACCTATAGTAAACGCAGGGATACTACAATGCAGCTTAAAAGCGGCATGTTTATCACTGAAAAATGAGAATTATCCCTAAATGAACTTTTTTTTAGCATTTTTGAAGGAAAAGAGCCTTACTTGGGTTGCCATCTTCCTGCATACTTTTTAACGACGCATTTTTTATTACAATAGAATTACCGTATTTCCTTTAATAGTAACCCCTCATTAATTTTAAGTGGTCTGAAATTTTAACTTGAACTTAAAATTTTGTTTGAATAGAAAAATGCGCCGTTAAAAAGTAGTAGGGAGGATGGCAGTGCGTAGGGCTGTCTTGCTTCAAAAAGTCAAGGTAAGTTCGAAAAACATGCACTGAAACGTATGCACTGAAAAAAAATTTTGTTTGGTTCTACAAAAGGATATGCCCATTTAAATGAGAGTCTTTTTAAGGACAAAATCTAACAAATATGAAAAAGTCAAGGGAACTGAAGATAAAAACAGTCAAATCTTTTTTCGCGCTCAATGAAACTATTTCGTTCACCATTTATTTTGTAGGCATAAAGAAAAGCTTTCTAAATACTAAATTGCCCATAACTGCTATACATGGTGCAGCAAACCAATTAAATTGGTGTAATTTGCTCGCCTCGGCGGTCGAAAGTTGGCGAAAAAGAATACGTGCCTGCGTGAATGCTGAATGATGCATCTTGTGCAGAATTGTCAAAGCTTTCGAATGGTATCATCGTTTTTTTATATATTGTTAGGTTTGGGCATAAAACTCTTGAATTTTTGTCCGTGTCAGGACTATTTTCGAACGCTGTACAATCCTTATCCCCTTACAAATTCAAAACGCGCCAATTAAAATTTTTCAAATTTTTAAGTAAAAACCCATGCTACCCCTGTAATTAAAAAAAATTCAGAATTTAAAAACACACGGCTTTCTCATGTAATCGGGGTTGGGAAACGCGGATATGAGACTTTTCGGTCAAATTTTTTGGACATTCTTTGACTGCTCTACCATGTTTTTTAAGTTGGGCCGTGGCAAAAATAGACTCTATATGCATTTTTATGATCAAGAGTACTTCTCGAATCATGTCTAAGGTAAGTGAGTGCGCGCATCTCTAACTCTCAAGCCCCCTGCGCCCCCTTCGGGGGGGGGGGGCGCAGGGGGCTTGGTTGCTTGGGTTGAGATGCGCACACCCACATACCTTAGACACAAATCACTCGAAAGTGACTCTGGATGCATAAAAAATGTATGCATACCAGAGTTTATTTATGCGGTAGGACCCAGTTAACAAAACTATGTTGAACGTTTTTATTTTTTTGGCAAGTAGGCCGCAAAAATGCCCCTAAAATGGATCTGCAAAGTGGCCCCTATTATGTCCATTCGCCTCCTAATACAGCTCTTTGTCCCTTTTAAGATGAGCTTTTTCACCTTAAAAAATGTAAAATATACTTTAAAATTAGCTATATATATATGTCTAAAATTATTGTGTGGGGTGTACGACAGTAGCGCCACATTTTCATCCGTCAAAATGAAAGTGAGTCAATGATGTAACTAATTGAGTAGTACTTGGCCAAATCAATTTTAATGAAGACAAATAAAGTGGGAATATGTATGTCAAAAAGAATGCTTTAAAAAGGGGGTCAGTAACATTGCACAAAGAAACCAGCTGAAAAGTTAAGACAGAACTAACAAGAAATGGAGGAAACGAGTTGGAAAATGTGGGGATGTGTAGCAGAAATCCCGGAAAACCAGGCTCAAGCCACAAGTAGAGACAAGGCTAATCGAAGAGAAAAAGAATAGCAGAGAGTAAGACCAGGGATTTGCAACCAAGCAAAATCGAAGAAACAATTCCCAGTCTAAAAATGAGCAAAAGAAAAGCCGCATTGGGAATTGGGATTATTGGAAATCCTTCACGCAAAAACTTGACCAACTTTATATTATCAGAGAAAAGGAATTTATAAAAAAGGCATAATAAAAATTTGGTTTTAAAGGTAGGGCTCCTTGCAAACAGTGATTGAATCTTTCGGCTTCGGCTACCGCTGCGAGCTTTTCAAATTTCCGCTCTGGCTCCAGCGCGGAAATTTTCAAAATAATAAATACATAAATACAAGATCGAAGAAAGTGTGGCGGGCGCAAAAGAGTAAGCGCAAATGAGTATTAATACCGTATACAACTCACAAATCCCCTATTTTCTCACCTGCCAAATTTCCACTTAAAGGGGCATGCCCGTGCGCACCAGCAGTTTTTTTTCGAATTTTTTCGAATCCTCCCATTTTTCACTCGTCCTGCGTAAAATCTGATATAGATGACCTTATATCGCTTTTAAAAACTAGACAGAAAACTTAAAAAATCTAGACGAGAACGAATGTAAAAATTTATCGAGAAAGAAAAGAACTGCTGGTTCGCGCCTTTTCTCCACATCGGGCACGATCATGCCCCTTTAAAGCCGCTCAAGAGCACGTCACATCTGTGTATAACTACTTGATGCTTCGTCAATACTTGTAAAAAATTCAAGAGCAAAAAGATAGGCAAAAAGTCAGCACAAAAATTCAACTAACAAGGGAATCTGAAGTAGTGTTTTTTTCAAAGACTTCATTAAGAGATTTTTTGAAGATTCTTGTAGAGCATTCCGAAGTTATATTATAGAGTGCTGCTGATATGTCAAGGTAGTTATGCCTTTTCTAAAACGGAAATCACAGTTTTTTCGAGATCTGTCACATGTATCTGATGCAGTGTTAAGCGCTCTATCACATGATGTTCTTATTATCTGAGAATTTTCTGTAAAACTTTGAGAAAATTGTGAAACCAAGTCACAGCCATCTGAATTCGGTCCGAAAAATCGTGGATTTTTTGCGTGGTTTGAGGTCAAATGGTTTTGGCTTAAATTTTTTTAGATTAGCTTGCTGTTTTGTTAGTCTCTGCACTAGTTCTGTTGCATTTTTCCTGCTTATCATTTTGGTATATTGTACACAAAATTTTCTGTTAAAGTCGTCAGGTATAAGCTAAACCAGTTGTCCTTTAAATTTCAATACCATGAAAACTGGTGGTCCTACCTCTTCTCCTGTAATTTCTGAGTGGCTTTTGTTTAATTTTTGTGCTGATTTTTTTCCGGCTTGAGTTCAGAATCCCCCCCCCACGGGGACTGATCAGGTGGAGGAGATAACTTCATATTCGTGTTTCTCGACCCCAATTTCATGAGAAAGCCGGCTGTTTTTTTGGTTCTGAGAAAAAAAATTTTTTTCGAACCACAGGGGGGGTATCATGGTTTTTTAGTCAAAATTTGAAAAATTTAAATTGGCGCCTTTTGAATTTAAAAGGGAATAAGGGCTGTATTGGGAGGGGAAGGGAATAAAAGGGGCCACTGATCACACAGGGCCCACTAACAAGAAGATGTTGAACATAGTTTTGAATATTGGGGCCTACCGCATAAATAAACTCTGGTATGCATACATTTTTTATGCATCCAGAGTCACTTTCGAGTGATTTGTGTCTAAGGTATGTAGGTGTGCGCATCTCAACTCCAAGCCCCCAAGCCCCCTGCGCCTCCGAAGGGGGCGCAGGAAGCTTGAGAGTTAGAGATGCGCGCACGCACTTACCTTAGACATGATTCCGAGAAGTACTCTTGACCATAAAATGCATATAGAGTCTTTTTTTGCCACGGCCCAGTTGAAAAACATGGTGAGGCAGTCGAAGAATATAGATATTCAAATTTATATATGTTCTGCCATAAAAGTGGCCCACTTTTATTCCCTTCCCCTCCCAATACAGCCCTTATTCCTTTTAAATTCAAAAGGCGCCAATTTAAATTTTTCAAATTTTGACTAAAAAACCATGATACCCCCCTGTGGTTCGAAAAATTTTTTTTTCTCAGAACCAAAAAAACAGCCGGCTTTCTCATGAAATCGGGGTCGAGAAACACGAATATGAAGTTATCTCCTCCACCTGATCAGTCCCCGTGGGGGGGGGATTCTGAACTGCAACCTTTTTTCCTATTTTGTTGCTCTTGAATTTTTTACAAGTATTGACGAAGCATCAAGTAGTTATACACAGATGTGACGTGCTCTTGAGCGGCTGTAAGTGGAAATTTGGCAGGTGAGAAAATGGGGGATTTGTGAGTTGGACGCTGGTTTTCCATGTTTTTGAAAAAAAGAGAAAACCATTTTTACCCATTTCAGTCATAGATGTAGTCTGGATATAAATGGTGTCTGACTTTCGGGAAATTATTCTTTTTCCTTGACCACTACCCCCCTCCGGGGGGGGGGCTTGGAGTTGAGATGCGTACACCCACATACTTTAGACAGAAATTACTCGAAAGTGACTTTGGGTAAAAAACGCATGCATACCAGAGTTTCTTTGCGGTAGGCTCCAGTTAACAAACTATGTTCAATATCTGTCGTTTTTAGTCCTGATATTTTTGCTCAGTTCTGGTGAGCACAGCGCTAAAAAAACCATCAGGAACTGGTTATCGGGAACTGGCCGTACTCCACTTACTGCAGCATTTTTAAACTTGTTTTGCCTTTTTGCTTAAAGGACCGTACTTGTTGATGCAAATGAAAATTTGAAAAATTCAAATGCGCGCGCGACACTTCTCTTTCGTCTCGCACTTTACTCTTTGGAGTTATTTCGAGCGACTCAAAAGAGTACAGTGAGAGACGAAAGAGAAGTGTCCCGCGCGCATTTGAATTTTTCAAATTTATCATTTTGCATCAACAAGTATGGTCCTTTCAAAATCTATTTCTAAGTTTTTGATGTAGTGCGTATGTGCCTATACGTCTCTAATTTTTCAGGCAAGTGAGATAAATTGATTGTTGGCTGTTGAACCCCTTGGCAAATTTCATATAGGTCCTTACAATTTCGCTCTAGTGCTTTATACAGACTGATAAAATTATGCATTTACGTCTGGAATCTGACTGCTTCTCTACTTCTAGACAATCTTCAAACGAAAATAAATAAAAACAGTGCAAAAAATAATGCTAGTCGGTCTACCATAAGAAAAACTGTCCACTTGGCGAGTGAACGTTTTTTTCTTCCACTACTCACCCCCTACTGCTAAATAATCGCCTTATTATGGTGGAGCAGCAGTGTACAAAAATAAAATAATCCACTGCGCAATTCCCTTAGCTTCACATTTTTGTGTGGTTGTGTATGCGCAGCTTTGTATTATTGTTCCTCGGTGTTCGTACTCTTGCTGACCATCCAATATTTTAGTTTAAATTTTGAAAATCCAAACTAAATTAATAAAATCAAATTTACATAGAACTTCACTAAATCCATACATGTTCCCGATCACGTATAGGCTAAGCCATTCCGTTTAGGTAATATAAAAATTCACAATTTTTTATTTAAAAAAAAGTAAAATAGGGGACTGGATCCAGGGCGACGGTAAATTCACCTGTAACCAATCTATCCTCGGTCATTCATCCACCGAATGGATTCATCCTTCTTTTTGTCTTGACCAGAAACACACTTTAAAATTTGAAAATATTCTCAAAAATATTGAAAAATATTAAAATTGTTTTTCGTTCTTCAAGAGTAGAATGCCTAAAAAAGATATTTTTGACTTTTTAGGCCAAATAAAGGTAAAACTGATATACTTTATATACGTTATGCATACTAGAGGTTCTACATTCGAAGGCCCCAAACAGTTATATGTTTTTGCATCCAGAGTCATTTATCGGAGGATAAATTTGTGTTAGAGGATCAATTGGCTGAGGTTGAGTTCACCTAACGCCGTGGACCAGAGCTAACTATCGCAATAAACTTTGGGTCGATTTTTGTCATGCTTTTAATAAAATTAAAATCGAACATTTTCGAGCATCAACAATCTTGTGTCTGGTTGGCCGTTTAACCTTAATTAATCAACGAAATAGTAAGAATCCTACCACAACTATCACCTCCGTATTGTTTTTTTTATCGTCTATTAAGGGGAAATAAGTTTTCTTCTTCTTCTTTTCTATTATGGCTATTTGGAAGAAGGTGGTGGTGGTGAGCAAGCCAACAAGCAGCCGTGCTATGGCTGAAACCTGTTTGCTGGTCTTTGTGGTATGAAACCGTGTGCCCGCAATACTTCTCCTTTCTATGGTTGATGCCTCTCTACTCACCCTTAATATACAGTCAACCCCCTTCTAAGTGGTTTTCGAGTGTTGCAGGCGGATTACACAACACCCAATAACCGTTGTTACCTGGCCTAAAAAAGGAGAAAAAGAGAGAGAGGGAGAGTAGAATTATATGTGACATTAAATAGCGGAAATAAAGGAATTGTTTTTGTTCAGATACGCAGGGTTTATTGAAAAGACATCAGCAGTAGCCCTTGTCCGGTCAATTCTCAAATTCATGGACCCCACCCTTGGGCTATCTTTAATATTGTGAAGGGCTGGTGGAATTCTAACAAAAAAATCGCAAAAATTTTATTTCACAAAACATAAAAGTTTCCACGAAAGTATTTTTTAAACTTCACTGTAGGCAAGCATCCTTTTTAATGTTATTAATAGGAAGCGATTCTTGTATCTTACTCGCTCCTAAAATATCAAGTATGTAAGTACAAAAATATAGCTGACGAAAATTCGAAAATCTTCATTTGCATGACGGCCATGGTGCTCAATTTTCATAAACATAAAGAACTTAGGCTGTATTGAAATAGACCCAAAAGCGTAACAGAAACTTATTTCAGGAAGGGGTCACCTGAGGACATTTTACCTACAACGCTTTCGACTGTTACCCCATTTTTAATCTACCGTTTTGAACACCTACTAGAATAACCCCACCCAAAAAAGCTACTAGAATATACCCCTCTCAATAATTTTGGAGGGCACCTGAAACCCACAATTTTGAAAAAAAAAGTTGTAAAAAGCCCTCTTAGTACAATTAGGCCCTGGCCTAAACCTGAGCCTAGCGGCCTAAGCAAAGCCTAAATTATTGGGTGGGGTATATTCCAGCAGCAACAATTTGTCCTTAAAAAATTTTAGTGGGAGGGGCTGAAGGCCCGTATGCCCCAGCCTGGATACGACCATGAATATATTTAAAAGGGCAGCTGTGCGTTACGCAAAAATTAATGCAAAGACCATCAGTGATTTTCTTTCTGAATTTTTTTATATGCGTATTCTATTTAGCTTTTTGAGGAATGATTTAGAAATAGTTTAAAATAACCTTCGTTTCATTGTAACGCATGGGCATACCCATTTGAAAAGTACATTTAACCAAGGAGATCGATAAAAATATTGAAGCTGGAGATGAGCCTCTTCTCTCCCTTCTATTTCATTGTTCGCTCATTATTTGATTGGAAGAGCTGGAATAAGTCCAAGAGCTACAACTGTTCCACCTTCCCCCCCATCAATATCCATTCCTGTGATTGAGGTGAGCGATTGCTGATGGCTGCTATTTCGGCTGTCTCTTTTGTATCATCTATTTTTTTTTCTTTTTGTTGTTCTTTTTGTGGAGACTGCTCTCTTTCCACTACTCTGCTCCACACATGGAGCTATTTTTGTTGTTGTTTATTAGTGTTGGTTTTTTGAAGAAAAAAAATAGAAAACCGATCGATGGAACAAGGATTCGAAGCATTTTTGTGATGCTGTTGTTTTTACTAACAAATGGCTAAATATTTTATATTTCGGTCTCTTGCTAATTTTCAACATTAAATTACTTAAATACAGCACCTAATTACTAAAATACTGCATCTGATCTTTGAAATTGCATTTTCTACCTTATTCTAATATAAACATTTTAAATTATCATACCAACGTGTAGCCTAAATCTCAGATTTCCAACAAGCTATTCAACTCTACGAACGATTTTAAAAGTTCAGAGATTTATGGGTTTGAATATAGAAAGCCAAACCAAAAACTCACTTTGCTCAAACCCAAAAATCGCTTGACTTTTGAAACCATTGAGTAGAGTTGAAGCTTGTTATAAAGCTAAAATTAGTTGTACTGATACTTAATAAAGTTTATGTTAAAATAAGTTAGAAAATGTAATTTTGAAAAATATGTGCTGGATTGAAGTAATTTAGTGATGCATTTAAATTTTATCCATACTTTAGTCATTAGTCATCTTTCGACAATTATTCACCCAGTCTCACAAGAAACCACACCCAATTAGATCACCCTGTTCCAAGTAGTGTGTTTATCGACACAACCATTGATGTTATTCTTGAAGTGAAAGGAAGGCGGGCAACAGTCGCTGTCTAAATTTTTCCATCCATTGAGGTATTGTCAGCATCTTGACTGTTTTGATGTGTACAGAACTCAATAATACTATTAATCCAGCAGTAGCAGACCTATTGATTGCCTAACCTAATTTACATGCCCTCTCCCCAACACTTATCAATCACCAAGACATCCTCCCGCCCTCCTACTAATTAACTAATACTAGTTGTTGCTATTGTTCCCAATCAAACCTTACCAGGTCGGGGACGGTAAGAGTGCACAAAAAATTAACGGCATTTTAAGAAGGGTCAGCAGTAGGCAAGAGGTTGATTACTCCTCTTAAAGTAGGATGCGTCAAGGTCGGCTGGTTGGCTGACTGTTGTCAGGTGTGGTTGTTGTTGACAGTGGTACCTTCCTCTTCCTTCATTTATACACTCCAACAACTAGAAGAAGTAAAATAAATGGTTGAGAAATACGTAATAACTCTCTGATTGAAAAGTTATTCATTTTTGCGGTGTTTAGCCCTTTTTGGAGGTTTTAACCATTTAGTTTTTGCATTGATTATAATATTATGTTTTTATTTTGTACTTTTACTTATATTCTCATTGTAATTTTTTTTCAGTAATGAAAGAGCCATGACTAAAACCCTGCCCTTGTTTCAAGTTTTGGGTAGAACCCTGCCCGAAAGATAGAACCCCGCCCCTGGTCAATATAAAACACCTAAAGCTTTATCCTGAAATTGTGAAATTTCAGGGTTAAATTAGAAACGTGAAAATGCAAATAAGCGTTTTATTGGATAAGCGAAAATTCCGCGGCATTATAATTTTGACGTCTGCTAGGCAAAACCAAATTCTGACAACGGATTTGCATTCCGCATGGTCCATATGCGTACAACAATGGTCACTAAATTGAAAACTCACCGATAAATTGAAATATCGATTTTTCAAATGTTTATTTTGGATAAAAATAAATTAAGATTTGACTGTAAATTGAATTTTAAAAGGCTGCTATGAAAAAACACTTGTCAAACACAAATTCGGATCCGTTGTTAATTCGCTGTTGCCTAACATGGACTTCAAAAATGAAAATTCCGCGGAATTATCTTTCGCTTTTTGTATCTAAAATACAAAACAGCGAAAGTTAGAATTTGCATTTTTGAAGCGATTTTTTAATGCCCCCTCTCTAATTGTTCGAACTTGGTACAATGACTGGCTCTAACACCAATTAGATTATCATTGGCCAATTGTAGAAATAACTTTACCAATATTCTCTAACCTCTACTTTGAGGGTCTATATCTCAGCCCAGAGTAAATATTTTGCAAACCTGTTTTTTTTGCCTTTTCTTAGCTCTCATGAATTTTAGCTCTCACGCTTTTTCGATTTTGGATTTTCACCCGAAAATTTTAAGATCGATCAGAAATTTTCCCGATTTGGGAGAGGTTGAAAAATAAACCGTGCGGCATATTAGAGAAAATACGGTATAAATAATAGGTAAGCTAAAATTAGCAGTTACGAAATTTGAAAAGCAACAAAAATAGTATACATAAAATATATCTTGAATTTCCACCCCAAAATTAATAATAATGCATTTGTGCCAGAAAATAAAAAAAGCACATTTTTGTGGTCCAGGGCTATTGTGTCCCGAAGCCTGTGTGCCCCTTCCTGCTGTAGTAGTACAAAGGCTTTGATGAAAAGAGTGGTTAAACCAATGTGTAAACCTGCATGTTCCTGTTGCTGGCGGCTGTACCCCCAATTGAACAACAACACCACAATATTGAATTGCAGGAGGGGGAGGAGAGTGAGAGCAGGAATTTGTTGAAGGCCATTCCTTACTCCTGCAAACTTGACTTCTTGGGATTGCGGCGGAAATCGAGTTTATTTTGATCAATTCCACCCTTACTCTTCTAATTTTCTTTAGTTTCACATGCCTAATTGTGTTTATTTTCGCATTATGTAACGGTTTTCGGTGTTGTTGCGTAACGGTTTTTCAAAAACCATGGCTTTTGAACGCAGCGGCATTTCCGAAATTTCAATTGGCGTAGACGCTTTTTTATTTCAAAAATGTTTAAAAAATTTTTAAATTTTTTTAATTTGCATTTGTAATACAAATTTTGTGTCTTATTAGAAGAAATCTTGCTCTGATATTAGTAAGTTATAGGGCAATGAAAGTCGGCTAGCTTGACGATCTGGCAATGCCAAAGAACTTTATGCTTGAATAGTCGAATTTGAAAAATTTTTTAGATGCAAAAAGTAATAATTATTAAATATTATCAGAGTAAGAAAGTGTCCCCGCCAATTAAAATTTCGGAAACACCGCTGCGCTCGAAAGCATGGTCCTTTAAGCCCTACGGTTTTCTCATATATTATCAGCTATTTTTTGCCTAGTTTTAGAAAGTTAACATCATATCAAATTAATGAAAACAAGGACGGTTAAACATTTTTTTGTTGCCGTTATTTGTGGTAACAAACTCACGGGCATGTCCTTTAAAAGACGTTATCTGTAATTATACAGGAATCAATAAAAAATCTTGTGACCGTAATTTTAGGTCCAACTTTTCTTTCGACTCATTGTGTTCCCTGACTTCAATTTTATTAGAAAATTTGGCGCTACCGGAGTATACCCCCCTCAATGATTTTTTTAAATTGTTTCCAAACACCCTAATCGACCTAAAATTGCCTCAGAAGCTCGAAAAAGGCATTATTTTTGTGTTCTAGTCAATAAAAATTGAGTTTTGGCACCACCCAAAAATACCTATTTTGACCGTTTTGAAGGGATTTAGGGTGTATTGGGGTGGAAATGGACCAAAAATGGGCCAGTTCAGTGTAAAAAGGAAGACGTTGAACATAGTTTTGTTGACTGGGGCCTACCGCATAAATAAACTCTGGTATGCATACAATTTTTATGCATCCAGAGTCACTTTCGAGTGATTTGTGTCTAAGGTATGTGGTGTGCGCATCTCAACCCCAAGCAACCAAGCCGAAACTTTTTTTGGTTCTTTATAAAAAGCGGGAGTTAAAATTTTCAGCTTTTCTGAAATTTGAGCACACTTACGAACACCTTTAGGCTAATTTTAGGCTTCAGGGTAAGCTAGTATATGTTAGGATGGTCTCAAGATTGTTTTTCGAACTGCAAAATAGCAAGATTACCGAAAACGTCAAAAAATGAATACCCGTATTTTTGTTGGTGAAATTACTTATGAGCTGCATACCGATTATTTGAGAAAAAAACATTAAATTACTTTAAAATCTTTTGCACTGTCTTAATACCACCGAATAATGTTCCGAAACGATTATGAAAAGATACCCAATTTTTATTATCTTTTTTTGGTTAAATGCATGATTTTCCGCTAAGCTAATAAGCTAATTCTGATAAGCTAATGTTTCACCTAACTGTCCAGATGGTGGAATTAGCCTCTAGATCTGTTAAAATGCTGGTTTTGAATCTGTTTCCGTATTTACATAATCAAAAGTTGAAAACATGTTTTAAAATAAAAAAGGGCGCAGACTCAAAAAGTTACAAGAGAACTCAATCTTCACACAAAAATTATAGGATATTCATTAACTTTGTGATAAGAGGTCAACTTGATGAATAAAACTGTTTAACTGTAGCTATTTCAATTTTTAGATGGTGCCAAGAAAAAGAGAGCATTCGGTTTATTATTTCGATCCCAACAAATTTTTTTTGGCTGAAAATAATTTTGTCTCGCAGGTCTGTCTGTCTCGGGAGACAAAAAGCACCATATTTCGCGAGACATGTTACGTGACTTCTCGCGAGAGACATTTTTAGTCTCGCAAGAAGTGTCTCGCGGGAGTCTGGGGAGGGCTTTATCGGTTAAAAGTGACCATGGTGATGCTGGTCAAGGTGATCATGTTACCCATAATCATCATGTTACCCATAATCACCTTAATCACCGCAATGAACATCTACTTGAAAAAATCGGTAGAGGGATCAATGAGTTTGAAGAACTTATTTTAGAGTGAGGTCCCGATAACGTGAAAGTACCCAGATAAGAGGACACACCAAAAATGTTTTTTTAGGAATCATATTATAAGACGTCGGATAGTGCAAAAAATGAAAAAATATTCTCTATTCTCAATTTTGATGAAACTTCATATCTCCTTTTGTTCAATTTTTATTTTTTATGAATTTTTCGAATTCGAAAAAGAGTTGACTTTTGATATATATAGTCGAATTTCTATCTTAACATATCTTCTATAACAACACAATTTTTGAGGAATTTAATATTTTCGAAAAACAGAAGATAGCATTCCCCACTTAAATTCCGCGTTCTAAATTTATATATTTTCGTATCTTTAAAAATCAAAAACGTCATGTTTTTCACCTTTTAAATTTACTTGGAAAAGTGAAAACCTGAAAATACAGAAATATAGAGCACAAAATTAAGTGAAGAATGCTTTCTTCTCCGCTTGAAAAAAATTATAATGAAAACATATTTCGACAAAAAACTAAAAAATTTACGTTGTGTAGGGTTTCGTTAAATAATGGTTTGACTGTAATCATAAAAAGTTAGTTTTAGTCTCTTCCATCCTAGTTTGATCTCACTAAATATTGTTTTGAGATTTGATAAAGCTTCCAACCACATATTTTATCCAATGTATAAATGATATATATGCGGGAAGCTGGCTGTTAAAAAAAAATTTTTGTGTTCTAGTCACATGTAAACTTAAATCCAAATTTCGTAACCAAATTTCAGTTGTTATTTCCAGCCATTCGGCTTTGCTTTTAATCCTTTAATTGTGTGATTACAAAGGCACTAGCATCATCTGCCCTATTCCTGTAGCAGCTAATCAATGGAATCCATGCAAGCGTCTAGACACATGTCTTCTTCGTAGGCCTATACTTATTTACTTAGTTTCACTGTTTTGCTGTAGCAACACCAACACGAAGAAGCAGTGAGGGAAGTGGAGCAAGTTCGCCATGTAAGTTATTGTTGTCTGCTGCACTTCCACAACCACCACTTAATTAAATTAGGGAATAGACTGCTGCTGCTACTATATAGCAGCTAGCTAGCTAGTTACCTAACTGTATATATAGCACACTATAGTTGTGGTGGCGGAATATAGCCTTAGGCAGTAGCCAGAGGAATGTGGAAGAGCGGTAGAAGAAGTTAATGTGTAAAAATTATTAATTTTTCCCTCTTTATAATTTCAGACCAATGAAACTCTACAGCAGGTAAGTGAACAAATGAAAATTTGGAAGGAAAAAGACAAGCGAATATTTTTATGACAGTAACACACAAACATGCTATTACTACAGTAACCTTACCAAAACATACCACTTCTTTATAGTCCACAATATAAATTAGCTTTCCTAACAAATTTCAGTTAACTACTATATACCAAAGGTAAAGGGTAGCCTAAAGCTGAATGGTCATTTTTTGAATGCGCATCTGAGATTTCCATATTATTCAGATTTATGTTTAAAAACTTAGAGAAAATCGGTTGGTATTTAATTTCGCTACCAAATACTGAATTATGCTGCCAAAATATTAATTCTGCTGCCGAAATTGAAATACCAGTAATTAAAAGGGAAGATACCTGAGGCCAGACAAACCGGATGACAGCAACGATCTAAGGCCAAAGCAGAAGAATAGTATCAAAGACCATGAAGACAAGCAGAACTTTAAACCGAAGACTTTAGGAATTCAGTTGGATGGTAGAAAAATAAAGATTTTGGGAGTAGAATTAGATACTAGTCATATAAAATATATCAAATTCAAAACTTAACGGGAATATATTAAAAATACCATTATATTATACTGCAAAAATTATGCAAAAATGCTCACAAAATGTATTGCAAACATTATGCAAAATATGTGTTGTAAAAATGTGGCTGTGTTCCAGGAAAATCCATCTTCGACATATAGAGCACAAACTGAAGCGTCCAATATTCGTATTGTGACTCCCAACTACAAGACTGGAGAGAAACCTGTAGGAATTATATTCCATAGAGACCGGTCAAAATATACAATTTACTTTGCAGAGCTCAGATTTTAAAACCGGGGTGGATGTTGCAGACCTGAATGCCAAGTTCTCGGAGACCAATGGCGACTACAAGGCGGAACGTTCGCAAGAACGTAAGTGTATTGTCTTAAACATATTCAACTAAGTAAGCCATGATTCAGATTTTCGAATGCAGATCATTGACCCAAAAGTCAACTCGAATGCCCATCTACCAGCCCATGCTCCTCGGGAGTATGCTCGCAAGAAATTGATGGAAGACTTCCCAAGTCTGCACGGCAAACGCTCTTTCCTCAATCTAGTTAGTTGTGCAAAATATTTAATAGTAAATTTAAGCATAATTATAAGTTAGGATTCGATGGAGCAACGACGCGTGAGGGTAAGTTGGCAACTATGCTCTTTAAATTAAAAAACAACTAAAATGCCAAGTGTTTATTGCAGTGAATTGCTTGTGAGTAGCAAACAGCACAGTGCTTTAGATTTGTTGTTTTGCTTATCGGCTAAAAAGTTTAGTTATGTTTCACGCAACTGCAGTCAACTCTCGATATAGTGCGGTCGCTGGGACCAGGAAAAAGCGCACTCTACCGAGAGTCCGCACTGTAGCGAGAGCGCTGTATATATCGAGAGTTGACTGTACCTCAAAAAAATTCAAAGATATGTACATAGAGTAGAGTCTTGATTTGTGTAAATCCTGAGTATCAGTGATTTCATAAATCACACCTCACACTTTGCCTAATATTATCTTCATCTGCGCTTTTCTCATAACTTTGTTTTCTCACTTTGGATATTTTGTACCATTTGAAGCTGAGATAGCCTTTTCTCCATGGATTGAAGGTCAAACACCCTTGCAGTATTTGAATTTTGTCAAAATCAAGCCAAAATTACACTTTGTCAGACATATGATAATTTTTAGTGTGATTTTGGTGTGATTTGTCAAATTTTGATGCCACTAAGATGTTTGACCACTCAATCGACTAAAAAATAAGTGAACAAAGTTTATGAGAAAAGGATAGATAAAATTAGTGTGAGCAAACTGTGAGGTGTGATTTTCGTAAACAATGATGGGTACCGACGAACAAGAGATGTTCACAAAAAAGTTCTTTCCAAATAAAATTTAATGCTGATTACTGGGGTAGGATTTTGTCAATTTTTTGGGCCTATCAATTTCGGAAATTGGTTTTATTTTGAAATCCGGTACTGGCCGAAAAAGCTGGTTTTCGGTTAACCGACCGGATTTTAACCTACTCATTACCTGTATATCACTAAAATCTTTTTAAATTAAAAAAACGACTCTAGTTCTAAGTTTTTTAATTTTGAAGCAGCAGTAAATTTAGAGCTGTAAATTTGCTCATCACTGCTTATAAAACAGTCACAAAAGCATCAAGCAAAATTTTGGCATCTCTCGTTCATGTCTCTAATAAAAACAATTTAAACTTTTCTACACTTTTTGTGTAAATTTTTCAATTAAAAGACCACAAAATGAAAGCTTCTGTTTTTATAATATAGAAAACACCACAAAATTGAAATTTGACGTTAGTGTGTGCTTAAGTGCTTGCAGTAGTGTGTGTGTAATGAGTGATTGGATTGCAGCAACAGTCACGTCCACCAATCACCACCAGTTTGTATTTGACAGAGAGTGTGGACAGGCATAGGGACATGCAAGCCTCCGAGCTAGCCAAGTACTTGAAAGCCAGGGAGGAGGAGGCCAACAAGCCTTGGAACAAGCCTGGTTGGCCTGGACCAAGGTATGGGTTTGCACTACTGCTGCTACTATTGCTTATCATGCTTGCTCAATATGCAAAATAAAAAAAAGCTCAAATTAAAATTGTGTCCTAAATGGTTGAATTGAAGCAGTAAATTTTAATTAGATTTTTCTCTGCATTTCTGAATTACTTTAACTTTTGCATTAACGGGTAGTCGTGAGTATAACGTTTTCGCCGAGTTACTACTGAATGCTTTCAGAGTTGCAGAGATAAAGGTGTTTGTAGAAATATAATATGTTTTTTCCTACAAACAGCTTAACTTCTGCATTTCTGAAATCAATCAGTAGAGTGTGATAGCTCATTAGAAATCTGATATCCAGGACTGCATGCAAGTGCAAAAAGTTTAAAGTAATTACGTCAAAATGCAAATAAAAAATTTACTGCGGGAATTTAGTCATCTGCTGCATAATTTCACTTACGTCAAATCAAAACTTGTGTCCTTTTTTCAAGTGTTAACTATAATCAAGGATCCCAACTCGAAAAGCTCTAACGATCAAATAAAGAAACTCTATCAAAAAATTTCGAAATTAAGGGCTTTTAACAAAATCTTTCGAAAGTGGCGAAAGTATGCAAAAGCTACTGACAAAAGGAAGAGTTTTGAAAATAAACAGACTTGATGAATTAACAATGTTAGACGAAAAACAAAATTCTCAAGATGATATGAAATTCACAAAAAGCCTTCATTTTGAAATAAAGGCGCAAGAGCTAAGAAAGGCAGTTTGGAATCACTGACTACAATGGTTGAGATTAGCTGTCGCTACTTTGCTTTTTTTCGTTCAAAATCATATTTTGTGTATTTTCGTAATAGTACTTTCAAGTGTCGCTACTTATGTGGTTAATTTTTTAGCCACTTTTTGAAGCAATTTGATCCTTTTTGATATAGATATTCGGACTCTATATGTGTTCGCGTCTCTCCCAAAAAAAACTTGCCTTGGTGCCCCCGTGGCTTTTTTGCAAAAAAAAGTTCTTTTAAAAGTTTTGAAAATGAAATATTTAACTACATTTTGAAGCTTCGATGAACATGTTTGAACTTGTTCTAAGTTAGCTGGCCTACTTTGCCTATACCGTAGCCCAAATTGATATATTACTGGAATTTAGGGGAAAATTAACTTGGGGCCAAGCAAAAATATTTTTACCATTTTTACATCAAAAAATTTTCGCATCAAAATGATTTAAAAGTGTATATAAACAACTTTAGATACTAAAAAGAACAAAAAAAACAATAGGGGAACAAGGACAAATTTTTATTGGGTGAGATGGGAACACATATAGTGCCAATATTTTTAATCCAATTTTTTGTTTTGTTTTACTTTTATTTTGACACAGTTTTGTTCACAAAGTGCCTCAAAAAAACTCCATTTGAAATTTTAAAAAATCAGCAAAATGACGACAGCTATTTGCTCCATTGCATTAGACGAGACATTGTAACGTGTTGAATTCTTTTGTAATCAAGAGTTTGCTATTTTTCAATCATTTAGAACAACAACGTGGATCTGGACCAACTTCGACAGGTTTGCATTATTATCACTATTTGTGTGCAACTTTCAATATTTTGCAGAGTCTTGATGCCCTCCAAAAGGTATTTTGTTATCGATAGGTATAGCTTGTGTGGTAACGTTGTCATGTTGTCCGTCTTGCTAACTAACCTGTCTACTACTTGCACTACTAAAATGGGATCTTTAAATGATTCTAAACAAAAAAAATGCCAAAAAAGATATAAAAGTTCAAAAACTTTTCTGAACTTTCTAGTTGGTTCAGTTTAAAAAAGTTTGAAAAAATAAAGAAACCATATTTATTTATCAATAAAATCGATTATGCAAATTTTGACATAAAACAAAACAAAAATTCGACTTTTATTTCAAAAAATTGAAAAAAAGAACCGTGCTTTTCGCTGTGTGTTGTCCTTAAAGCGTTTAGCTGTCGTTTACAGTCAAATCTCAATATAACGCGACCCTTGATATAACTCCACCCTTGAAATTACTCCAGCAAAAGGAAGTTACCGTATTCTGTCTGATAGAAGTGCACCTCCAATTCAAAATAGTTTTTTGACCCACTTTTTAAAAACTTCTCTTTTGCAAGTTACCCTTCAATTTGTAGCTCATCTGACTGGCTACAGATTGAGGAGTAACTTGTGTAAGAGAAGTTTTTAAAAAGTGCCAAACAACGCCAAAAAGACGATGTTGAATTAGAGGGGGGTTGCGCTTCTATTAGATAGAAACGGTAGTCAAATTTACTTCCGATATAACGCGACCTCTGATATACTGCGACCTTTTTCCGGTCCCAAGGGTCGCACTATATCGAGACTCGACTGTATTACAATTGCAGTGTCCATGTTGTTGTTGCTTAGTAGCAGTACAGGGTGAGCTGAAAATTTGGAAATATCACTATTTCTTCCAATTTTTTACCGTTATTTGTAGTATTTTTTTAGGAACAAACCGTAGAACTCACACCTGTTATCAATTTTGTTATGAAAATTTATGTGGCAATTAGCTAATACGCAAATTTTTTATTTTTAGCTCACCCTGTATTACATGTTATTTTTGTCCGTTCTCAATGTCTGTTTTTGATATCCACAAATTACTTAAGTCAAGTCGAGTCCATAAATTACTCTTTTGCGAAAATATCAAGGTCAAAAGCTAAGTGATGGCTCCTATTCCCCCTCTTTCCCTACCTCTGAATCCTGAAGATAGCAGTCGGTTTGCATACCTTGTGTGTCAGGACATGGATTAACACCTTTAAGAGTTCCATGTGCCGAACTAAGTCACTGGGAGACTTGCGAGCAGCAGATCCTCCAGACGAATTGCTGCTTTGGCAAGGACGAGCAGCAGCAATCAACAACACACAGCAACAACAACAAGACAAGGTAGGCTATATATTTTTTACATTTATCATTAATTATAAATTTGAAATTCATAAGTATGTCTCTATGTTCTTTGTCTTTCCAAAATTACACAGAAACTTTTAAGATTATACTTTTTTCTTCACGTAAAAAACCTTGTCCATGACTTAGTTCTGAATCAGCCTGATTCAATCAACCAAATTTTTTTTGGAAATTTTCTTTTGCACAAATAAATACTTTTCAAAAGTATATATGGGAGACGTAGATTACACAAGTAACACAAATATTTTTTGAATTAGAAATAGATTATGGTTGATTTCTAGTTTGACCAGCAGACTATTCCAAACGAAGGAAGGGAAGAACAACAACTAGGTGATCCAGGCTATTTGGTTAAAATCAGGAAGAACAAATATCTGTCCAAAGCTGCTCGTTCTCACTCCACTGTTTGTTGTTGCAAACCTCAGGGGTATAAAAAAACAGCAACACATTTGTGGTATATTAATTTCAAGTTTAGGAACTGTCAACGCCTTCAATTAATCCAGAGGACCAGGTCGGAGAGTGAGCTGCAACATAAGCCAGTTTTTCATCCCAAAAAATTGTTTGTGTGTGAGCAGGTCAAGGAACACTTTGTGCAACAAACTACAGTAAGTTTTTTTGGCTTAGTTGAGCTATAGCTGATAGTCTAGTCGTTTTGGATATATTTTTTATTTTTCATTCATATTGAAAATCTTTAGTTTTATTCCATAGAAAGTTACATACAATTTCATTTTTAACTGTCAGCTGGTTTAAAAGAAGGCAGAATTTTCGTACTTTTAAATTAGGGCCCGGCCTAGTTACGCCTTGGGGCCGGACCAACATCTGTATATTTCTGGTGTCACTTATGAAAGGTATTTTGACTGTAGTTATATTGTCCTGATTACCGTATTTTCTGTAGTAAGTCCCCGGGGGAGTTATTTTTCAACCCTTAAAAAATCGGAAAAAAATATTTCGATTTTGAGATTTTCGGATGCCCGACCGAAATCTAAAAAGTGGAATCAACTAAGCTCGTGGTGATTAAGAAACGCAAAAGACAGATTTACAAAAAATTTTCCTTAGGCTGAGATATGGGGTCGAAATAGGGGGGAGTTATTAGAGAGGGAGGACTTAATAGAGAAAATACAGAGAATCCCTTTTTCAGTCCTATTCCTTAACAATTTAAAAAGCTTACCCTGCTGAAAACTTTAGTCAAAACTTTATATAAAACCATCCGAAAATTTCATTCCCGCTGCAGTCCGACACTTTTCAACCTCAATTTTGAAGTCTTATTGCGCTCACCCAAAAAAATATATATAGTTTTGACTGTAAAGCGTTAATAATTTCAAAACATCTGAAAATTTTTAGATTTTTATTTTAGATGATGCAGTTGTTGTATCACATTTAAAACAAACCTTAGCTTTTTTTCTTATCTACTTTTACTACTCTCGTGTGATTTTCTATTTATCCTTAATCCACCCACACTTTTGTTGTTGTTGTTTAACCAGCTATTCCTCCAGCTTACAAAAACTATCCGCTGTTCGGTAAAGGGGATAACCGGTTGGCACACTCAAGTCTGGGGCAAGTCAGACACATAGATAGACCAAGTGTTGTTTCTACTACTACCACCTAAAGTTGCTTTCGTTGTTTTTGTAATTGTTGAGAAGCTAATGCAAAGTTGTGCTTCTTTCTTTTTTGTTTTTGTATTGTTGGAGGGGAATTTCCAACTTTATTCCAAGGAAATCTAACTTAATCTTTTTATTGAACTCTGCCTTTCTCTTGTTACAATCGAAAGTCTTTTTTCATGTTCTTTCATAATATTGATTTTACAGGTTGTTTGTTTAATAATTCGACCTCACCTAGCTGCACTTGCCTTTTTAAGAGTGTTTGACCCACGGGCTAGTGAAATTAAATTGAAAGTTACAAAACTTTTAAAATTTTCAATTAAGCTTTAGACTTTAAAGGTATTTATGGCAAGCAGAAGTATTTTCGCTTAATTTAATCTTTGTTTTTTGTTTAACTTTCTCTTATTTCTTCAAACCATGGTGTAGCGAATAGTCAGAGCTTCCAGATAGATCAAAGAAGTTATTTAAAAGAATTTTAAGGTTCTAATTTTTATCAGCAGAAATTTTAGATTTTGATTATTCTTATTCAAAAGTTCCCGGTGAGCTCACTGAAGTAAATTTTGAGTGAGAATAGTTAAAATCTCACACTTTTGCAGATAAGAAATTAAACCCAAATAAAAATGAGACAAAGATCATAATATATCATCAATGTACTAGCTCCAATGCCATCGATTTTTCTTTTTAAAAAACTGATGCATTTGCGAATGCCTCGTAAAATTTCATTTTCTTCTGAATAATTTTGCGCCCCTGATATTTTCTGACCTACCCGTTTTAAATATATTAACCATATTTTTATTTTGCAGTTAACTAGTGAGCGGCAGCTTTCACCTGCTGTTGCCAACAACTCACCAACTCTTTGTGGAATTACAGCACACTCGAACGTAACTCCTCAACACATTCACCACCAACAACCCCCAGCAGTTCGACCTAGACGACCACCTCGGTTTTCCACCACTAAAGTTAGTTTATCAATAATATTTGTTTTTTCCGTGCATATTTATAAAAAGTATTACAAAAGCCCCAAACTTTTCGATATTTTTTACTCGCCTCATTCAAAATGATTCAGCTCCTAGGAGAAAAGGTGTGGAAACAAATTCCTAAGCAAATATTCCACAATACATGAAATACAAAGAAAAAGAAGGAAAAGTTTTAGCAAGCAAAAATAAGGTACACTTCTTTTTCTTCCTTACAACAAACTAAATAAATAAGCTGCTTCTCTAAGCCAGCCTTTATTTGGTGGATGGATGGCTGTGGATCACAAGATTGGTCAGCTGTGCTGTCCACATGCAAGCAAGAAAGCTGATCCAGACAATCACAGCACACAAGAGCTGCTTCAATCGTTTTTTGGTTGTTTCTACACATTTCTAGCATTGCTATAGTCAAGATTAAACAATAAAGAGTTGTGGCCTAGTGGAATCAAACCTACTTTTTCGCTATTTTTGCCACTTATCGGAGTATTGGTTTTTGAACTAGCAACTATGCCTTGATGTCATATATAGTTCGATCTACCCGACCAACTACCTCCGCTTCTGTCCATCTGGACAATCAACAGTCTCATGAAGCTACTGCTGTTTCAGTATCTGATAGCGCTGAGGATTGCTCCTCACCGCCTCCTGCTTCTAACACTTCTTTTTCCACCTCTATAAATATAGATGAGCAGGATAGGATATCTGAAAGCACATCATCTGTGTCCACTCAGCCAGGCTTCCACCATAAGACAGTGGTACCTGTAAATCAGCAAGAAAGCTTGTCAGTTTCGCCGATCTATGTCAAAGTGTTTGATGGACCTATGAGGGAACAGCGGAAACGCCAAGAATATTATACAGAAGAAGAAGAATATGACGATGATTATTATATCAATACTGATACAGTCAGCTGTTTAGATTTAGCTAACTAGTATACCGTATTTTCTCTATTAATTACCTCGGGGTAATTATTTTTGAACCCCCAAAAAATCGGAAAAAAATTATTTTGATTTTGAAATTTTTGGGTGCTCAACCAAAATCTGAAAAGTGGAATCAACTAATATCGTGGTGATTAAGAAAACGCACAAAACAGATTTGCAAAATAATTTTTTTGAGCTGAGATACAGGGTGCCTATGGGGGTAATTAATAGAGAGGGGTAATTATTAGAGAAGGGGTAATAAATAGAGAAAATACGGTATTTACTTTCATGGTTTAAAGAAGGGAGAACTTCGTATGCGCATCGCCTAGGGTCGAAGGTTCAAGTCCTCCTAGGTGCATATCTTTTTTATTTTTTATTAAGTTCATTGACATCTATAGCCAAAAACTATCGAGCAATCAATTTAAAATATTTCCAGCACTCGAGCACTCCAGCACAATAGTCAGTAAATTCCCTAATTTTGGGATTTCATGGAAATGACAGGCATGTGCAGGATGGCATGGAATTGGACATCGTTGGATGTTTTTTAATTTTAGCTCTAACTAGATATTACTTTTTTCTCTATGTGATAGCTCAAATGAAAGCTTAGGATCTTAGCTACATTTTATTAGATTAAACGTGTGATTTGTAGATAAAAGTAAGAAAATATCAGACAATCCAGCCAAAGAAAAACCCCAAAACGGTCGATTTTAGGAAACTAAAACTATCTTAGAGTGTGAATAGGCTTCAGTATGTGTGAAACCCTGCGTTCATGATTCTGGTGGATAGCCCAGAATGTGAGGATAATTTCAATACCAGACTTGTAAGCAAGCGGGGATAGAAAATAAGGTGTGCAGCCAGTGGTAGTCGAACCTATGACCTAGGCGATGCGTATATAAAGTCTACCCTTCCTTCAAAGGATTAGAAATAAATAAGAAAATCCGACCCTACTAGCGAATAACCAACCCCCCCCCCACCCCCAACGATTTTCACTTTTAAGATTAAGTAAAGAGTACCCAAATTTATGTGACAGACCCAGAAAAAAGTGCGTAAGACATTTATTAGTCACAACTTCCGTGCGCTGGCCTACCCCAAGCCTAAGGGCTAAGCCTAAACTTGTTGTTTCAAAGGGTAGTTACAACAATTTTAAAAGGGTCGGATTCTTGTGGGGTATTCGTCACGCTAAATGACAAAATTTTGGTCACAAGCAGAATTTTGCTTCAAAATCCATATTTTTTCGACGCTCTTTTTTAAACGATAGCTAAAACGCTGAAATTTATACCAAAATTGAGAGCGAGCCATTTGGTCGACAGGATTTTGAGATAAAGGCGTTTGAAGTTTGTCCAAAATTTAAAATTTGTCTTGGCGGAAATATGAAAATTTGTTAAAATTCAAATTATTTGTCTTGATAAGCAAGGGTAGGCGAGGATAGGGGATGATAGGTGAGGATAGGCCAGGATAGGCGAGGTTAGGCGAGGATAGGCGAGGGTAGGATAGGCGACAGTAGGCGAGGGTATGCGAGTTAGGCAAAGATAGGCGAGGAAAGGCGAGGGTGGGCGAGGTAGAGTAGGTTGGTTAACATGTAGGGTGGATGATCTACCCTAACCATTAACGCACTCGAAAGATTGATATACCCAAACTACTAATGTACATGAACCACTAATGTTTTCGAACAGCATAGGCGCCGATAGGAGCCTGCAGACCCTAGTTATACATATTATATGTATAAATAACAAATGATATTAAAAGTGTTGAAATTTTAAACACTGACCTAACATGTTTTCAGCCACATAGACAGCAAGCCCAAGCATCGGTTCAACAAAATCCTCCTTTTGTTGTCAGAAAAACGCATCAAAAGAAGCCAACCTCATTCCAGTCAACCACTCTATTCCATTCGCCTGTGGGCCATAGTTTGGGGCAGCACATTTATGTGAACACTTCACAGGATAATACTTCAACTGATATACCCACCGTTTCATTACCAGGCACTAGACCGGGAATGACTTCTGTGAGTTTCCTACTTTCAAAGCATTGTTTAAAAATTCACAAAACTTTTTAGCCGGCAGAGCAACCAGTCCATGCCCACACTTCCCAAATACCACCACCACCTCCTCCACCACCTAAATCTATCCTGAAGCAAAATTACGAGTACAAACAAGAATTTGTGGATGGAGCACAGTATTGGCAAGAAAGCGCTGAATTCGGTCATTTGAATAGAGGAGGGCACAGAAGTTTATTGGACAATCCTGAATACCAAAAGCAAATGGCAGAGAATCTACAAGCACTCAGACCAAAAATGGAGGGGACACAACCACAACGGCAACAAACACTACAGGCAGTCCTTTTAATGGCCCTTCTTTCGCCTGGAAGAAGTTGAAAGAGTTAGGAGTGGTCCTGCAGAACTCCAAGTAAATCTACAACGACAGCAGAGGTGAATTTTTTGAGAAATAGATTGTGGCGCACAGCTATCTTTTGAAAGCTATTGAATATAAATTCGGCAGGAATACAGTGTACGTCATCCTCGAAAAAAAAAGTATTTTGACAAGTTTTTTGTACTTCTCGACGCCTAATACATGCAAAAACATGTTTTCACGTGGCGGACAAACATTTAAAAAATTTTTGACCAAAATTTTGGCTTTTTTCCTCGGGACCAAACTATCGTATATTAGGATATTATACCATATTTTAATCACTGGAGCTGGGCAAAAAAAGCCTCTATATGCATGTATGATCAAAAGCTTTGCTCGGATTCACGTCGCAGGTAAGTCTGTGTATGCATCTGAACCAAAAGCCATCAAGCCCCCTGCGGGGGCGCAGGGAAAGCGGGTGGGCCACTGGTTGATCAAATTTCATCAACTGGTTGATCAAGCAGAAAAAAATCAACCGGTTGATTATCCAACATTTTGCATCAACCGGTTGATCGGTTTATCAATCAGAAAACATTCAACCGGTTGATGTTTGGTGGGGCGGTTGGTTAGTAAAAAATCACAAGTCACTGGTTGATCTACCAGAAATCAATCGGTTGATGGTGTAGTGGCGGTTAATTACTGAAAAAAGCAATCAACCGGTTGATAAACCTGAACCTGTACCAAATATCGATTTAGAGTTTAGAATTTAGCAATTGGCATGCTAAACTCTAAATATTTGGACTTTAAATATTTGGAATATATATTTGGACCTAAATATTTGGACTTTTGGTACAAGGTCTCCGCCTTTTTCGCGGTGTCGCGCACGGGCATGCCTCTTTAAAAATGTATAAGGGGTAAAGTAGTTAGTGAGAGGGTATAACTAGATAGTATAGCAATATTGTCAAATAAAAGGTAAGAGAATATTATAAAATCAGTTTTATTGTAGATACCAAGAAGAAAGCATGCCGCCGAGATCATCTTCTTCGGTGGAGCAATCCAGCAGTCATCCAGACTTATCTAGAACAGAGGAACTAGATGATGAAGGGGTGGTTGTGATTTGCCACCCTGGACTACAATAACAAAAAGCGGCCTACTTCTACTCCAGTAACACGGAATATGCGAGATCCCGAAACTTTACAAGAATTTCAACGGCAAAAGCAAATGGAAATGGAAGCAATCAGGCAAAGTGAGGAAAGGGAAATGCGGTTAAGAGAAAAACAGGTTTGTCAACAAATGTGTGAAAAAAATATTTTTAAAAGAATATGTTTAAGTTTCAAGCAGCCAAAGTGCAACAAGAGCAGCTTTTACAGCGCCTAAAAGAGACTGGTGAATCTGTGCCTAATGAGAGTATGTCTTTATATCAAAGCTGTTCCTCAACTGGTGGTCAGCCTGCCGTGAGGCGTTACGGCCAAGCACCTCTATCAGTCAGTTTTATATTTTAAAGAATTTATTTAAAATAATTTAATTATTAGGATCCGGCCAGCAGAACAGTCCTAACTTAAGGGTTTTCGAGGCACGGCCTATATCAGCTTTTTCCGGCGACTCTGGTTTGCCCATAGATGCTACTTTTTCTACACTAGGCTCTGCTTCTCCTTCATGGAAGCGTACATACATTGTCGACAATACAAAACAAGGTGAAAAGTTGAGAAACGAGATACTAACCAGTGATGAAGTTCTCGAAAAAGAACGCTTCGAAATCGATTTGCTGAAGGTTGGTAATCTAGCATTTATAAAAAGCTTACAATACAATACTGAATTATTTTAGAGGAGAGAAGTGTTTGTAGAGAAAGTGGAAACACCTCCAGAGATAAATAGATTAGGTCGGCGTTGGCAGGCTCCACCTGAAAAGCCATATGTTTGGCCTACTCTAAGGAAACCTGTCACCATTCAAACACCTTCAAATGAGCCTGAATTCACCGCACAAACAAACTACCACATAGTCGACCACCAAGAAGGATATGAATGGACACCAGTTGTAAGAGATCCTGGTTATAAAAAAGAACGCAACAACTTCACTCCAACACATTCTCCACCAGAGCCGTCTAGATCAGGTTATCATTTATTTGCTGTATAATTCATTGCAATTACCTCCCTCTCATTAAGCGGGCCCTCTAATGAGCCGGCCTATTTACATTTTTTTCTAAATTTAGGTTTAAACTTGTTTTAAAACGAGAAATAGTACGCGTTTGTTATAAGCAATTTATTCGTCTGTGTTTACTTCTAGTTTTGGTTACTGTATTTTTCTATTAAACCTCATGGGGGATTATTTTTCAATCCACGAAAAATCCGGAGATCGTCAATCAAAAATGGCCTTCACTCCACAATCCTAGTCAAAAAATGGAGGGGTGGGGGATTATTAGAGAAAATACGGTAACCATTTTTGTGATTTAAATTCACATTAATTTTGTAACATGATGGGATTCGAAACCGATGACGAAAAAGTCAATGTTTCAGAGAAGCTCAGAGCTAATTTGACAGATTTTCAATTAAAGGTCTTCATAAAAAAAAAGGAAAGGAGCAAGTAGGAATTAGCCGAACCTGCGTAAAGGGTGCACAAACAACAGACATTTATGGCTAATTTTGTTGTGATTTTTACCTTGAGATGGTTATGGGTATACATCTCCCCACATATATCTCCCTAGCACTTTGACACGCAAGTCCCATTCTGTCCTACATTCTGGCCTATCCTGAGCCTGAGGCTTCGCCTAAGTAAAAGGAACTTGAACCTCCACCCCCCCCCTGGTATACCCACAGCACTCAAAACTGGTATACCCCCAGCACTCAATTAAACAACAGGGGGGACCAAGGCGAATTTTTTAAACTTTTTTGAAAATTTTATGTTGTGTTAAAAGCATCTCAAACTAGCGTTTGAAACGTCAGGACTGATATCAGCAAATATATCAGTCAGGACCGATATTAATCTCAATATACTCTTTTGGCGTCCCCAGTGATTCTACCATATCGAGAGTTGACTGTACTGAAAGTAGTACCTTTTCACCTAAAGCTATTTTAATATGGGCAAAACTTTTTTTGTGGCCGAAAATCTCTTTTTTGTGACCGAAATACTTTTTCTTGTGGCCGGAAAAAATTGTGGCCGATAATCTCTTTTTGTGGCCGAAAATCTTTTTCTTGTCGCCGAAAGTTGGTCTCGACACGAAATTCACAATTTTTAAATTTTTTTGTGTGAAATTCAGGGTGGGCAAAGACCAAGTGGCTCAGGACCAGTGTTTGGAAAGCCAAAGCCAAACGCAAAGCCAAAGCCAAAAGCCAAATTTGGCTTTGGCTTTTAGCCTTATTTAGGCCAAAATTTGAAGCCAAATTTGGCTTTTGGCTTTGGCTTTGCGTTTGGCTTTGGCTTTTCCAAGCACTGCTCAGGACCCACTCTGGAATGGCCAAAAGGCCAAAATAATTGGTTTTTCGAGGGTTTACTAAAGGGGAGTAAACTTTTTGAGAAAAATCGATTGAGCGGATCAGATTCCGGGTCCAATGGGCTTAATCGCCTATAAGTCTACCCTGAACCACCAAACCTGGAATTCTGAGCGATTAAGCCCATCGGACCCGAAATCTGATCCGCTCAATCGATTTTTCTCAAAAAGTTTACTCCCCACTAGTAAACCCCAGAAAACCAATTATTTCGGCCTTTTGGCCATTCCGGAGTGGGTCCTGAGCCATCTGGTCTTCCCTCACCCCTGAATTTCACTCAAAACAATTCAAAAATTGTTAATTTCGTGTCGAGACCAACTTTCGGCGACAAGAAAAAGATTTTCGGCCACAAAAAAGAGATTTTCGGCCACAAAAAAGAGATTATCGGCCACAATTTTTTTCGGCCACAAGAAAAAGTATTTCGGCCACAAAAAAGAGATTTTCGGCCTCAAAAAAAGTTTTGCCCTTTTAATATCATTTTTCGACAAAAAAATTTTGGAGCACGATAAAAAATTTAATTTTTCACATTCTGCACTGGAGCGGAAACAAGGCACATTTTTTTGACAAATCTGGTCTTGACAAATTTCGTTTCTGACAAGTTTCCCCTAGCCCGTATGACTTTAATTAACAATGGCAAGTTTTAAGGACCATGGTCACCTGTTCTTAATTGTCTACAGTCAATTCAATTTTTTCCTAATCATTAAACTTTTGTACGGATTTTCCAACTTGGTTTCTAACAAAACAAGGCCTAGAATTTAATTATAGGTATGGTTTTGTTAGAAACCAAGTTGAAAATACAACTTGATGAAGAAAAACTTGAATTGGCGGGGACAACCGTTGTCGGAGACGGCAATGGTCTTTTTAGTATTAGTTTGATCCAAAAGTTCGCACTTTTTTTTTTCAGTTTAAATTTTTGTAGCATTGCGTTTTCTTTAATTTTTAGACAAGTTTTAAAAGTTGACCTCTGGTTTTGTAGCCAAGATTGTCAGCTACAAATTGAGAGGTCAATTCTAAAAATCTTGTCTAAAAATTTGAAGAAAAAAAACAATACTACAAAAATTTAATTCGAAAAACGTGCGAACTTTTGGATCAACCCAATAAAATTTTTTGGTAAAAAATGTCAGCTAAAGTTAAATTTTATAGGCACTTGGACGAAGTGGCTAAGCGACAAATCAAAAATGTCATAAAGCCAAGTCCAGACGGTAGTCACAGACCAACACCAGCATTCAAACATGGCCGTCAAACGCCTTCAGGAGGTTTTTACCCCCATGCGCCGAATTCTATAAAGGTAGCAGTTTAGCTTTAATTTACAACAGATCATTCTTAATATAATGACTTAGGTTATCAAAAAGCGAAACATCCACATCAGCAATAGTCATTCCCTCGCTCTAACCACACAGTAAACCAGGAAGGAAGTGACGTCCAGATTATCCACAAACTAGACTATCGTACTACTGACTTGCTATCGCCACACTCTACACAAAATTTTTCAGGTAAAATGAATTAACATTGAACCTGTTAAGCCAAGAAATGAAAGTAATAGCGAGATTTAATTGAAGCTCATTTCTTATTATTTTGCATCATACATTACCAATCGAACCATATTGAGACTCATACAGCAAGCGCGAAATAATACGAGCAGAAAATACGTTTGAGGTGCTGATTTTCTTGCCTATTTGCGGTTTTTCATCACCAAATTCTTCACCACGTTCCTGGCAGCAACAGATGAAGGAGAGGCCTGTTCGTCTTCAACGGATCCATGCTCTTTAGCTTCAGATGTTTTGCTCGGCTGTTCCACAGAGTTCCAGTAAGAAGCCGGCAAATCACGCTGTCCCTTCAGAGGAGTCTTAGGCATTGGCGGCGGATAAGGAGTCTCAACAGTCTTCGGAATGTCTTGAGTCGATTCTGTCTTTGGACCACAGACAACGACGGGAATGTTAGACTGTGGTTCGCCAGTAGCGGTTACGGCTTCCGGCTTCTTCTTGCAGCACAAACACCACACTAGACAGAAGATACACATCAAAATCAAGCACCTGGAATAGCAACAATACATGCCCGTATTAACTACTTTAACCGCTGAAGAAGCTCACAAAGCGCTGCAAACAATGGCTGCAATAATCCATGGCTTACTGGATGAACTAATTCGAATACCGAGAAAGAGCTCAGTGCCATTCAACCCTGGAGTGCCGGAAGTAAGCGGTTCAACAAATTTCTTGTAAGCCTAAGTGTGCAATCAGTTGAGAGTTGTTGTTCAAAAAAAAGAGACGCACAAATCTCAGCTGAATGTCACAATTCGGAAGGCCACTGATTTCGAAATGCATAGCACTGTTGCTGGCAGCAGTTGAGGAGCAAATAGGATGCACTTCAATCCTACCCGAACCACCAGAGACAAGAGACAAATAGGCTTTCTGACCACTCAGCGAGACGCGCACATCCGACGTAGACGGAATTTGCCCTTAAAATAATTTAACAAGTCTACTCGAACGGAACAATGTCGCACCTTCTTCTCCCATGTAAAAATTGCGATCATCCCACTTCATAGTCACTGAGCAAGTGCCATAGCTGAGAACAAATCTAAAAGTCAAAAAGTCAAGAAGGTAAAAAACAGCTCGAATAAGCTCACTGATTATTGAGTCTATCTGTAGTAAGACAGCCTCTGGGTCGAATAGCAATGAAAGTGAACTCTTCTGGATGCTCAACAACAAGATCCATGGGATTCGACTTGGTCACAATTCTATATAACCGCAGTTACAGATGATAACGATGCGTCACAATAAAAGAAAATATTACGTGTCTTCATCACCATCGGCCAACAAATGATTTTGAAGATTGATGGAAGACGCGGCAGCACTTATATTTACGATTGACATCACAGACCAAATAACGAAAACCGAAAGGAGAAGTAGCCATGATTTAAGGCCAATGTTCGGACGAGAAGGAGGACATGTCATATCTGCGAATTGAACACACCTATTTGCGAAGCTTCTTGCTGAATTTCAAACTTTCTGTACGAACGATCATATATGCATCGTAATTGCGGTATGTATCTATCTATTTCTCTTTAAGCCTAAGCCTTTTAGGCTCATTCATACTTACCCGAAACATCGAAACAAAACACATGTTTCGCGAAACATTCCCTCGAAACATCGGTGTTTCGCGAAACAACCCGCCGAAACATGTTTTGGGGAATGTTACGCGAAACCTGTTTCGCGTAACAGTGGTTTCGAAACATGGTAACGTAATGCCTATTAATAAGGCTCAATCGGTGTTAAAGATTCTTGTTGCGTAGTTTTAAATAAATCTTTCTTTTTTACAGTGGTTTCGGCGATAAAAAGGCTTGAATATAGTAATGCAGGCATATTTGACGATATACCAATTTTTTTTAGGCTATAGGTGATTTGCGCCCTCGAAATGCTCATTTACGCCTCAAATTAATTATTTACGCCCTCAAATTTGAAATTGATCAAAATTAGGGTTGGCGAAGATCGGATTCTTCGATCCGAAGAATCGAAAAGTCGGTTGGAGTCGAAAATTTTCGAAGAATCGACTCGGATCGAAAGTCGAAAATCGTTTTTTTTCGAAGAATCGACTCGGATCGAAAGTCGAAAATCGTTTTTTTCGAAGAATCGGATCGGATCGAAAGTCGAAAATCGTTTTTTTTCGAAGAATCGACTCGATCGAAGTCGAAATCGTTTTTTCGAAGAATCGACTCGGATCGAAAGTCGAAATTTTCGAAGAATCGAATCGGACCGAAAGCCAAAATTTTTAAGAATTAACTCAGACTAAACTTATGATTTTTGAGCTATTAGATTTCAGAGTTAGTATTTTTTAATAACAACAACATTGAGCAACCGACATAAAACAACGATCAGGTATCATTTTCTAACAGTAAATTACGAATTTCTTCTGGCTCTTCTTCTTTTTTTTCGCTGACTGCCTTCAATACCTCGTCTGCTAAATTTGCCTTGATGATGAGCAAGTTAGCCGCTGTCTGCTTTGACAGGCGTGAACGGAGAGAATTTGCAAATAGCAGACTTGCCTTAGAGAAGCACCTTTCTGAAGCAACACTAGATAAAGAGATTGGAAGATATTTGCGAGCCAGCACTGCTAAATTTGGAAAACGACGAGAGTTCTGAGCCCACCGTTCATACATCTCCTCATGTCCAGTAAATTTCGGTCTCGGCAAAGGCAATTTCTTTTTATTTATGTATCGTTACATTTCTTCTTATAAATTTGATGATAAATGATCCGATAAATAAATAACCGGGTCCAACTCACCACGAAAATATTACATCTAACGAAGTATCCACAACTTCTTCATCTTCCTCCCATAGATCATTTTTGGTCTGCTGACTTAGGATCAGTTGAGAAATATCAGCTGAGTGCGGTGCAATACCGCAATATTTGAGAACATAACCGCACTCGCAAGTTGCTTTATCGAAGACCTTCTTAAAATGCTCCCAGACGACACTTGCATTCTTCCTTAATACAAAACATATCTAATTTAAACCAGATAAAAAATGGGGTGAATAGCATCAGAATTTTCAACTCGAAGAATCGGAAAGTCAACTGAAATCGATTCTTCGAAAATTTTCGACGAATCGGATCGGACCAAAGTCGAAAATCGTTTTTTCGAAGAATCGAATCGGACCGAAAGTCGAAAATCGTTTTTTTCGAAGAATCGACTCGGATCGAAAGTCGAAAATCGTTTTTTTCGAAGATTCGACTCGGATCGAAAGTCGAAAATCGTTTTTTCGAAGAATCGACTCGGATCGAAAGTCGAAAGTCGGAATTTTCCGAGTTTCGACTGAAAAAGTCGAAAACGAAGAATCGCTTCGCCAACCCTAATCAAAATGCTTATTTACGCCTCAATTACTCATTTACGCCTCAAATTTTTTTTTACGCCCTCAAATCGACCAAATGCTTATTTTAGCCAACATTTTGCGGGAATTCAAATTTTTTAGTCTCAACCAGCGAAACCAGCCGATCGTCCACTTATATCATAAAATTTTTACATTTTTCATGTTCCAAAACCTGTTTCTCTGGACTAATTCGGCCATGCTGAAGATGGTTTGACAGTGGTAAAAATCCGTGTCTCGAGTATATTTTGAGTTTTTGGTGAATAATTATTTCACCAAAATCAATTATTTCACACACTCAAAATATACTCGAGAACACGGGATTTTACCACTGTCAAACCATCTTCAGCATGGCCGAATTAGTCCAAAAAACAGGTTTCGGAACATGAAAAACGTTAAAAAATTTTTGATCCAGTGGGACGACACTGGTACCCACATAGGTACTCACCTAGGTACCATCACAGTGCACCTCCACCTGAGAAAACTCACCTCTCTCTCTCTGGTACAGTCAATCCCGATTTAGTGCGACCTGAGTTCGATGGACTTGGTCAAAAGTCTTGAAAGTATCGAAAGTGGAACCGCCGATTTAGTGGCGAACCTCGATATAGTGAAATTTTTTGCGGCTCTCAGGGTCGCTCGAGTGAGCTCCTCATGCGTTCTCTACAGAATGGCTCAGGGAAACTGAAGATACCGGTTGGAAGTCTAAACACAGTCAGACATTCGAGTTCTGAAAATATGGCCATCTAAAATAGGGAATTCCCACCCAATTTGATCGATTTGAGGGCGTAAATAACAAATTTGAGGGCGTAAATGAGCAATTTGAGGGCGATAAATGAGCATTTTGAGGGCGCAAATGAATTTTAGACTTTTTTTTAATCTGCTAAGTTGTTGGCCAAGTATCTCACTGGCACTTTTTTATACTCGTGAAACGTTGCATGAAACGGTTTCCAGGAGACGGTTTCAAGGGTTTCCTTGAAACATTAGTTTCTGGAAACGGTTTCTTGAAACATGAACCGTTTACACGCACACTGACCATTTCTTGAAACTTGAAACGTTTCCTGGAAACCTTTAATGATTTTGCAATCCGCAAGCCCTCAAGATTAATGCCCCGCTCGTGCATCATTTTTTCTTGTAAACATTCTTGTAGCAATAGGCTTGTTTTTCTGCTGATGGCCTGTTTTGTCGATCGTGAGGAATACAGCCTGTTATAACGTTTGTAGTTGCCTGTTTTTCTTCTCGTCGCTCGTTTAATTGACCGTGTGGTCCACACCTTGTTGCTCACCTTTGATTCATTATAGGTATGGACGCTGTTGCCCTCTCTGCTCTCGTTATATGTGATCCTCAAGCGCAGAAAAACAAGCAAAAGAAAGCGAATCTACTACATTTGGCCGCCGCACGGATCAAGGTTCGCGCTCCACTACGGGACGGAAATATTCGAACGGTACTATCGCTCTGATGACCCAAAGAATTTGCGCTGTTTCTGCCGGCTTTTGCCTCGACAATTGATGAGCTTCTGGAACTGGTGGATGAGAAAATTGATGCATCAGCTTACTCATGTCTGACCTCTCCTTAATCGATATCGGTTAGCGATCTTCTCAGGTATGTTCTTTGTAGGTTTTTCTTTTGCTAGTACTACTTGTTTGCTTCAGGCGATGATCTGGAGTCCAGCGGATTCTGGCTACTTGAAAGATGCAGGAAAGTGGCTCGAAGTGACTAGAAGTTCAATGAGGAAGAGACCACCGACTACACCGCGAATCAATTTAAGGAACTCTGGCATTCTCTCACCACGTACCACAAAGGTAAGACAAGAACGAATTTTTGTTCGAAAGTTCTATTTTGTCCTTTGTTCATTTAAGGTCAAGAACAATTCGAAAAAGCTGTTCTGGTGCTGGAGCGGAGGAATGCGCAACTGCGGTAAAGTGGGCACACTTCGAGTCGATGGGATTCTTAAGGGACAAGCAACACCAGGAGGAGCGCTAACAGCAATTGAGCCAAAACATCATGGGAGGGATGACAGTGAGGTAAATTAGTTATTTATGCCGCTTTTATTCAAAGTTGCCATTCACATCGCCATTGTTTAGGCAAGTCAGCAGAGGGGGTCAAAGCGAGATCGCGTGATGATGAAGGTCCGAAATAACTGCAGTGCTGGACTTGATGAAAACTCACGTGGAAAAGCTATCTTTCGCCTACAAGCATACGATCGCCAAGAATGTCGACGACGTTATGGATAAGCTGGAGAATCTCGGACTGGAAAAGGACAAGGTCAAACTACGCATGTCTCTGCAACGCTCTGCAACTTAAAATCATTCGCTGAATTTTTTTGGGCTGGCAACCTGCTAAATATTTTCAGTTTTACGTTGAAACCTTGCAGTTTAAAAGCAGTATTATAGTACCTTTTGTTCTTGCTAAATATAAACCTGAAGGAGAGCAGCTACCCAGGCGCTCTCTGCGCATTTTCGTGGATACTAAGAACATTTATAACTTTTTTCAGAATCAGAAAATTTACAATGGATCAATTTAAAAATTATACCGGCTAATTCATGGTGAGATGACCAACAATAATTTCAATTCTAACCAAATGTATTTTCTTGGATTGATTTTTCCGGATCAGCAACCTGTGTATCGTTGATGTAAATTCGTTAGCTAAGCACTCTTCGCAACTGTTGATAACGTCACGAAAGTCCCCTAAAGGGTTAACCATTCATTACATTTTGTGATTTTATCAAGGATTTTGAAATAACGGTTGTGAGGCCGGTACCGAGTCCTCTCATTCTGCCATGATGCAAAGTGATGCAAACTAGCAAAGCATGCGGACACTTGTTGCCAACCTCATCAATAGGGCGCTGATTTCCAATGCTATTGTTCCGCTTCGATCGACAAGCAATCTTCTTTTGCAGGGAATGGAAAGACATCTTCTTCTTCATGATCATTGGCTAAGAGAAAGTTGTGAAGAAGTACTGCAGCCATTGCATATGACGAGCCGTATCTGGACTAAAAGGGTGGGTTAATAGAAAGCATTTTATAGCTCGGAAGTTTTTACCCAGTTTTGACTGTGCCTAGAAAAAAGACGCCAACGAGTAGCCCATATTCCAAATGCGTGTTCTACACTACAAATAATTGACGAAGGTTTGATTGGAAAAATATCGTACCAAGTCTGTGCAACCAAAGCTCCAACTCCAAGAAAGACGTAAGGAAGACTTCCGGATAAATCAGGTGGCAAATTGGCTGCTGGAGATTCAAGGAATTCTCGAATTGGAGAAGTCAGCCATAAGCTTGCATCGCTGTTCCGCCTGGTGCTCCAATGTCCACAAGCTATAAATCTCGAGTCCGAATCTGCAATTGCAAGCAGAACTATCGAATTGAACTTCTGAAAGTTTTGACCTTTGCTCATCGCTTCGGATTTTCAATGCTCACCTGTATTTGTAAAAGAGGGCACCAGCATGATCGGGCTGAACAAGAGCAATATGCTTGCCATCAATAGCACCCAAAGTCTTAGGGAACTGCCTTCGTTCAAGGAACCTCTCTGCATTCTCAGCCAGGTGGCGCGAGTAGGAAATGGAAGAAATTCTGCTTGCATCGTGCGTATAATCACCGCAGATACTTCTCTGCATATCTCTTGAACAGTTGAATCTCCTATTGCAAACAGAGTTGCGACAGCCGCGTAATTAGGACCAAAGACAAGAATCTTAACAGTGGGTCTTTATTTAGTTGCGTAGAACGAAGAATTTTAAAGTACCTGAGAACACTGCGAGCCTTTCTCTTCCTGCTATAGGTCGGAGGTGTGTGGGGAATGCAAACCTAGCTGACATTCCAGCTTAATTATTCAATTCATATCCGACGAATTACAATTGAAATCTTACTATAGAGTAGAGATGTTCAAATTCAGTCTTAGTCACTCGCAGAAACGCTTTAAATCCTTCACCTCGGAACTGTTGTAAATAACGCCATAAAACCTTGGACGAAAGACCTTGCCGAGCTTCTTCCAAATGAGATGGCCTGAAAATATAACTTCGCTTTTTCTGTTGATGTGGATCCACCACCATATTGCTGCTTGCTCCATTAGACTTCTAAAAACGTGAATTAAGTAAAAAAACACAGTCAGAATGTGCAGCAAACAACTAAAAAACTTCGAAAAACTGCACTTTTACTCCATGTTCGAAGGATCTGTTTCGCGAGACATGTTTCGCGAAATACGGCGAAACATGAAAATGTTTCGCGTAACAGCTATTTTTGTTCGCGAAACATGTTTCGGGGGATTGTTTCGCGAAACATTTTCATGTTCGCGAAACAGGGCATGTTTCGGGTAAGTATGAATGAGGCTTTTTCAGAAAAAAAAATACTGAAAAAGCTCTGAAGGTCACAAAATGTGGTAGAAGGGTCACTCAATGTTCTAAAAAACGGTTATGCGCAAAGTGTGCGCCGTTATCTGCGCGCCAGTAAAGTGCGCCCCAGTATGTGTGCGCCGGTAAAGTGTGCGCCAGTAATCTGTGCGCCGTAATCTGTGCGCCAGTAATGTGTGCGCCAGAATATGTATGATCATGAATATGATTTGATCATTCGAATAAACAGTTTGTTTTCACCCTTAAATTATCCTCGGTTAATTAATCCTCTGGTAAATTGACCTTCCAATTTTTTATTGTTACAGGTTCGAATCCCGGTGGCGGCAAACATTTTTCTCGGCTTAAATAGTTTTAGAAGACTGGGAAGTCTCAGGGTGGGTAGGAAAACACCCTGGTACCTTCCCTAAACAGCTATCCATATCAAAATCAGACACATCAATATATGTTTCCCTATCCTTGCAATGTGGAGTGTGCTGTTCTTGGCGCGAAGCGGCCAACCCCTTGGCCGGTTATAATAACATGTAGGACCACTGAAGGTCGATCAAAACCATTGAGGGTGGACCTGGATCGCTGAGGGTAGATCGGGGCCGTTAAAGGTGAATTTAGACCATTCAAAGTAAATCCTAATCGTAGAAATGAATTAACAAAATCGGAATAGACCAGTTGGGGAGATATGCGCTGGGAAATATATATCCATAACCCAAGGTATCATCTATTATCGATAATTATCTACCTGGATGTGGATACCTGATCGGAAAAGGTACCAGGTGGTTGTCCTACCCCCTGAGGGTTGCTGGCTCTTTACAAGATATTTCAGGATAAAAATAAAGTTTTTCACCACCAGAATTCAAACTGTAACCTAAAAATTAGAGGATCAATTTACCGGAGCATTAATTACGAGCATCAATTTACCTAGAGCCATCAAAACGTATTCAGGATACCATATTGAGAAGGGATCATGATCATACATATTCTGGCACACAGATTACTGGCGACACTTACCGGCGCACACATTACTGGCGCACTCTTTACTGGCGCACACTTTGCGCATAACCCTGAAACACCTCGCTATTAGGTTTGCCTCCCTCCCTCCCTCCCCCCCGTCCCCCCGCTTTTGACCAAATTTTCCTTATACCTCCCCCCCGCTCCTCCCCCCCGCAAAAAAATTGGCCACCTCCCCCCCGTTTCTCCCCCCCGCTCCCAAAATGACCCCCCGTCACCCCCGCAAAAAATCCCAGTCGAAAAAAACTCTCGGATGAGGTCATTTCAGAACGGCAGCCGAGAAAGATCAACATTATCGAAACCAGAGGAGTGGCAATATCGTAGCTTTGACTTCAGAAGTGTTTCAAAAGCCTTCAGATTCATTCTAGGCTGCTGTTTCAAAAATTTTCAGTCCCGAGGCTTGTAAATTAATCAGGCACCCCGCCACTGCCCCCGCTCACAGCTTCCTCCCCCCCGCTCCTCCCCCCGCAAAAAAAATTGGCCGCCTCCCCCCCGCTTCTCCCCCCGCAAATTTTTTTAGTCTAATCTCCCCCCGCAGCCCAAAAAAGCGGGGGAGGCCAACCCTACTCGCTATCATGGTTTTCATAACTGACCCTTGGCGACCAGCGACAGATTGAGACAATTCAAATTGAGTCAATGTCTTTGAGTCAAATTGAGTCATTGTCTCAAAATTTGAATTGTCTCAATCTGTCGCTGCCCCTTGGGCCATGGTCATTCCTGAAATTTTTATTGAGTTTCAGAGCTGGGGAGCCGAATTCACGTGGGATTTGGGCACGCTCTACAAGAATACGCGCATAAAATTTTTGGCGCTACTGTAATATCAAAACGAAACTTAGCAAAAGGAAAGCTGGCAAAAAATTGCCTTGGTCCCCCCTGTTGTCCAAAAATGTCTGAAAATCGAAATTTTTTCTCCTCTCTTAAAACGATCTATTTCCCTCTATACTTATCTATATCTATATCCTATACCGTCCCTTGCGCTTTTTCAATACAATTAAGGGTGCAGTTTTTTTAGATATCGATATGAGCTCTACAGAATCTAGCGACAGTGAAGGAAGTCTGCCAGACGTCGCACCAATTAATGTCTATGGCGTTTTACCGAAAGTATTGTGTTTTGCTCGTTATCCGACATTTGCGCGCCACGACATTTGCGCGCCGACATTTGCGCGCCGACATTTGCGCGCCACGACATTTGCGCGCCGACGTTTGCGCGCCAACATTTGCGCGCCGACATTTGCGCGCCACGACATTTGCGCGCCGACGTTTGCGCGCCAGAATACATTTTCATATCTGGACTTCAAGCGAACCACCAGATCAGCACCACCAAATCACCAATGTTTGGGTGGCGTAATTCACCCTCCGATAGATTCACTCTCTAAATTTTGAGGTTACAAGTTCGAATCATGGTGGTAGGAGACATCATATTTCTTAAAAACAGTAATAAGTTGACCATTAAGCCTCAGGGTGCGTAACAAAACCCCCTGGTACCTCTCTTACATGGATATTCACCTCGAGAACTCGAAATTTTGGAATTAGCTGTAAGTAATTGAAAATCATTGTACCTTAACCAGAATTGTCTCCTGAACACGGTTTTATGATGCAAAAACAACGATTTGACTTGCAGAAACCCCAGTTCTGCAGTAGTTTCATGCCCTTTAGGGCGTCCAGGTGGTTCTGAGGTCGTTTTACCTAAGAAGAGGTACTCAAGTGTTAGTACAAAGCAATGCCACACACCGGTACTTAGTCCTTAGGAAGTAGTACCCAGGTAGCGGTACCTAATGCCGAGGTAGTGGATGGATGGATATATCTCGTATATGAATACTAGTAGAGAGGTTGAAATAAGCGAATTAACGGTTTTGGTTCACTCAATACATATTCGGGTACAAGTGGTAATCTGGATGTTCACCTGTGGCAATTTTTACTTTTTTTAGCAGTCCGGGAAGGGTCTGTCCCGAGTCCACTGGTAATTTGTCTGATAAAAATGTATTTTGGTCTTTTAAAATAGTGCTCATGGTTTTGGATGAGGTACACACATAAACCCGCTTGACTCAAAGTTAAATTTAGTTTATTCACCGAATAACCGGTGGTTGATGTACTTGTTAGGATGAAAAATTCTGAGCTGGTGGTTCATCCACTATCTAGGTGGTTCGCTTGAAGTCCAGATATGAAAATGTATTCTGGCCGCAAACGTCGGCGCGCAAATGTCGTGGCGCGCAAATGTCGGCGCGCAAATGTCGTGGCGCGCAAATGTCGGATAACCTTTTGCTCACCTATTAGTAATGTTTAGTAGGCTATATAGAGTAAAACGGAGAATTTGTAGTTGGATATGAATCTTTTTTACTTGGACCGAAATTGGTGGGTTTGAAGGCTTAAACGAGACGTGGACAATAAGAAACGTAGGAAAATCGTCTCGAAACTTATTTGTATGGCATAAAACCTCCAAATGCGTCGAAATAGATCGTTTTGAGAGAAGAGAAAAAATTTCGACCCTACTAGCGAATACCCCCCCCAACGATTTTCACTTTTTTTACTTTAGTAAAAAGTACCCAAATATATGTCCCAGACCCGGAAAATGTGCGCAAACTCTTCATTAGTCACAACTTCCGTACGCTGGCCTACCCCCAAGCCTAAGGGCTAAGCCTAAACTTGTTGTTTGCAAGGGTAGTTACAGCAATTTTTAAAGGTCGGATGCTTGGGGGGGGGTATTCGCTAGTAGCGCCAAAATTTCGATTTTTAGACATTTTTGGACAACAGGGGACCAAGGCAATTTTTTGCCAACTTTCGTTTTTGCCAGCTTTCGTTTTGCTAAGTTTCGTTTTGCCAACTTTCGTTTTGCCAACTTTCGTTTTGCCAAGTTTCGTTTCGCCAAGTTTCGTTTTGCCGACTTTCGTTTTTGCCAAATTTTTCGTTTTTGCCAAATGTATCCTAGCCGTAAAAACTCTATTAACTCCCTCCCCGTTCAAAATCGTGTTCTTGGCATTGTGTTTTAGCCTAATTTTTGATGTCTGCTCTCAGGCAAGTTACCACCTATTTTGTAGCCAGTGAGATGAGCTGCAAAATGAGTGCTAACTTGCCTGACAGAAGTTTAAAGGGGGGGATACTTTATATACGCATCGCCTTAGGTCACAGGTTCGACTACCACTGGCTGCAGACCTTATTTTTTTTTCTCCTTTTATTTACAAGTTTAGTGTCAAAATGTAGCCAAGCTTCTGGGCTTTCATTTAAGCCATCATACAGATGAAAAGTTGGTAAAAAGTTAGGGCTAAAATATAAAAAATCCAATTCGATGAAATCCTCAATAAGACTATACCAGTACTTTTCGGTAGTATTCTGGAACTTACGTTTTTCCCCAATTTTAATTTACATACTCATTTGCAACCTTACACTCAAAATGTAGCCCTGCTTCTTGCCGTCATTTTTAGCATACGGTTGTATAAAATAATTTAAATTGAAATCGCAATAAAAGTCAGTTCCTAAATAATACCGAAATCCTACCCCTCAATAGTACTCATTTCTTCCCTGGTCAAACCTTCGCTAGCTACCTGTTTTTTGAAGTGATTTTGGTGTGAAATAATTTCTATCTTGTCCCCCATGAAATTCTGTGTCTAGAAAGTCACTAAACGCTTGGACAAATAAATAAAATCAGTGGAGGCTCAGGCTGTATTAGTCAAATACGCATCATTTTGGCTGGTTTCACTAATTTTGGTGGTCATTTGCCGAAAATCGCAAATTGAGGCAGTTGATGACAGCAAAGCAGTGCTGAAAATGGTTGAAATCGATTGCTCGATGATTTTTGGACCTGAAAGTCGAAAAACTTACTGCAATAGTTATAATTAAAACACCCCAGAGGGACTATAACTTTCGACAAAAGGCGATGCGTATATAAAGTTCCCCCCCCCCCTTTAAAAAATGGGTCAAAAACACAATGCCAAAAACACGATTTTGAATTAGGAGGGGGGGAGTTAATAGAGTTTTTACGGTACTTTCAGCCAAATCCAAAATTTGGATTTTTGACGTGGATACCCATAAAGGGAGGTACCAGGTGGTTCTTCTACCCACCCCGAGGCTCACTGGTCTTATAAAACTATTTCATGATTGTTGTACAAAAAAACATGTCTGCTAGTACCAAGATTCGAACCTGTAACCTCGAAAAATTTGGAGGATGAATTTATCGGCGGGTGAATTTACTACGGATGAACTTACCTAGAGCCCTTCTTTCCGGGGTGGGAGGGAGCGACGTTTTAGGTGTTGGATTAGGACAATTTTTCGGCGGACACATAATTGTACATTTTTAACTGTCATTCACCCGTTAGACAAATTTAAATATGGGTTTTTATCCGTGGCTGACGCGAGCCAAACGGACTGTTGTCACTGTTCCAAGTCAAAATTGTTCAAAATCAGTCCATTCGGTAAAATCAGGCAAAATTAGCCAAACATTCTAATTTTCGGTTTTTATTGCATTATTAGACATCAATAAACTAGCAATTTCGGGTCAAAATCAGTCTGAAAATGCTGAAAAATCAGCACACTTGGGAGACCTGGTATAAGAAATTCAAACTTTTTAAAAAATCAGAGCTCTATTTTCAGACCTAAATGAATGGGAAAAGATATACGACCTACCGCCCCATTCCTCTACACTCACTGACAAAGCAGCTAATGCTGTGCCTAGGATTGATATTAAAAGGAGGATGCGTGCTTTCCAACCAACTGAAAGAGAAGTTCCCGGTCCAATCAGTAGACGAAGCAGAAGTATTAGTGGGCCAGTCGCGGATCTCTCTCAACTAAATATTAAAGAAACCGCAAAAACTGGATCCCGCCTTTCTCCATCGGCTCAAAAAAGTCTTGAACATCTTCGATCTGGGCAATCTTCTCCAGCTCCAGCTAGTTATGAAAAAGCAAGAAGATATGTACCCCCTGCCCTTCCCCAGGATATCGGGTCTGCTCTTTTGGAATTAACAGAAATCAACAGTTCTGATAAATAAATAAATCAATAAACATTTTAGCCGCACAGAGCAAACAGTCAAAGAACAGGAGAAAGACATGTAAATCAACCCGCCGGTCACACTAAAACACTAGCTACTACTTTGCAAGACGTGGCCGATTCCCATCACTGCAACAGAGAGCCTTTGGCAGCTCATAAACTGGGGTCATCAGTATCTCCTCGTCGACAACAACAAACACGACCTGCATCCTCCGCTTCTGTACACTTTAGCAATGCTAATGGAAGACCTTCACCAGCCAGATGTCATTCTGAGTTCAGCTCGCCCGGAAACCAACCTAATACAGCTACCACAAGATCCCAACCAATAAGTAGTGAAGTGCGAAGTTATAGAACTAATTCTAGAACTATGGATAGAAATCATCGCCGCCATCCATAGATGTGTACAAATGTTTTTTTCGGGAACCTACTGCCGAGTGGATTCAAACCTCAAACTGTTTTTTTTGTCCTGGAAGTCTTTCAACTAGATTGTGCTTAATATTTTCAAACTACATGAAAACGGGTTCTTTTCATTTTCATCTTTGATGCTACTGAATTGCGCAAGTGGAGCTGTTGGCTAACTCAATTGCGGGATTGTTGTTGTTGATGGAAAAGAAGTTAGTTTGGTTCCTGTTATGTAAGTTTTGAAATAATCAATTTTGTATAATATAAAGTCTGAAAGATATATATATATAAATATTAGTGATGAAAACAAGATGAGGGCAGAGGTGGGCAAATATCAGACCAGAACAATTCAGATCTCCAAAGGTTAGTTCACGATCCGATCTTGATCTTTGCTCACCTCGAGCCTCGGCGGGGAATTAACCGTTTCAAGACCCGACTTGATTTTTTTTGCTTATAATATATGTGTTTGTATAAAGTGTTGTTCGTGCTTTTAACACTAGTCAGTGCTACTACATGTCAGCTACACTTGTTTTTACAACAAGCTCAAATCAAATTTTTAATTTTAGGCTCCTCCACCACCTAAAGTAAGTTGAATTTTCTTAAATAAATGATGTGTTGGTTTTTTCTGCCGTGCTGCTGCTAGAAAAGCAAAAGCCACATTGCAGTGCTCTATTTTTATCTGAATGCTTTCGTGTGCTTCTCTAAGTTATCTTGTTAAAAACTCGTTCTACCCACACTCATTCACTATTCTAAATTGAACCTCAGACTGCCGAATTAGATGAGTTAGGTCAACTGAGCAGACAGTTGGCTGAGCGATCCAAAAGCCGGCGAGCAGACTACCACTTGTCTGAAGTGGAGTCTATAATCAAAAGTGTGCCTGAGCCTTTGCCCACCAGATCTAAGGTTCTTTTTAATTTTTGCTTTTTGAGTAAAGTGTTTTCTATAGGATGTTGTTAACCGTCGCAAAAAGGGGGGGGGCAAGAAAAAGGGCAAGAGTTCAGACTTTAGAGGCAACAATTCAATTTGATCCGTTTTTTATATAAATTGTTTTTGGCGACAAGCTTTCCAATTTTCATTTATATAGCTTTATAATTTCTATTTAAGTTTTTGGTTTTATTAAGGTTACCTTTCAAAATTTAATTTTAAGTGTTTGTGCAAAACAATAAATATAGAATGTGAGGGCTAAATAAATAAAACAAAATTAAAAAGGCGAAATAAAAAACACTGTACTCCAGGCAAATTTTAACATCTAAACTTGCTGCCTAGACGTTTGGTAGTTTTCGGAGAATTTTTATTTTTTATTTTAGGATTCACATTCGAAAAAACACAAAAAAACAAGATGTCAAAAAAGGCGCAAATTCGAAAAAAAAGTCACAAAAACCGCCAAACGTCTCTATGGCCGAAACTCTATGAAATCCTTCAACTGTCTTTTCCTATCTCTTTATACATGTTGTGCCTATACATCAGCTATTTGCTTATTCTAGAGCACATCCGGGAAACCATGGATAGCAGGACTTCCAACGGCACTTCCTTAACTCCTCCGCCATCCATCGAGAGCACCAGGATAGGAGTGAATATGTGACTGTAAGTTAGGCTAACTACCTATTTTGGCCATACAAATATTACTGTTCGCATAGTTTGGGGTGTAGAAAAAGGGAAGGATTAGTAAAATTAGATACTTTCTTACATTTGTGTGTGTAGGATACCTCTTCCTGGCAGTTCAACCAGTCGCCTTCAGTCCTCGCTCAGTTAATTCAATAAATGGAAATAGAAACGGGTTCGGGTCAATTCCGCTTTGAAGTCCGAGGAAGGACTGTTAAAAGTGCGCACGAGTATGCATCAAGACGAAAAGCACCAAGAACAGCAGAGAAGGCATTCTTCCACTAGACTGACTAAGTGGGTTGTTTGATGAGGAGCACAATGAAGTGCACCCCACGAACACATCCACCACGCTCTCACTCACTTCACGATCAACACCCAATGTTCACTGGAATAACTACTTGGAATAACTTCACACTTGCACCATTTCACTCAACAATAAAATGACCGTTCGCACTCTTATTTTGTTGAGGAAATTAGACGACCTTACTGTTGAAGACCATCAGACAAATTTTGACAAAATTTGCGACCAATTAACTTTATCTTACTTTTGGCAACCAGACAAGCAACATCAAAACTATTTTGTCGCGCAACAATGCAACAAAAATGTTGCATTGTCGTATGCTTTTCGTCGTGCGACAAAATACCAAAAAATGTTTTTTTGTCGCGCGACGAAATAACAAACAAACGTTTTTGTCGCGCGACATTGCAACAAATTTTACTCTTTTTCGGATTTTTCGAAGGATATTTTTCAAGATATTCATTTAGGTGTTCATGGTTAGCGTTCCGATCAATATGCGCATCTTCAAATTTAGAATTGACTGCTAAATTGTAAATTACTCTCGAGACATTAATGATTTATTTGTTGCATTGTCGCGCGACAAAATGACAAAAAAATTATTTTGTCGCGCGACAAATGTTCATTTAAAAATATTTTGTCGGGCGACAAAATAGTTTTGATGTTGCTTTGTCTGGTTGCCCTTACTTTTGTGTTTTATTTATTTTTGTGTTGACTGATGTCTTGTCTATTTGTCAAATTTTAATTTCTAAATGACCATTTTTTTTTGAACGCAGCGGAATTTCCGAAATTTGAATTTTACTCCCAAATGTTTGTTTGAATGATTTTTTATTTGCATTTGAAATTACCATTTAATGACTTAACCAAGAAAAATCTTAATCTGGTATCAGATATCCGAAAATTTCGGATATCTGATAATAGATAACTTTTTCAATAAGATTTTTCTTCGTTTTTCTAGGAGTGTATCAATTTCAGATATCCAAAATTTTCGGATATCCGATTTGTATCCGGTATCCGAAAATATCGAATATCCGATACGACAACCCTGTATGCAAACAAAAAATTATTTGAAAAATAATTGTTGAATATTTTCGGAGTAAAAAGGCGTCCCCTAATGACCCGCCAATTCAAATTTCGGAAACGCCGCTGCGTTCAAAAACCATGGCCCTTTCTTTAAATGGGCATACCAGCGCGTTACACTGCAATTAAAGGACCATAGTCGTCGCCGACAATTAGAATTTCAAATGTTTAAATTCACGCGGGACAGCTCTCTTTCGTCTCGCACTGTACTCTTTTGACTTGCTTCGAATGACTCAAAAGAGTACAATGAAAGACGAAAGAGAAATGTCCCGCGCGAATTCAAAGATTTGAAATTCTCGTTGTCGGTGACGGCTATGGTCCTTTAAAGAAATAAGATTTGGAATCCCAAAACAAGGATAAATCTTATAATTAAGGGACAATACTTTTTTTTTGGCGCAAAAACACTATTTTTTGGCGCAAATTTTTCTTTTGCGCCAAAAAAAAAGTATTGTCCATAATTAAGGACGTTTACGCGTCCTGCCTAATGAGTATATCTACTAAAAGTATTAAGACTGTTTTTTGAAAAATGACACAATGGTTTCTTTTGAACAAAAATCTATCATTTGACTATCATATACTCCTCGATGATATGTCATTAGAAAGCCAGTAATCTTAAATTTAAAATCAAATTGATCAATGAAAAAAATCAGCGAGACCTGCCACTTTGAAGTTGCATAAGCAAAAATCTCGACTTGGATGGTTCAGAGGATCAAATGGCTCGCAGATACCAGCTTCTTTCGAATTTTTTTTCACCATCGTGTTAAGCGTGAAATTCTGCGCTAGCAGCCATAAAGGTCACGCACCGGAGCCGGAGTGTCAAGGCGGGGACGAGCAATTTATTTCTCTCATCACCGTTTTATATAAGCCTTCTACCTGATCCGACGAAAGTTTTCTGCCTACTTTTTAAAAGTAGAATAAGGTCATAAATATTCGATTTGAGTTGAAATGAGTGAAAACAAGGGCGATTTTTGAAAACTTGCTGGTCCCCTCGCCTTAATTTGCGGTATAACCGCTGGCATGCCCTTTAATAGCATTTCCTCCAGTTTTCTGCCTTGATCGCCCAATCTACCGCCTTTCTTCTAATATAAGCCCCCTTAAATTTGAGGGTCTGTATCTCGTGGTAAAGTCAATATTTGCAGAGCTGTTTGTTGCGTTTTCTTAACCATCACGAGTTTTACCGATAAAAATTTTTAGATTAAGGTGAAGCACCCAAAAATCTCAAGATCGACCTTCAAATCTTCCGAATTTCAGGGGCTCAAAAGTAGAAGCCTCGGCGGTCTATTAGAGGAAATACGGTAATCCGAATCTTACATACAGACAGACACAACCAATATTCTTCGCCGACAAATATAGTGCATACATATTGCCGATATTATCAAATGGTAACCAGATTGCTGGGTTTATGATTTCTAACACCTTTTTCTGCTGAATTGTCAAATTAATTACTTTTTCTATCTCAGATGGTTTTCGTATAGCAATTTAAGTAGTATTTAGTGGTGTGTTTCAGCTAACATTTTCTTGTGTGTTTGTAATACATTTAACAATCGCTTTTCTAACAGCCACTTTTTAAATGCTTATTTAAAATTTTCAAGGGTATAATGAAACCTCGCTTTTAGGAGCCCATTCGCCGTGAAATAGTGGAAGTGCGTCGCGAGCAAGTTGTCAGCAAAGTAATAATTTTACCGGAATTTTCGCATAGTATTAAATATTACTTTTTGCAGCCGAAAGTCACCCAGACAGTTCAACGTTTTGAAGAGAATAAGCGCACTGAGGAAGTGGAGCGTCGGTGATCCGAAGAGAGCGTCGTCACAAGAGTCATCGAACGAGGTATGGACATGGCTATCAGCAGGAGTATGACTACCACAATGGAGGTGGAGGAGGTTTGTGTATGGTCTCAAAAAATATAATCAGTTACAAATTTGAGCAGGTTATCGGAGCACTTCGGCATCTCGTGGTGGAGGCTACAACACCAATGGCTATGCACACCCAATCACCTATGAAAGCCACCATACTGCCTCTCGTCGTGGTGGAGGTGGGAGCATGAACGCTCTTCTGCAGCCAGTGACTTGTATTCGCAGCACAACAGAGGAATGGCTCATGCTCGCTACGGCTCATTGTCCGACAGCCTTCGTCGTGGAGAATTGAAATACATTCCAAATGGAGAGGTGCGAGAGGCTAATGGTCAGAATGGCTATAGCAAACACACTAAGGTCCACAAAGTCACTCAAGTAGGATTTTATGGGATAATTTATGGAAAGTTTGATATAATTTTGTGTTAAAGCCAGAGATGTGTTTGGTCACAATGGAGGCAATTACGGCTCACACTATTCCTTCAACAATCGCCATGGAAACTTTGAGCAGCCGGTGGTGGAGTTCCCACCCACTTTGGTATGTTTATTTTTTTTGCAAAACAAACTACTAATTTAATTTTTTTAGCCGAGAGAGGGCAGATATGGAAGTCACCTGGATGCCCCAGTGCCTCCTCCTCACCGTGGTGGTGGAGATAGCTACAGACCTTTGACTAAATCTCGCAGCTACGCTGATTGGGACCAGGGGCGTGGACCGTTTGGAAACTCTGTTAGTCGGTGGGAATGATTTGGCGTTATTTTTTTTACCGAGTAAAGAGTTTCAAATGAAATAAATTTAGATATGACGAGGATATGGCTCGTTTGGAGAACGAGTTCCGTGACTCGCATCTAATAAGGGTGCCAAATGGACCTATGAATGAAAAAGAGTATCGCCATCAGGAGGTATTTTGAATTAATAAGAATGCATCTTGCTAATTTTTATTCGTATTACATTTAGATTCCTGGCGGCTATGAATCTTACTCGCGTGATACAAAAGCCAATGGTGGGCGCAAATTAAATCGAGATGGGCTTCCAACGGATTTTAAGTAAGGTTTTTTGAAAAAAACTTTGCAACGGTGTTTTATGACGGGACATTCTATTAATTTCGCAATCACGCGGTAGTTAGTTAATATGTCACCCGAAATTGTTACTAGCTGCCCGCTATATTTATATAACTACCCAAAATATTGCAGGGAAACTTCTCAGGAGTACAACTTCAAACGCGAACAACAGCGCTAAATAGCGGAGAAGAATAAGGAAAATTAATTTTGTAAACGAAGTCTTTTCTTGCCAGTCTATGAATTAGTTCGACCGAACTATACTTCTCTTTGCTAGCATAATCAGCCAATCTACTTACATGCTTCTTCTACATGCTTGCAACCTTTTTTTAATTAGCTCAAAATTGTGTTATTTCACGCACAAAACTGCGCAAATTTATGCTTTTTAAATTTCCTATTTTTATGTTTTTTTTATAAAAAAGTTGTGCCAGAACAAATATATTTTTATAATTCACTGCATTTATTTTTCTGCCAAAATACGATATTTTGTGATTTGGGCAACAAATGCTCTTTTCTTCAATCTATTCGCTCACTGTTCAGTTCTCTTCTTTTTTATTGCCTTTATGCATGTATTTGTGTTTTGTAGATGAAGCAGTAAAATAGTTTTATTGAAAAATTATTACTTTTTACATCTATACTTGCACATTTTTAAAAGAGGCATCTTTATAGTAAACAAATAAATTTGCTGACAAATATATAACTATTTTGTAGAGACTAATATTTCGCTAATAAATATGTGTTATACTTTACAGGTAAATATGCAGAAATTTACTTATATTCGGAAGGTACCAATGTATTTCGGTTAAAGCAAGAAATTATACCACAAAAACACTAGTTGATTATGAATTTTTTACAAAATGAATATTAGTGTGAAAATGCCAGTGGAACTAGGGGAATTGTGCTGATTGGGGCTGTAGTAAGTCGGCTAAGAAACATAGAGCACCACTCCAGCCTTCGAACAAGGACATAGGACTGTCGGCACTCGGGCTAGCTGCTTTAAATAAGAAAAATTAGATGGAGAAATTGAGTAACTGATAAGGTAGAAAATAACGTAGACCCTAACTTGGGCAGTGAGATTTTTTGCTTTGACCTGCTGACTTTTCGCTACTTTTTGTTATTTTTTACATTTTTGAAAAAAGCTAAAATTAATTGATAATAAAGAAAATGTTAAAAAATATCAAGACAACTTATCAAGGCAAAAAACATGCAGCTCTCTGTGAATACCTCAAATGTAGGGTCCATTAACACAGAAGCAAAGGCTTTAGCCATTGACAAGTACTGCTCTTCGAAAGTTAGCCGATACATCAACAGAAACGCATATCCTGTAAACAAATAAAAATTCTGTAATATAATAGTTGTGGTCCAATTTAAAATATAATTACCGCTTCCAGCAACCCCATGACATATCCCTAAAATATTTAATTTTAATCTTACGAAAAATATAAAAAACCAACCTGGGCCCTTTTTCAGCAGTCCTTTATTCCAGATCAAAGAAGCGCATTTTCTGGCTGCCTAAAGCGAACAAAATTAAATTTTTGTGTAAATTCAAGAAAAAAATTTACTGTCAAATATTTGTGGTCTTGGAAAGCTAGATAAGCAGCAATCAGCATTTGGATGACTCCAGTAGCTCCATGACACCAGTGAACTAATTCATGCTCACCCATTGACTTGCCTATGTGGCCAGTAGAAGAGGCGAAGTTGCCTTCTTTTGTTTGGATACTGACCATCCAATCGACTGTTTGCTTGACCTCTTGTTGGGCACGGTGGTCCAGAAGAGACCAGAAGCTGAGCATCATTTGCATAATGCCCGATAAACCATGGGCTGCTCCTAAATATTCTTTTCCATGCCACTGGTAGAATAGTGGTGCTGGTGATTTGTGATGGTTAGCATATTGACGACCTGATTTGAGCATGGCTTGTAGAACTAATTGGATATCTTGGTCGGTAATAACATGCTGGCGTGTTTCCATTCTGAATATAAGTAAATTTTTACGAAAAGAGCTGAAAAAGTGTACCTCAAAGTGAGAACAGCAGCCAAAAGCCAGCCCTCCCATTTAACATTTCATCGTCACCAGTTGGTTGATAGCCAGGCTGAATCACTATATCAACCAACTCCTTGAATCTAGCGCCTATGTGATCAGTGGGTTTTCCAGCCATGCTTTCACAGATCCCTTGGATGCAGTACAACCCTAGACTACCAGTTAGGTAGCGAGCAAATCTACTTCGAGAGACATCCTAAAGGCTGTAAAGTTATTAAAAGAAAAGTTTTGTAATTTTGTCTTTTTCAATACCACCTCCACCCGTCGGAAAATTGGAAATTAAGTGTTTGGGCTTAAAAGAAAGTCTACAATGTGCTGAGTACGACACCAAATTCGGCAATCTTTTTGGAAGTCCGCCAAGCTGTGGCCTCCCGAAGTTTGCACTAAATGCACTAAAAAGTAAAGAGGGTACAAGTCGAATTCCAATTTTTATGGCGGTTTTTGGCCAAATTGTTAAATTCTCGTGCTTGTTAGAAAGAACAACTCATTCTACCCCGAATGAGCTTTTCAACGACTGTATGTCATTAAATTTTCACCAAGTATAAATTGTTTTAAGAAATATACCAGTTTTTTGAGTGCTAAACTTTGGGAGGCCGCAGCTCGACGAAATTCATAGAAAAGTGGATTGAATGGACCGTACTTAGCACATCATAGACATTCCTTCAATCCTGAACACACAATTTCCAATTATCCAAGGGGTCCGACCCAAGTACCGAATTACAAAATTTTACTTTTGAACTGTAAAGTAGTTACATTGACTAATTTGTTTTATATTTTAATAAATCAAGCACAGATATATGCTCAGTTACAGTCAAACCTCGTTATAGTGCGACCCCCAAAAGTTCGTTCCAGCCTCGGGTCCGACACTTTTTTTACCTCGATTTTTGAAGATTTTTGTAAGTTCTGTTTTTACAATCTGGTCCCAAATATCGTCAGGATTCCGATTTTGCCGATCGTTTTTCTAAACCTAACATTTTTTCTTAAAAAAAAGCAAAACCTCGATATAGTGCGACCCTTTTTCAAAATGTGGTCGCACTATATCGAGGTTTTGCTTTTTTAGAAGAAAAATTTTAGTTTCAGAAAAACGATCGGCAAAATCGGAATCCTTACGATATTTGGGACCAGACTGTCAAAACAGAAATGGCAAAAGCCTTCAAAAATCGAGTTCAAAAAAGTGTCGGACCCGAGGCTGGAACGAACTTTTGGGGGTCGCACTATAACGAGGTTTGACTGTATAGGTTGTGGTATTAATAGAGAGTGTACATTTAATAGACTATATACAGGCTGACACAAAATCTCTGCATCATTTTGAAAAGTTTTATTTCAATTTTTTAAATTGAAATTCATGGTCGCATTTTATTTTCGTTGCTGTTTTAGTAGGCAGTGTCTGCATTTCTAGTCTTTTTTCACAAGTAGCTTCACTACTGTCATCGACTTCCTGGGGCAATCGATAGGTAAAATAGGTACCTACGCAAATTTTTCAAAAATGGTGCAGTAATTTTGTGCACCCTGTACAGTCATAGTTGGACCGCCATCGACGGCACTCCTTCCGTTACCTCCGGCTGTCATAGTTTTTTTTAAGATTATCATGTCATTCTCATCATATAAAACTGTGACTGCCGGGATGCCGCCGGTAGCTGTCCAATTATGTGTACAGCACATCTAAAACAGGGTTCTGAATCGTCCTTTTTAAATAGATTTGTCCTTTTTTGGGGATCCCATTTTTTTTGAATTTTTTAATCAAAATCTTTTTTCGAATAATGAAAATGCTAATAAGCACTGGATTTAATGACCCTTTTTGCTCAAAAATTTTTAAAATGTCTTTTTTAGCTGATTGTTCTTTTTTCAAAAAAAAAAAATCACTTTGAACCCTGATTTAAAACAAAAACAACCCTCGAATGAGCCATCTGGTACTCCACAAATTGATTGCAAATATTAATGTATTCGGACGACGAAGAGAGTGGAAGCTTAGAGACTCGTAGAAGAGCATAGCCTACACCTGCGATGCCCGTATATGGACCACCTAAATAAGTAAATTAATTTTTTTTTCATTATTTAAGTTTTATTTACAATTATTTACTTATTGACAAAATATTTGTTAAAAATTGATTGCAAATGTTTATACCCTCATCACATTCTTCTACAGCTATTTGACGAGAGACTAGACGTTTGCTAAGCTTGTTGATGTTCTGCAGCAACCATTGGTCAGTGACATTAGCTGACAAAATAGTTGGTCTTCCTTACAGGGATTTTCAAAATACCGAGAATGTTGACTGCTCAAATTCAACTTTGCCATAAAAATTTAAACCATGTTCTGGGTAAAATACAACAATTTAATAAAAAAAACACTGAAAACACACATTTTCTGGAAAAAACGAGTCAACAACTTGTTTACACTGTTTCAAGTGAGCTTTGTTTGCAACATTTGAATATGAATTTGTTCAAAGGCGAAAGTATTATAAACAAATTTCTAAGATTTTCATCTTTCAATCAAAAATAATTGCCCTCATATTATTCGGACAATTGTCTAAAAGATCTTCAGAGACCTTCTGCCCCTAAACACAGTTTGAAAATGTGTTACAGACATATAATCTCTGGTGAGATGCAAAAATAGGTGCTTCAATTTGAGTAAGTTGCATTAAAAACCAGTGTAAACAAAATAGGAATTCCTGATTTTCAGTGACGTCTGATATATGCACTGTCAAACTTTCAGCTATAAAATCAACGCAGGCAGTCTTAGTCGAAAAATGTAATCTAATGGCCTTTTTTTGATTTTTTGTAACGAAAATTTACTTCAGATTTTATGATGTAGAAGTAGGCATTTTGTCAACTGTCACTAAATTTATAATAAAATCATTGTTTAGATCCCCTTCCAGAGTTCGTAGAGCCAGAAGACCTTTTAGGGCATTTATTAGCCAAAGAAAGCGTTCCAGTCCCATTTCATAATGGTAATTTATCTGCGTAAATTGGATGTAAGTCGAGCTTAATTTAGAGGTCAACAAAGCTTTCTCAAAGTTTATTGTTTGTGAAACACAAAAGTTTTTTGACTCAATCGCTGATTTCAAACTCACAAAGACTTTGGCACAAAAAGATCCATTAAATGACATATTAAAGTTAGCTGCGCACTTAAAAATGTAAGCTAATGAAAAATCGGGATTTTTAATAATAGCTTTACATCCAGGAAAAATCAGACAACTCCAAACACAATACTCACCCAGCAATTCCATTCGATCAACGCTTCCAAGCTGTCATCAAGAAGTCTTCACCTGCTCAATTATGCAAAATAGTTGGTGCAAAAACTGAGATGTCAGAACAAGTAACTTATTAGAGCTATTTAAAAGTTTAATTGAACATCTGGAAAGGAATTAGATACGTATAGACCAGGGCATATGTCTCAAAATTTTAACTTAAAATTTATTTTGCTAATAATTTTGGCGTGTGTTCATAAAACTTCCAAAGGTTTGAAAATACAAATAAAGTAAAAATCTTTAAATATACTACAAATCCAATATACCGGACCTATGCCCATTCTAAATTTGTACAGAATTTTTGCAATAAAAATACCAAAAGAGGAACCAGCCATTAAAAATAGGTTATAACTATTATGCCTGCCCCTGACATATTTAGCTGTTAAATTAAACACTAACTAATATTAGACTTTACAAAGAGTATTAACACGAATCTAAATGGATAAATCGGTATTCTTATATTGGTTTATTTATTTATAGATTTATCGGCTAGGGAGACTGTCAAAAAGAAAATTTGTCAAAACGATATTTGGCAAGCTTAACTGAGCTGTTGAGGCCATGAGTACACTACATTGCCCAGCTGAAAAACGCCCGCAACCATTTTTTAACGTTTTAGCTGCCAAACCATGCTTAGCATATGTCTACCTACCTTGTTTAGCAACAAATATCGGCTTGCCAAAATTTTTTTGCCAAATTTCGTTTTCGACAGGTCTCGCCTAGCGATTTATACAAACAAATTAATCCAGATAATGCTATGGGAATCTTTTACTAGGTCCCTTGCGTTTCAGATGAGTTCATTAGTTCGCGCCCGTGACTTCGAAATAGAACGACTCAGCAAAGCTTGTGAAAGTGCAGTGAGAACAGTCGCAGTGGAGGACGCACAAAATACTGATCAGCAATCCTATAATCTGGCTATGTTAAATGAAAACTTAGAGTGAGTCCACTCACTCATTTCTTTATTTCTTTATATAAAGCTTTTCAGCAAATCAGCACTAATTATTTTAACCAAATAGATGCATTATCCGAATCTCAACGGCGTAGTCACAGAGAACTAATAGATCAGCTTTTCTACAACAACAACAACCAAGTGGACGAACTAGTGGAAAATGAAATTGTTATGGCGCCAAAAAAATCTCAAAGCAATGGAATCTCAAACATCCGAAAGTTTGTGATAATATTGTTTGGCTCATACTGATTTGGTTAGACTAAAAGAAACTAAAATAATAATGATAATAATGATAATAATAATGACTAAAATAATAATTTTCTCCTGGCAATTTTTAAAGGGTATACCCACGCTAATAAGAGTGGTGCCCGAGAATTTAAAAAATGTTCCCAATCATTGAACTTCTGTACGGATTTTTTTACTCGGTTCCTAACATAACATCACCTAAAATAAAATTCTAGGCCTTGTTTTGTTAGAAACCAAGTTGAAAAATTCGTACAGAAGTTCAATGATCAGAAAATTTTTTTGAATTCCCGGGCACCACCTCTTATTAGCGTGGGAATGTCCCTTTAAGAAGCGTTTTTGTTGCTACAAAAATACTTTAATTTGTCGCTGAATTACTCTTGGGCAATAATTTTCTTCTGCCACAAAGATACTTTTTTCTGCCACAAATATAAAAATCTAGAACAAATATATAAAAGACGAATTTGCAACAAAATAAAATAAATTTCGTACAAAAAGTATGTTTGCTGAGGCAGTAAGAACACGCCAAAACGGTCATAACTTTTTATTAACAATATTATGACGTCCGTCATAATTTTATGACATTGTTCATATAGCCTCTGCAATAAAAAGTTCTTTTAGGGTGAAAAAAGTATTTTCTCGGTGAAAAAGTGGCACTTGTGCACTTGGGGGTGCCCCTTTTTTGCTTAACTGTGAATAGGGTCTAAACGTTCTTAAGTGATTTTTTCACGGTACGTGACAATTCCCTGCCGGACAGTTCCCTGCCGGGGACAATTCCCTGCCAGGAAAATATTGGGATCCCGCTTTTTGAAAAAAATATTTTTGGAAATCAGGTTTTTTGGAACCCAAAAAAGTGAAGGAAAAAATTGCTCGGTGGTTCTCTTATACAACCAAAGGATAGATAGTTTATGAGCGTGATTCAACAAAAAATGTCTTCTACCATCAGAATTCAAACCTTTAACCTCACAAATTTTTATAATTGATTTATCGAGGATAAATTTACCAGCAATGAATTCACTGAGGATGAATTCACTGCTATTCGGCAAAAAGTAGGCCAGTGTACATTAATGCTGACTCGAAAGAGTTCTTCGAGCAGCAGGGTGTTTTTAAATCCTATATTGGTATACTGGGGCCAAATTGAGTGGGGCTAAATGAGGGAGCCAAAATGAGTGGGCCCCAAATGAGTGGTAACCGTGAGTGAATCGTCCCAGTGAGTAAATCGTCCGTGTCCGTCGCCGAATATCCTGTCTGTTTTAATAGATTTTATTCGTATTTGTACGTGGAAATGTTGTATTGTATTGCTTTCTTTTCGTTTAAGGAGCTGTTTGCCATTGTTGTTCAAGTTGGTTCTCAATAAAGATGCAATTTTCTTTTGTTGGGAAATCGATTGGATATGGTTTTACTAGTATATTTTCCGGCAGGGAATTGGCGCGGCAGGGAATTGTCTCCGGCAGGGAACTGTCCGGCAGGGAATCGGCCCCGGCAGGGAATTGTCCGTGGCCGATTTTTCATGCTAAAAACGACACCCAACTCGTCTCAACGACTGACTCGTCTCAATTCCCAATCCGTCTCAATTCTAACTGTTGTATATTTCAGCTTCTAAGAAAACACGTTTGAGCACGTTCTATTGTACGCTAGCCTACCCTGCGCCTAAGTCTAAGCCTAAAGACAACAGAGTGACTGAGAATCAGGATACACCGGCTGGAATTGTGAAAAAATAAATTGGGGCGAGTTGGGGTTCGAGACGAGCTGGGTTTTTGCCGCTAAAAAAAGGTAAAAAATGGACGCTACTTGCATATACCCCCCCCCCCAAATCAACTTTTTTAAAAAGTGTTTTAAAACACCCTATATCGACTCAAAATCGCCTCAGGAGTTCAAAATGGACATTATTTTTGAGCTCTGGTCAATAAAAATTGAGTTTGAATTTCGACTTTTTACCTGTTTTATCATGTTTTGGTCACTGGAGCTGGGCAAAAGAGCCTCTAAATGCATTTTTTTCAAGAGTCTTGCTCGGAATTATGTCTAAGGTAAGTGAGTGCGGGCATCTCTAACCAACCAAGCCCCTGCGCCCCCTTCGAGGGCGCAGGGGGCTTGGTTGCTTGGGGTTGAGATGCGCACACCACATACCTTAGACGCAAATCACTCGAAAGTGACTCTGGATGCATAAAAATGTATGCATACCAGAGTTTATTTATGCGGTAGGCCCCAGTCAACAAAACTATGTTCAACATCTTCCTTTTTTTTCAAAATTGGTCCCTTTTTGGTCTACTTCCACCCTAATACAGCCTTAAATCCCTTCGAAAATGGTCAAAATGGGTGCTTTTTGGTGGTCCAGAAACTCGATTTTTTATTGACCAGAACTCAAAAATAATGTCTTTTTGAGCTTCTGAGGCGATTTTAGGTCGATATAGGGTGTTTGGGAACATTTTAAAAAAAGTTAATTGGGGGGGGGGTATATGCAAGTAGCGCCAAAAAATGTTTATGATACTTTCCTTACTAAAAAGTTAGGCTTTCGAAAAAAAATTGTTTATCAAAGGTTTACCAACTGCCTTGGTCTCCCAAGCTAATTAAACCCAAAAGGGTACCTGGATATCGTTCAAAAGACCAAAAAGGATGAAATTTGAACATAGTTTTGTTAGCTGGGCCTACCGCATAAAGAAACTCTGGTATGCATGCGTTTTTGCCTAGAATATAATTTTAGGTAAAGTTTTGTAAAAAACCAAGTTAAAAAATCCGTACCAAAAGTTTAATGATTAGGGGTTTTTTTGAATTAGCGAGGACAGTCGTTGTCGGCAATGGTCCTTTAAAAACAAGTTTAGATCAACCTCGTGTGATTCCCAACTTACGCGGTCATCGAAACCTACTGTCTTTTCTTCACGAGATGAAAGCTTCACAATATATATTGGTTGGATCTCATTTGTTGACCTTACTTTCACATTGAGGTCTTTATTGCAGGAGCACAGATGAAAAGCATGCATAATGCAAGAATATTGTTGTGTGAGAGACTTAGCGACCTTTGCCAAGCTCCCTCATCCAGCGAACTCAACTGTAGCCATGTGGATTTGGACTCTAGACGGCTGCAAATGCTCATGTCCTTGTACATAAGGGACTTGACTAGTGTTGTGCTAGTGGTTGGCAGAGATCCTTTTTATCACATCCAAAACAGAACTCAATTTGCTAAATTGTGTGAACAGTCTGCTGAACTGCACTTTGACTCGTTAGAGGCACAACTAAAGGAGGTTGAAGTGGAGGTTACCTTTTCCCATACCTAATACATACATACTATGATTACTCTGTGGCTTTTTCATTTTAGGTTCGCAAATGTAACATTGAAAGGCAGCGTATGCAGTCGGAAAACTCTCCCGGGGCTTATGACAATGCCGACCAATTTGTGTACGACGAAGCTGTGCTTCGGCCAGGAGATGTTTACATAACCTGCCACTCCAATTTGAGTTCTGTGCAGGTGAACAATTATTTTGCAAACAAAAATTCAGCGCTAGTGTGGCATAACTAAAAATATTTTTTAGTTATGTAACCACATTTTTGTCCATTTGAAAAGAAATAATAGCCATATAGGGGTGCGAAAGGACAAAAATGAGTCCTTTTTAATTGGAAGGTTAACTGGTTAAAATGAAAATGTTGAATACAGTTTTGTTAATTAAGGCCTACCACATATAGAATTTGCCAGAATTTGACGAAAATACTTTTGAGTATTATCCAAGACCACTGTTTCCAAAAACCGAAACGGAATGACACAAACCGAAGCAGAAACCGAAATTCGGTTTTCGGTTTCGGTTTACGCTCATGAAACTTTCGGTTTCTGCTTTCGGTTTCGGTTTTTGATTTCTAATTCTGCTTTTGATTACTGCTTTTAAAACTGATTTTTTCGTTCGTATACTTCTGCATATTATGTGAATTTTGTGTTTTTATTTTTGTGGATATTCGTGTGGATCAAGACAATAGGAAATTTTGACTTCATACCCAAAACCGAAAGCACAAACCGAAAGTTGAAAAGCAGAAACCGAAAGTTTCAAAAACCGAAACCGAAAACCGAAAATTTCAAAAGCAGAAGCATTATGCTTCTGCTTCTTTTCGGTTTCTGCTTTCTGCGGTTATATTTCGGTTTCTGCTTTCCGTTTCGGTTTTTTGGAAACACTGTCCAAGACTAAGACATCAGGTCTGAGTCAAATTTTTTAGGAAGAGGGCGGGAAGTTGGGTTGGCTGTGTAAATTTAGTTATGCATTTTATTTCCGTGCTCAAACCAAACCTTCAAGCCCCGTGCGCCTCTGAAAGAGGCATACGACACTAGTTTCAAAAGTTATTTCATAGAACGAAAATTGTAATTAGATAAAAATGAAATGAATTAGGAACCATTCTCGGAGAGAAGAGCGGACTTTGGGACAGCACATTGACCAAAATTTGGGTTGAGCGGTCTAGACTTGTCTTGTCCCATTATTATTTTTAAAGATAATGCAATTTGCATAATTGTTCACTAAGAGATAAATCTTAAAGTTTTAAACTTGTGCTGGTCTTGTTTTGCGAACAGCTCTATAACCAATTGAAATACTTTGGCAGCATGAACCTCACCGAATTTGCAGGTTGTGTACCATTTGGTTGTGGACAAACAGTTACAAACTGAAGATATATCCTCTCGGCATGCTTGTATTGGTGGTCTCAGAAACATAATTCGTCTTTCATCCAAATGTGCTGTTCAGAGTATATCTTTGCCTTTGCTTCTGGTGGAAGCTATGAATGAGGTAACTTATACAAATGCAAAAGTTAGAGATGTTAAATCACAATTGTTATTGACAACTCGGTTTTTCGCATCTCTAATACAATCTTATCCAAGAATTCAAAATAAAAATTTAGAGCATGACTGTGTCTTGGTGAGCTTTTTTTTTGATAAACTATAATGTGATAAACTATACTCTGATAAACTATACTATAACCATAAACTATAAATTAAAGAAGCATGCCCATCGCCGATGGAATATTTCAAAAGACGGGTATCAGGTCAATTCAAAAAAGAAACATTTTGAAATATATATTTTTGATACCCTGTGGGGAATAACTAATCGAATACACGTTCCATATTCAAATGCATCGGTGGCCTAGTGGTTTAGCAGCGACATATTGTCAAAGACAGCAGCCTAAGTGCTCGCCCCCTCCAAAGAGTATCTATCTCCAAGCCAGCTTTTTTCATATTTCACCTATTTCACACGTTTTGCACCGACAATACTAAGAGTCGTAAAAATTGAAATGCACCCCCTCCAAAGAGTATTTTTCTCTAAGCGTAATATTTTGGGTTCCCTTGATTTTTTTAAGTTTCCTTTTTTGCAATGTGTAGCGCGCTAACTTAGGCTTAGGCCTAGGCAAAAATGAAAAAAATTGGCTTAGAGAAAAATACTATTTGGGGGAGGGGAGGGAGGTGCACTTCATCCCCAAGGGTATTTGGCCACTTCGCTGCAAAAGACCAGCACGCTCCACATTGCTATAGATTTGGGTGAAAAAAAAATCAAGGGAACTGAGAACTAGAGAAAAATACTTTTTGGAGGGGGCGGGCACTTAAGACTTTACGATTGTCAAAGTCTATCATCGGTTTGATAATAATTGTGTGTATTATTTTTCATCTTTGTGGGTGTATATTATCTTTGTAGGTGGAGCAGAGAGCTTTTAGAAGCTTTAATTTAAGGGAGTCCAAAATATATTTGAAAATCCCCGCAAACATTTTTTTCTCACCAATGAGGTACCGCACTTGATTTTCGTTATTTTGTTTGTTGTGATTGAATTTTTTTACTGTTCAACAATCAGAAACTAGCAGTATATTGCGGAAGAAAAAAATATTATCCGTCCGAAATTCGGAAGACTCAAATGAAATTTACCTAGTAAAATTAGGGATTTCTTTATTAACACGAGAAAGGCCGTTAGTTACCAATATAGCGTTTTGCTCAGAATATAATGCTGTTCATTTCTACACCGATCCGTCTTCCGAAAAAGTTTTTTTTTGCAAAATTTTTGTATTTTAGATTTGATGTATCTCAGTTATAACTTGGTGTGGGTTTTAACAATATCTTTTTCTTTCGAATACTTTTCCATTCAGTTTAAAAAATTGTGAGACAGTGAATCAAATGCGCTTTTTAATGAATACAAATGTGCCTGTCAATACATTAAAGGGGAGAAGCCATTTAGGTTTGAAAAAGTGGCTTCCATGGCGCAGTGCGCAAGCGTTTGTGTTTTTTGGCCTAAAATGGTGTTGCAGGCTCGATCCCACGCAGTGACATGCTACTTATTTTGGCTTGTTTTACCAGTTCCGAAAACGCGAGCGCTCACGCACTGCGCCATGGAAGCCACTTTTTCAAACCTAAATGGCTTCCCACCCCTTTAAATAGTCAAACAAAAAGGGTAAAAATATTATTATTTTTAATTTAGTAGAGAATTTCTGAATTTTCTGATTAACTTTTGGTACAGGCAATTTGGGACTGGGCAAGAACCTTCTCAATTTGGCAAGAACCTCTTTACTAGTGTTTTTCAAAACTTTGAAAAATGCTAGTAAAAAGCTAGTCAAAATGACAGTAAAATCACTAGCATTTTTCGAAGTTTGAAAAATGCTAGTAACAATATCTAGTATTTCCAAAATCGCAAAAAAATTACTTTAAAATTGCAAAGCCTGGTCACTATGTAGATATTTGACTCGAAATCAACAATTTTTCAGGTGTATGTCTCGAGCTGAGCTCATTTTCAAGTGCTTAAAAGGATTTCTAATGGAGGTTTCAGCAGGTAGTTCAAGTAGTGCAGTGAGTAGTGGGAGCACTCCCTCATCCACAGTCCACTATAACATCAATTTGCACTTCCTTCCAAAATCTCACCAACTCTTTTCAATCAAATTGTCGAGTTGTTTTCAACTATCTTCCATCTTGTCCCTCTGTGTCCGCTTGAAATTGTGTTATCTATTTAATGTGTTCTACTTAACTAGAAAGAATATTACTGCATAATTATTGACCATTAACACGAAAACGGTTGGTTGTGATTTCTGTCGATTCTGTCTTAGAATTTCATGCTGAACACGATAGTGCAATTAGTTTTCGCGCTTAAAATAAAAAGTTAGAAGAAAAACCTCATTATAACGGCGGATTTATGTTTAGAGCAGTCGATTTGTATATTAAACTGCTTTTAAAATTAAAAAGTCAATAAATATTCGAATATATTTTGTCTTGAGCGGATTTTGAAATTTTTATTTTAAGAGTACTTTAATATGCAAATTGACCACGCTAAACATGAATCCGGCTTTAAGATGAGGTTTTCCCTAACAGAAAAAGAAAGTTATAAAAAATTTATGTCACAGCCTATATAGTGATTTTGCATAATTCGTCCCAATTTTATGATAAAGTATTGCTGCATTAAGTGCAGAAATAATCTTAAGATTTTGCTCGTTCATTATCCAATGACCATTTAGCTAGAAGTGATTTGTAAGGAGAGTTTTAGCCATTTTAGTGTCGAAACCAAGAATATCCAGAAACTGCATGTCTGAGGGGAAATCATAAATTCTCTGTGAAACTATGATCACTCTGCTGCAATTTTGGGCGCAATAGATAGCTCTGATCTGGATCACCAATTTGAAATGTTGTTTGCTTTGTTACAATTTAAATATATGAGAGAACCACCTGAAAGAACTTTACAATCCCATGATCTGGAAGGCCTCATTTTCGCGAATTTTAAATTGCTTGGATCTTCTCATTTTTAATAATAAATGCAAAAACTCATTGCACTATCGTGTTTAGCGTGGAATTCTAAGACAGAATCGACAGAAATCACAAATAACCGTTCTCGTGTTAAAGTAACATCGGTTTTATTTATTTAGTTAATTTGATGAAAATGAGAATAAATTAAAAGTAAATAAATATTGAAATTTTATTAAGTAATTTCGTTACATCCTCTTTTCATTATGAACCCACAGCCTGAGGATTTGTTAGGACCATCGTTTTCTCGAGTAACGACACCACCTATAAAAATTATAGTACAGGATAGGATAACAACACATACATTTGATTAATTCCCGCATTTTTGTAGTTCTTTATATTTCAATGAACTTCTAGTTTAAAGATATTTGTGCTAAATTAGTTCAGTTCCTTGAAGGTGACAAAATCTTAATTGCTAAAAAGAATCGGAAAGTTTTCTCTCTCCGACGAAAACATCAATTAGACTTTTGAATGTCATAGATACCGTATTTCCTCTAATCTCTCCCCGTGCTCCATTAACTCCCATGCCTTAATATTTCCCCTTTGGATTAGAAAAATTGTCAGCGCTTTTGGCTTTTCTATTTTAAAATAATAACTTTCCATGCTCTGTTAACTCCTAGGGGTGAGTTTGTGGTTCCCTTTACTTTTTTGCGATTGTGTGGTGAAAAACTTTATTTGTCGCCAAACAACCGCAAAAAGGAAAGGGATCAAAATTTCACCCTTTTTAACTCCCCGCTGTTTAATAACTCCTCATTCTATAGGGCAGGTGGAAATATAACTTCTCATGGGAAGCTATTAGAGGAAATACGGAATTAGAAATTATTCTTTGGATACACAGAAAAGGATTTCGAGATAAAAATGTTCAATTGAAAATTAAGGGTTATTCATACAGTTGAGACTCGATATAATGCGACTCCTCGGGACCAGCTTTGAAGTACCATGGTCACCTCTTTTAAATTGTACCCGGCAATTCAAAAAATTAATAGCTGCTCGGGAATTAAATTATAGTTCAAAAACAGTTAAAAAGGAACGGATAATTTTTCATTTAGTTGAAAATATTGTTCTAGAACCCTTTCGAAACCCGATTTTTATTGCATTTTTGGTAGACAGTTTTTGCCAGAGTCGCACTATATCGAGTTTTTGTCGCACTTTAACTAGGGTAAACATTGCCGGGTTTCCGTATCGGCCAACCGAATCAATCGCACCACAGCGAGACTCACACTCTAACGACATCGCACTATATCGAGACTTGACTGTAGTGTTATATTGTTGTCGCGATGCTAGGAATTTATTTTTGCCTATCCTGTACTAATATTTTGTTGCGAAACTTCAAAAAGTGTATCTCACCAGAAGTGTATCGATTCCGAAATTGTCTTCCAAATGGAGAGCCGGCACTACCGAAGTTGTTGGTGTTGGAGTTCGGGCCGAGTGCTGCTGGATTGTTATTCATCATACTATTTCCTGTCATAAGTTGAGCAGCTGGATTCATTAAGCCAAAAGAGTTGCCTAATCCACCTAATCCAGTCATTGAGCCGAGGCCTGGATAGCCGCCTAGAAGTCCATTCATTCCTGCGCCCATGCCAGTGTTCATTCCATAGTCCATCATCATTTGATTAGCTCCTCCATACATGCCCATCAGACTGTTGGCTCCTGGAAAACCTCCAGCCCCGTACAAATATGGATTGTATCCTAAAATACTATTTTCAGAATAGTGAATATGATCAATACAAATATTTGGTGTTACAAAGATGGAAAGTCTAAAAACTGGAATCCACCCATGCTATACTTTCTTGTGATATTTTTTTTTGAAAAGTACAGTTAGCTATCAAGAATGAAGAAGTAATAAATTAGAGTCGACACTAATTTTCATATTTATATAATCGAAACAGTGAATCACCTCCATACATTCCCATTCCTCCACCATAAATTGCACTGTAAGGATCTAGCATTTGAGCCTGCAGTAGGTCTGATGCTGATATGGATAATAAAATTGATAGCAAGACAAAGCACATTTTATTGAAGACTTCTTGCTAAATGTTGCTTTTGAAAGTTTGAGCAAAGGATGGATTAAGTGAAAAGTGTAAATGATGACAACTTAAGATCTCTTTACACAAACATTTCCAAAATAAGTTGCACAGTCATGAGTGGACTTGAACTCTCCAGCAGATAGTGCAACAACAAAAGCTGTTGTCTGACACTACATGAGTATATAAAATAAAATCGTGAGCAGCAAAAGAAATCTGAATTCGCTAGCAAACAAACCAATTCTAGCGAAAAAGGCCCAGATAACCACCTGAGTGTAAGCCAGGTGGTAGGTGGTAAAGACGATCAGCGTCGAAAACTTTTTCTTTTTGAAAAAAAACTGCCGGAAAGGCTTTAAATTCACAATCTCAGCTACATTTTGGTTGTCGTGACTTTTTCACCAAGAGCAGCCAAAATTGAGTTTTCTCAGTGAACTCAAACCGAATTATTTGCAAAATTGACCCTTCAAAATGGCCGAATTTTCAAAAACTTTCTTTTTATTTTTAATATATGAAGCGCTTTTCCTACGGGCTTTTTTTATTTCGGATAGCCGTGACCTAAATTTCGAAAACTTTAAAGTGGGGGTTTTATATACGCATCACCCTAGGTCACAGGTTCGACTACCACTGGCTAATAACCTAATTTTTTTTCGTCTTCAATTTATAAGTATATATATCAAAATGTAGTCAAGGTTCTGGCTTTCATTTGAGCTTTCATACAAATAAAAAGTTAATATAAAGTTAGTGAAAAATTAAAAAAACATTGAACCATGTCCGATCTATGCCATCTTCTATAGGACTATACAAGAGTCATTCGGTATTAATTTGGAAGTGACGTTTTCGTAATTTTAATTTGCATACTCATTTGCAACTTTACACTCAAAATGTAGACCCGCTTCTAGGCGTCATTTTCAGTATGAGGTTGTATTAAATCATGTAAATAAAAATTTCGAAAAAAGTAGAGATGGCAAATGGCCTATTTCGGGACGGGACGGGACAAAATTTACTTTAAAAAATTTCGGGACGGGACACCGGGACGGGACAAGGCCTAAAAACCCTTCGGGACGGGACGGGACGTCCCGACCCATTAATAAGGAAAAAATAAAGGAAAAATGAAGGAAAAATCGGAAAATCATTCCGGGACGGGACAAGCCCTAAAATCCCTTCGGGACGAGACGGGACGGGATTCCCGTCCCGTCCCGAGGCATCTCTAGAAAAAAGTCAGTTCCTTAATAATACCGAAATCCTACCCCTCAATAGTACTCATTTCTTCCCGGGTTAAACCTTCGCTAGCTACCTTGCTTTCTAAAGTGATTTTAGTGTGAAAAAATTTCTATCTGGTGTCGGAAAGCACTCTTTGAAGAAGAAAAAAAATTTTGACCCAAAGGGGGTGGGTCAATTCAGCTGCAAGGAAAGTTGAGCCGATTTTTGTAAAGTTAGAATTTTAGAAACTATAGATCAATCAAAGCGAACAACTGGCATTTTTACGTGTAAAATAAGGCGTTTTTGAGTTTTTTGTCTTACCTTTGTATGAAACACCTGAAATTTGTATTTTCGGACATTTTTTTGGTACAAAAATGTAGCAAATTTACTCCTCTATCAGGTGTAGCAAAATGTAGCAAATTCACTCCTCTTTTTTTCAGCCTTCAGTTTAAAAAATTCTGGCTCTCTTCTCTGTTTATGCTGTCATCTCTCGCTTTGGCCTTAGGTATCTTCTCACTTTGTTTTTTTTTTCAGCCTTCGGTTTAAATGCTGTCATCCCTCGCTTTGGCCTTAGGTTTCTTCTCTCTTTTGTTCCTTTTTTTCAGCCCTCGGTTTAAGCCCCACTTTTAAGCCCCACTTTTTAAGGTTTTCGAAAGAAATTCAAATGTCAATTCAGTTAAAGTTTCAACCACAGATGATTTATTTAGCATATTTTTGAAAAACTTCATTGACATCTCCAAATTTTGAGTGTCTTTGGGACGAGTGATGGCTCATTTAATTGCGCTGGATGTGAAAAAAAATTTACATAAAAATATAGAAATAAAAACAGCTAAAACCTTGTCCAGAGTAGGGTTCAATGTATCAAATTTTCCGTCCAAATTTGAATTTTTGCATTTGGCGCAAAAATCGTGAAGTGAATATGCTTTTTAATTTCGAGGGGCCGTGGGGTATCATGGCTTTTTAGTCTAAAACTAGAAGCGCCGCAGCGGCTCTGCCGCTGTTCGTTGAGTGGTGATAGTAGTCTGGGAAGCACGCTTGTTGTGAGGGAGCCATGCTAGTAGTTCGGGTGTAATCACTTTATATGGAAACCACGCTTATGGTGAACTGAAGGACTGAACTTGGGCTGGACTGACTGACTGGACTGACTTGAAAATGAAAAAAATAAACACACCCGCACATTTTTCCCTCGAGGTGGGTGTTCATAAAATATGGACAACCCCGTAGCAGATTATGCGGGAACATGCGCACCTATCCACTCTGCCGGGGCTGCCACCTTAAGCGGTTCGTTAAATCAGTTTATGTCACTTACCTTACAGCTCTTGCGATTAATCTGCTAGCACATTCACTGATTTAAAACCCTTGTCTTTGTATTTCCTAAGCATACTTAAATAGGCACTTTCCTGGCACCCGGATCACTTTAGTACTATCCGGGTCGTTCTGAGCTATCTACTTAGTTGTAGCACAATTCATGATTTGGGTGTATTCGGGCTATTTACGTGGTTTAGGCACCATTTTGTTGGCTCGAATTTATCCATGCGGTCTCGGTGCCTTGTCGTGTCCCCTTTAGTGAATCCACAACAAAAAACCAACTTTCAGAGGCTTTTGGCCTTTCAAAATGTGGGATTCTGAGCGATCCAAGTTATTTATGGACTGTAAACTTCGATTTCCCGGAAAATTTTGACCTGAAATAGAAAATTTGATCACTTTGTCAACAATATTTGATCTGATCTTGATCTATACTGATCTGATCTGAAATAGTCTGATCTAGATCGATCTGATCTTTGCACACCTCTGCTAAGTACTATTTTAGTGCTTCAGATGTTCGCATATCAAAGCATTCGAACATCTATCTGGCACCGATAATTAACCATCCGTTACGTGCCAGCTTCCTTAGAGCTTATAGGAGACCATTCACTACCCGCCACCTTCGCCGGCAACGACAGCGGTCAATCAATTACCTGACAGCTTTACTGGCACCGATAGAAGACCATGCATAACCTGACAGCTTTGCTTACGTGCGAGCTTCGCTGGCGCGATAGGCGTACTATCAGGGACCCACGCTGGTAGTTCGAGCCACACGCTCGTGGCTGGGTTCTCACGCTGGTACTTTATTGGCGCCGATAACTGCCAGCTTCACTGGAACCCATACAATATTGTCAATCACTTGTCTGCTTAGCTGGCGCAAATAGTATTCTTCTTACTTCTTTCCAACTTCGCTAGCGCCGATATGAGAACATTCATTGCCTGCCAGCTTTCCCGTCAAGGATTCAAGGTTTGGGCCCATCCTGGGGTTGAGACCTTATTTTAGCGGTTCGAGTGTACAGGCAGTTCATGCCCCATTTTGGCGATTCGGATTGTGTCCGCGTTGTTTGTGCCTGGTTTCGGTAGTTTCTGTGTGCCCACGTGGTTTTGGCTCTATTCTAGTGTTTCGGGATCGATGCTGGTAGTTTGGGTGTGCCCACGTGGTTTGGGACCCATTCCGGCAATTCGGGTGTGTCCACGTTGTTTAGGCCCGATTCTGGTTGTTCAAGTGTGTCTACGTGGTTTGGCCGCTATCCTGGTTGTTCGAGTCAAATTGTGGTGGCCCGAGCTGACCACCTGGCCACCCTACCTCACCATCTAACTACTTTACCTAAGTACCTACCTACCCTACCTGGCCACCCACATAACCTACTCAGCCAATTACTTAGCCTACCCGGGCACCTACCCACCTTACCTGGCAACTTACCTGCCATACGCGGCCAACTAATTACCCTACTGGACACCTACTTACCCTACTGAACACCTACTTACCCTACCAGGCCACCTACGTACCCCACCTGTCCACCTGCATACCCAAAGTGGCAACCTACATACCCTACCTGACCACTACCTCCCATCTTCTAGTTTAAGGCTCACGATGATGATTTGGGTGAATCGACGTGGTTTGGGCACTGTCCTTTTGGGTTGGGTGTGTCCACTTGGTTTGGGCCCGATTCTGGTGGTTCCGGTGTGCCCACGTGGTTTGGGTGTCATCATGGTGGTTCGCGTTTGTGCATGTGGTTCCAGGCCACCGACCTTACTTTGTCACCTACGCTCCACCCAGCCATCTAGCTTCCCTACCTGGCCACCTAAATACCCTACCAGGCCACCTACATGCCCTACCCGGCCAATCACAAACCCTAACTTGCCACCTAACTACCCTACCAAGCCGCCTACATACCCTACCAGGTCACTTACATACCCCACCAGGCCACCTACTAACCATATACTACACTAACTTATCCTTTCGAGACAAAATAATAATGCAAGCTATCACCAGGATATGAATCACCCGGATCACCAGGATTTCGTAAAAAAAACTTTTTGAAAATAAGGCAAAAAACCGTCCCTAGAGTTTTTGTCAGCAGTATATCGACCCTTTTCACTTATAAGTGCTAAACCACATTTATACCCAATCGATAGCCCTTGAAATGGAGGTGATACTTTGTTAAAAGTGTTTAAACCAACTGATAAACAAAATATGGCCAAAAAAGCCTAAAACGTAAGAAAAACTTTTTCAAAAAAGGCAAAAAACCCGTCACTGGAGTTCTTGTCAGCAACATATCGACCTTTTTCACTTATAACTTGTATACCACATTTATACTCATTTGATAGCCATTGAAATGGCGGTGATACTTTGTAAAAAGTGAAAACCCAACTAAGAAACGGAACACGGACAAAAAAGCATGCAAAGTAAAAATTGCAACCTTAGAAACACCGCTAAAAACACGCCAAAAAATTTAAACTGGCTGGTTGACCCGAAAATATAAATTTTTCGTGATACGCATCTTAATCAATTTTGTAGCTCGATTTCTTAGCTACATTTCATGTAATGGTGACGATACCGATTTCTCAGTAAAATACGCCGAAAAAAATGATTCTCCACCACGCGGAATCGAACCTGTGACCTCATTTTGTCCGGTCCGTTACGTACACACAGACAACAGTTTCGAGTATCTTTTCTAGTTTCGAGTATCGAGTCGAGTACTCGAAAATTTCGAGTTTCGAATATCGAGTCGAGTACTCTAAAATTTCGAGTTTGAAGGGCAGGAGTACACTTTAGCAACTCGCCCAAAATTTCGAATATCGAGTCGAGTACTCGAAAATTTCGAGTTTGAAGGGCAGGAGTACACTTTAGCAACTCGCCCAAAATCGCGTTTTAAGTGTTTTAAAACATGTCTTAGCATGCAAAAACGATAAAAAAAAATGTGTTTTTAGTTTTCGGAAGGCTGTTTTTCACAAAAAAAAATTTTGGCCAAAAATCGACTTTTCGTTTTGGTCCCCCTGTGGTCCAAAAACTGTTTTACCCTGAGCCAAAAACTGTTTTACCCCCCGAAGGGGCGCAGGGGGCTTGGTTGTTTGGGGTTGAGATGCGCACACCCACATACCTTAGATGCAAATCACTCAAAAGTGACTCTGGATGCATAAAAAATGTATGCATACCAGAGTTTATTTATGCGGTAGGCCCCAGTATTCAAAACTATGTCCAACATCTTCCTTTTTGAACAAAATTGGCCTTTTTTGGTCCTTTCACATCCAAAACAGCCCTAAATCCTCGACTGTTACCTTAGGCTTAGGCTTAGAATAGGCCGCCATTGTATCCCTAAAACACTGGATTCGTGCTCAGCGTGTAAAATTGGGTCTAGAAAGCACTTAACATTGATTTTTAGACAAAATAAAAAATTTCGATTTTTGGACCACAGGGGGACCAAGGCGAAGAGTCGATTTTTGGCCAAAATTTTTTTTGTGTAAAACAGCCTTCCGACAGTTAAAAACACATTTTTTATCGTTTTGCATGCTAAAACATGCTTAACAACACTTAAAGGAGCATTTCACGCAGTCACTTTCAATTGTTGCAATTTGAATTCCCGGGGACCAATCCTACAACTGGAATTTCACCACGAAATGTTTTTTCAAATAAATATTTTTTGCTTTTCGAGTAAATTCCTTTTTTTTTGGCCTGCTATTTTTGTTCCAAGTAACCCGCCTGCACCACCTGATCCGGTTTTATGTTTTTGTTTCAGGCAAATCGATTGTTATCGAAATTCGCTAAGGCCACAGCGAGGGTCGCTTCCTTCTGAGAAGATGCTCACTATGCTTGGCTCAGACATGTGCTATGCGAAAGCACACAACTTTCCGGCATTGGGCAAGAAAAACAAGTGCGCTAGGTCGACTGCAACATGGCTGTATTCAAGAAGGACGAAAACCCTTGCTTGTTATTAATGTTAAGGTTTACCGCTGTTATAGAGAGACTGCTGTCGAATAAAAGATGTTCTTGAACGATTTGTATTCTATTTGCAATGTTTTTGTTTTTGGGAGTCGGATGCATTCACAACTCTAAATTTGTCGTATTATGCGAATAAAAAGAAAATATGAAGTTAATGAGCACAATGTGCATACGGGAACAAGAATGAGATCAAAACCTCATTGCGGATCCTCCTTGCCGGAATGCGCTATTCATACCTAATTTTAGGGAATCTCTGACCCTAGATGACACTTTATTACCGACGACCAAGCATTAAAATAGATGTTACTCACTAAACCACCATTTTATGTCGCTTTCTCGATACTTTCACTTCATTTATGACCGTTAAACGACTGTAGATTACCATTGATGACGACTGATATCCACAAGTTTCACTTTCGGTTTTCGTCCCAGTAGAGCAGGTGAAGAGATAGCGTCCTGTAGGGTCTGACATACGAGAAATTGAGAAAATTCACACAGACAACCTAAAATGATCAACGAAAGAAAAGAAATGGACGGCGAATAAGATCAAAAAAACTTATCTAATAAAATTTGGAGCACATTGAGATAGACACTAACTTGAACAGACATAAAGGCGGTAGGTGACCTCGCCCTTTCCGGAAGTGATATCCGCAGCCGTCGCGCCAGTTTCAGCAGATTGCCCCTTTCGAACTTCGGCTTCCTGATGATTTTCGAGGTTTGTAAGTTTGGAAACACGACTTCTGGGCGTCCTTGATCAGCCAAAGTGCGCTTGCAGACAACCTGAAAATGACACACAAGAGAAAAGAAATGAACGGCGAATAAGCTAGAAAAACATATCTAATAAGGATTTGGAGCACTTATAAGCGTAATAATGCGATCGCGTTTCCTACTAACACTCTGAATGTAATCGATTTGCCTGAAACAAAAACATAAAACCGGATCAGGTGGTGCAGGCGGGTTACTTGGAACAAAAATAGCAGGCCAAAAAAAGGAATTTACTCGAAAAGCAAAAAATATTTATTTGAAAAAACATTTCGTGGTGAAATTCCAGTTGTAGGATTGGTCCCGGGAATTCAAATTGCAACAATTGAAAGTGACTGCGTGAACATGCTCCTTTAAAACGCGATTTTAGGCGAGTTGCTAAGTGTACTTTAGCCGTTTGAAGTATAGAATTTAATAATTAAAAATGTGCTCGAGGACCAAATTTTTTCTTTTTTATGGCTTTATTATGCCTTACCAACTTCAAATGATTAAATTTTTAACCAAAATTTCGACAAAAATTCTACTCGAAATCGAGTAATTTCGAGTACAGTCAACTCTCAATACAGTGTACCCTCGATATAGTGTAGATCTCGATATAGTGTATATTTTTTCAACATCATTTGGTCAGCTCTAAGCCAAACTGCCTTACAGTTTACCCTCGATATAGTGTATATTCTTCCGATCCCCGCCAGCTACACTGTATCGAGAGTGGACTGCATTATTCGAAATTTTTTGAGTTTCGAGTATCGAGTCGAGTACTCGAAAGTTTCGAGTTTTGTTAAGATTTCGAGTCGAGTACTCGAAAATTTCGAGTACTCGACACCCTAGGAATGAAAGCTGTCTAGAGAGCAGTGTTTTCAAAAACCACAGTCACACCTCACACTCACACCCTAAAGTCACATCACACTCACAGTCACATTAAAATCACAGTCACACTTGATGTGAGTGTGACTGTGACTTTAATGTGACTGTGAGTGTGACTTTAGTGTGACTGTGACTTAAGAGCAACTGTGAGTGTTATTTAGTGTGACTTTGACTTTAGTGTGACTTAGGTATTATCGTAAACTCAAGGAATATGCAAGCGGTGGTTGGGCCAGGATCGCAAGTCAAAGATGGCTATCAATCAGAGATGTGTTCACATGTAGCTTTAATTCCTTTCACTTCTTCCACCTAGCGGACATTTGGACCTTGCAACAAGCTGGATCTCATTCTGAAAGTGCCGCTTCTCCTCATTCGTCTGCAGTGATAGCGACTGTTCATCCCGGTCAGCAGCTTTGTGTGGTCTATATATCAGTGTCTAACTTTAATTTCACAAGTTGGTGCTACTGTCTCTATATCCAGCGTGACATCTCCCCCTGAATTGCCTAATGGCTCATTTATAAACGTTGTCGTTGTCGTCGTCATTGCGTTGTCGTTGTTGTTGGAATATTTTTTATAAAACCGTTTTTTTCGCCAACGACGACGACGACAACAACGACGATGACGACCTATTTATAAAAAATCAACGACAAAGCCAACGACAACGACGACGCCAACGACAACGAAATTTTTTATTCCAAATCGGACAAATTTCGCATTTGAGTCGAGATTTCGAAGGAAAACGTGTAGACAGTATAGTTAATCTTCAAAATTCTGACTTAAAATGCAAAATTTTTCCAATTTGGAATGAAATATTTCGTTGTCGTTGGCGTCGTCGTTGTCGTCGTCGTTGGCGTTGTCGTTGGCGTGAAAACGCCTTTATAAAACATTTTTTCCAACGACAACGATGACGACAACGACACGTTGATAAATGAGCCATAACAAAATGTTTAAGAATCGGCTATGTTTTGAATGAGAATACACAAATTTTATTTGCAAAATAAAATACAAGCAAAGCTTAAAAGATGCAAGTAATGAGATTCTGTTATTTCTGAACCACTGGCTAGAATTCGCATTTGCACACCTTTTGATCATCAAGTGCAATTTGTAGAGTATCTTTTTGCTCTTCTTTTCTAGTATCCTGAAATAAGAGGATGCTTAATTAAATGCCTGGTCCATAATCACTCTCACCATAGATGATTACAGTTCACACTTCAGTTACACACAGTTGTTAAGCTTTGCTATTCCAGAGTTATACGTAACAAAAGTGTAATTTAAACGAGAAAATTACCTCACTAAGAGAGCTGGAAATCACAAATAAATGGTATTGCCAAAAAGTAACAACGAAAGATGAAAGAAGTGAAAGGAGTTAAGCTATCTGCGAACACATCTCTCATTGATAGGCATCTTAGACTTGCGATCCTGGCCCAACCACCGCTTGCGTATTCCTTGAGTCCAAGATAATACCTAAACAAGACACACTCACAGTCACACTAAAGTCACAGTCACACTCACATCAAGTGTGACTGTGAGTGTGACTGTGCGTGTGATGTCAGGTGTGACCCTCACTGTGTGTGAGTGTGAGGTGTGACTGTGGCTTTTGAAAACACTGATAGGGAGCAACATGGATCGGGTTCGCCCATTTCGTGCCCTAGGACATTTCGTGCCCGAGCCATTTCGTGCCCGCCCATTTCATGCCCTAGGACTAGGGTGGGGAAATTCGCGCGAATATTGAAATAGCCCGAATATTCGCGCAAATATTCGGAATGTTCGCGAATATTCGCGAACATTCGAACTGTCGTCTTATGAACAAATGAAAAAGAAAAAACAGTAAATGAAATGCTTAAATAATCACAACCGGCACTAAAACACATTCCAATTAGCTTCATTGACAATAAAATAAATTCAATCAACATTCAAAAACAATGTATCATTCTCAATAGTTTGTTCTTGTTCGGATTCTGATTCCCCTCTTCTTCGGATTGATGCACTCTTTTGAACAGACCGGCATATTCCAATTGGATGTTATGCTTTATAAACACTATTTCGTTGGCGGTGTCCACCTTCATTCTAAAAAAGAAAATAAACAACCCTCACTAGAAATTCATGCAAACAGATAAATCAACAACCTATTTCGAAGCTTTGTGTGGATCCCACCTCGAAGGGACCAGTTTCTTTCGGTCGAGGCGGCAGAGATTGGCACATTGTGAAGCATTTCAACGACTTTGCATAGCAATGTATCCGAGAACCAGGCTTTCCACCAAGTTAGAGCATTTATCGTTTTCACAGTTTCCCAAGCATGGCTGCTTTTGTCGACAGCGAATATTCCAGTCTCAGCAAGCCAATGAGCCCATTCCAACATCACCTAAATATATGCATTTATTTCTGCGGCTAATTATTAATGATATGTGCACCTCTGATTCTCTCCTGTAAACACATTACCTCGATTTGAAAACCTCTAAATATGAAATAGCGAGAAAATCAGCCTTATCGGCCTCAAATTTAAGCTGTATAAAAGCCATACCTTGTTTATTGCGTCTTCCTAATTCTTCTTGACTCGATTCAACTCAGCAGGAACCAGAGTTTTCGAAAACTTGTAGCGACGCGATGGAAGCTTATACGATGGACGAAGCTTTGCCACAAATTGCTGGAAGAAAGGATTGTTGAGGAAGCGAGCAGCGATGTTGCCAGTTTCGAAATCCTGAAAAGTTTACTAATGACATTACCTCGATTTGAAAACCTCTAAATATTTTAAGAAGAAACCTAGTAAGAAGTATGTCGGCCTCATCCTGATCTTCTATGCCGATCTTATCAAAAAAAGCTATTGATCCTTGGTGTGTTCGGTCGACCGCTGTTCTCCTCGGATTCCTTGACTATTTTCTTGGAATCTCTCCATTTGCTTCCAATTTGCGCTTAATGCCAGATAATTTGTCGATTACTTTGATTGCTTCCACTCCGATTTTCGTGCACTGGTTCCTGAATTAAGTATCAAAATACGCATGAACAACCTCAGTAGAATGGAAATTGTACTGTAAGATGATAGGCCATACTGGTAGCATTTTCTCGATATTTCATTCCGCAAAACCTACACTCAAATTTGTTATCATCTTCGACGAAAAATTGACGACTCCAGTGTTTTGGTTTCACCATGCTTGCCTGAAAATACATACCAGAAACGTCCGGAAAACAGTGTAAAACGTGATTAACAAATAATCAACACACTTGTTTGCGAAGAAAAAATATGGGCTTAAAAATTTGTTGAAAAGACATCAACTACTATTGACTTACTACAGCTGTTTGAATGTTCGCAAAATTTCTTTTATCGCGAACATTGCTTGCGAATATTCGCGAATATTCGCCCGAATATTCGGAGTTCCCCACCCTACCTAGGACATTTCATGCTCGGCCATTTCGCGCCCTAAGACAAACGATTTTTTGTCTCGTGAAGGACTCCCATCATTTAATTTTTTTGATAATCCATCCTCAGTTATACGAGATAATCCATGCACCAACTAAACCAAGTGGTCGTCCACTTGGATCTTTTTTTTAGTTTTTGGGTTCCAAAACCTGCTTTTTAACTGATTCGGGCAGGCTGAAGATGAAATTTTGCCGGGTATTTTTTACTCTGAACCAGCCAAACAAGTGGTCGTCCACTTGGATCAATTTTTTTTTCACTTTTTCGGCTTCCAAAACCTGTTTTCTGGATCAATTCAGGCATGCTGAAAATGGTTTGATAGTGGCAAAATGCCGTTTTCTCGGGTATTTTTTGAGTATTGCCCAATAATTGGTTTTGGTGAAATCAATTGTTGGGCAATACTCAAAAAATACCCGAGAAAACGGCATTTTGCCACTATCAAACCATTTTCAGCACGCCTGAATTGATCCAGAAAACAGGTTTTGGAAGCCGAAAAAGTGAACAAAAATTTCTGATCACAGTGGACGACCACTTGGTTTGGTTTGCTCAGAATAAAAATTTAAATTCTCGTAAAAATTTTCAAAATGTACGAATTTGAAAATTGTGGACCAATTCGTGTGTGGACCGATTCGGTGTGGATCAATTCGCTTAACGCTAATTAGTAACTATCTTTTGATACTTCAGTGAAAACCTGTTGAAAGTTATCAACAGGTTTGGCTTCAGAGAAGTCTATAATACTACTTGAAACGCGAAGTGTGTATTTTTACATTGAAATTTCTTCTCCTCTAAATTTTACCCTGATTCCCCTTCTAGCACTACTTGTAAAATAAGACCGTTAACAAGTTTAGTCGAAATCTTTCAACCATTTTACTTTGTTATGGCAGACAATATAAACGAATCAACAATGTACAATGCATAAACAAAATATTTCATAAGTAAATTAGAACATTCAGTAGTCATCGTAGACGTAATCCTCTTCTGATTCATCGGACGAGGTGAACTCTGCAAAAGTGGTAAGGCCCAGACTTTAAGAAGATATAGAGTCCTACCTCCGCCACAGGCTCGACTGGTCCAAACATGAGCACCCTAAACAATATCAATAAACACATGAAATGCGAATAGATAAAAAATACGTTTTCTTCCGTGTTCTTAGGATTGACACCTTTAGAGCTAACACTTTTGGTAGAGAGATAGGTGAATTTTGTTACAGCATCCTCCACGCACCTTCCATTCTGTAAGACCAACTTTTCTAACGGTTTGCTTTCTTTGGCATCTTCAAGCTTCATACGATACAACTCCGTCAGATATTCCAGCAACTGGGCTTGCCGATAAGCGTCTTTTCCAATAAATGACTCTAGCAGGGCACCATCATCTTCTAGAAGTAACCTGCACACAACTAAGATTTCAAGAATTATTAACCTGTGAATGCGCACTGATAGGATTTTCATACCAGAAAACAACAGGGTGGGTATCATGGTTCTTTATCAATTTTTTTTCGAAATATTTTTTACTTCAAAACACTTTTTTGGATTTTTTACCTGCTTTTTTAAATGTTTAGATTTTATGATAATACAGTCAACCCTCGATTCAACGACACCTCGATTTAACGACACCTGAAAATGAGCCAATTTGGTTGGCTTTGACTAAAATTTAGTCAAAGTGAACCCCGATTTAACGACACCTTAAGTCGGTCCCCAGGGGTGTCGTTAAATCGAGGGTTGACTGTATTCAATGTCTAAGCTATATTATGTGTGATGTGTGACTAAGTTTGCTTACCTGTGACATAAAAAATAATTAGGATAGACTTGTGACTAAAAAATTTGCAGGGTTAAAAATGAAACGTCAAATTTACGACTTTTTCTTAAAATATATGATTTTGATAGCTAAAGCTGAGTTTTTCTGCAAAAAAATTCTTCTAGTTCTTTTCTTCCATTCTATCTTAGAGTTTATCAAATTCACTGCGAGCTGATGAATAAATGTTAAATTAGTGGAGAATAAAAATTTTAGATATGCTATCCTGAATCTTGCGACTGACCTACGACCGGATACAAATTATGACTGGATACCACGACCGGATACAGTTTTTCCGTAAAAGTAAAAAAAGTGTGTTTAAACCACACGTTTGAGTCCGTCCGAACGGGTGCTAGCCTACCCTGAGCCTAAGCGTAAACCTAAGTGCGTAAAAATTCGAAAAATCGAAAAAAGTTGAAAAAATTAACAGGGGGACCAAGGTAAAATTTGGCACTGTATCCGGTCGTGGTATCCGGTCGTGATATCTGGTCATAATTTGTATCCGGTTGTGGTTTTACCGAATCTTGCCTCCATAATCTTCCCTTGAAGGTCAGAGCAGGTCTTGGAAACGACTTTTATTATAAGATTTGTCCTTTTTTTGATACCCGAAATCTTTTGAATTTTTGGGATTTCAAGTCAAAATATCATTTGTGGTGCTCGAAAATGGGTACATGTCTAATGTCTAAGGTATCATGTCTAAGGTAAGTGAGTGCACGCATCTCTAGCTCTCAAGCCCCTGCACCCCGAAGGGGACTTGGGGGCTTGGAGATGAGATGCGCATACCCCCATACCTTAGACACAAATCACTCGGAAGTGACTCTGGATGCACGAAAAATGCACGCATAGATAAATTTCTTTATGCGGTTGGCCCTCTACAACTCTTTTCGACCCACATAGATCTATTATCCTGCACAAAAGCCTCTTTTCTTGCAAAAAATCGTAAAAACGAGCATTTCTCGGTGTTTTCCTAATCGTAAAAATATTTTTTTGTTTAGCATGTAGCCCTTAATCTATAGTTTCTAATGTGGTATAATTTATTGAATCACCTCTAAAAAATGTATTACGAAAAGCTAAAAGTATGAACCAAATCAGAAGAACAATTTAATTCATACTTTTAGCTTTTTGCATTACATTTTTAAAGGGTGATGCAATAAATGATACCTCATTAGAAACTAGAGATTCAGGGCTAGCGAGCCGCGATGAAAACCTAAAAAAAATTCTTTCGAGTTTTGGGATTTTTTAATGGAATAGGCTTAGTTTAGACAGAGCGGTGAGGTTATACAACAGACTAGGTATTTTGTGAGGAGCACGATTGAAGTGCGGTAAACATCTAAGAAATCAAATAAGTACAATAATGTCACCTCATCAAGCGGAAAATAATTTCGGAGATTGAATGAATCGACACATTCCACTGCTTTCTTAGTAGCGCCCTCTTGGAAAAGTTTCTAAAAAATTTAGAAACACATATAATTACAATGGAAGGCAATTTACCTTGATCATCGGTATCAGAATAACCGATCTATTCTTAAATTCACTCAAGTTAAATACGGTCTTGACTGTTGGATAAATTTCGGAATTCAACTGCAACGAAATATGAAGCGCATTGACCTAAAAACATTAATAGAAAACATTTTTTGTAAGCAACAAAACAGTTACATAAACATTCTCATCAGCTATAGGACTTTTCAAAATTGACTGCTGATCGGATTTGCTAAATTGCAGCAGGAAATGATCGAAAACTTGCAATATTTCCACTGTTAGAGCGTCACTGGCAATTGGCTGAACTTGATTGAGCAAGAAAAGGAAATTCTCATAGACATCCGAAACATCACTCTCTTCAAAACACCTTCGAAGCACTTGTCTGATCGAGTCATATTTCGTCGTATCATAAACTTCCGCATTCATCGTCATCTTGGCATAAGAAATAAATTCTTGGAAGGACATCTCGTTTTGATCCTCAAAGATTTCAGAGCTGTCTTCTTCTTTACTGTTTAAAATTAAATTCAGAGCTCGAATGCCTTAATAAAAATGTTTAATAACACACACATTAATGCAGCACATTATGTGCGCTAAAGAAACTAATAGTTTATGTTACGCCATTTTGATGCTGAAAGCAAACAGCTGTATAACATGCTTCCCAACAAATTACGAATTAGCGTGAGCACGCCCCCTAAAGGGAAAAGAGACTTTGGCCTTAAATTTTGAAGGAAAAGTCGACTCTCGATTTAACATACACCCTCGATTTAACATACAGCTGGGCCAGTCCCTTCAATAATAAACTCCCTCAAATTAACCCCCGATTTAACATACGGCTGGGTCTGTCCCCAGGGTGTATGTTAAATCGAGAGTCGACTGTATAAGGATGGAATACTTTTTTTGCAGCTGATTTGTTTCTTTTTTTCACTACTTGGCAGTGATTGGAAAAGCCGAACGTAAAGCCAAAAGCCAAATTTTTCTTTTCGGTCAAAGGAAAATTTGGCTTTGGACTTTCCAACTGCTACTTGGTCACAAAGAGAGATCGAAGTCGAAATAAAGATTTGCCTAAAACCAAATGCAAATGCATATAGAAAACACCATACACAGTATTTTCTTCAATTCCGACCCCGGGGCGGATTTTTTCAACCTCCGAAAATAAGAAAAAAATAGAAAAAGATTTTCGGATGAAAGTACAATATCTAAAAAGTGAAATCAGTAGACCTCGCGGGAGTTAAGAAAACGCAAGGAGCAATTATAGTAAAGGGTACCCACTCGATTATAGTATAGGGTAGCCACTATATTTCACAAATAATATTTTACTTAATTTACCACATTTTACAATAGACACAGCAACATAAATTTTGTCATTTAAGAATTTTCGCGGATGCGGACTGATGCTTTCCAATTCCTTTCGAAATAGTCAAATGTTCCTCCTTCATCGAACTGAACTTTGATGTATTTCTTCCCTTTAGCATTTACAGAACTGAAATTGCTCAAAGTTGTATTTCCGAAGCTGAAAAAACTTACCGCTCTATGCAAGTGGCGCTGTACCATTTTTTATTCCATTTAGTACCCTATACTATAATCGAGTGGGTACCCTATACTATAATCGAGTGGGGTGCTTATTTTATAATTTAGCCAAACGCAATAAACAGCTTTGCGAAACATTTTCACTGCCCCGAGATATAGACCCCTAAAAGAGAGGGTGACGTAATTAGAGACAGAGGCGAAATTAGAGGAAAAACGGCAGTTATATAGTAATTGAGGGTAGCATTCTCATATTGGATTTGCATTTAGACAAATAAAATATCGATTTCAAGGCAGCTCTTCACTTCGACTCCGACCTCTCACTGTGACCAATTGGTGAATATGCTACAGAAAGGTCGAAACCAGCTGCAAAAAGAAGTAAATAAACACCCTCCACAAAGTGACAAAATGCCCCCGATTTCAACCCGAGTGAACCCGCGCTGAAAAATTATAAACCGCGGTGTATAACCAGAATGAATACGGTTTTTTAAAAGAGGCGAACAAACTACATTTGTTGCTTCACTATATTGTCTCAGTTATGAAATCAGCATTTATTGCATATATACAGGAACATATTATGTCGAAATGAAGAATTTAATAGAGTTCTGAGTGATTTACTTGCTGGCTACACAAAGTCTTTGACCGACTTCCTAGCAATTTCAATAGGCTCCCTTTCTTTAACCGATCTCTGCTCTACCTTCTTTTCTTCCTGATTAGCATCGTTTTGAGGGCGACTAAAAATAAACTAGTGGTTCATAACGATGCCTGGAAGCCAAACAAATACTTTGTTCCCCCCTCTTTAGCAGTAAGGTAGCGACGAAGCCAAAGCACCATTCTTGTGTTGAGCACTGCCAAGATAAGTTGACCGAGAAAAAGACTAGGAAACATCATCGTTAAGTAATATGCTGAAAATTAGGACTATGCTGAATAATCAAAAGTGAGTGTGGACGGTCAAATGCGGCATGAAATGAATTAACTAACTTTTTGAAACCATCAAATCTCCAAATCCAATAAGCGTTATAGAAGAGAAGACAAAGTGCACTGAAGTAACGTAATCCCAACCATTGGCACTTTCTGCGATCTACATAATGTAATTTCAAATAGCGATCATATTCCGAATACAAGTGGTTCATTAGTCGATTTAAATAAAACGTACCAGTATAAGGGCTGGCATGGCTGAGAGATACATCGTAAAGGCAAAGACGATCACGAAGATTGATAAAACTTCAACCTTCTTTCCTGTTTTGCTTGTACTGCTTCATCAGTTGGCGGTTCTGAATCTAGTTTTCGTTTCCTAAAAAATAGTTGACCATTTCAAAAAATAGTTTGAAACAGAACTTGAATGGTGATCGCTGAGTTAAACCATGGATATACTGCGCTAAGAGAATAAACTTTCATCTAGCCATTCGCCGATTTCAATTGACATTGCCATGTAGAGAGGAATACCCAAAATGCCATAGAGCTGAATAGGCCGTCTTTTTAAACTTGCCTAGAAGAACCATCACATACCATGGTTACTAGACGGCCTAGTGTTGTGCGAGGGACCTAAAATAAGCAAAGACGACAATAAAAAGCACATATATTACCAGAACATACAAGTTTACCATAACCAACTGTAGAATGAACACTGATAGCATACATGACAGAATCGAAATAATGGAAAACCTCGGGCGTAGAATCGTTGCTTCGTCTTCTAGAACAATGAATTTAAAGCTAATTACTTAATGTTTTTAGACTTGTTATGAAAAAGAACCTGTGACATGCATCAAAGCGATTTATGGCTTGCTTAATCGCTTGACTGACATTAAGACTCACGGAAGAGTTGTTAATTGCGTCCTCTATTTCTTTAACTGCATTAACTTTCTCGTGCTGACATCTTTCTTCAAAATTTTTATACGATCGATAGCTTTCACCTTCTTCCAATAGCTAAGAAATATTGGTCATCCAAAATCAAGCTAAGGACAATTGCCCGTTATAATCCAAAAAGTACCATGAAAACAGCTGCTCCTGCGGCAGTGAAGAGAAAAACGGCAATCAAGTACGTCACGAAGGTACACGTTTTTCTCCACTTGCACTCGAACGGAAGACAAAACATTGACGCAACCAACCAGCCGGAACAAGAATAGAAAAGAGAACCAAAGACAGTCCACTAAAGTATTATCTTAAAGGGGGGGGAAACTTTATATACGCATCGCCTTTTGTCGAAAGTTCTAGTCCCTCTGGGGGTGTTTTAATTTAATTTTTAGTAAGTTTTTTGACTTTCAGGTCCAAAAATCATCGAGCAATCGATTGCAACCATTTCCATCACTGCTTTGCTGTCATCAACTGCCTCAATTTTGCGATTTTGGCAAATTACCACCAAAATTAGAGGAAACCAGCCAAAATGATGCGTATTTAGACTAATATAGCCTCAGCCTCCGCCAAATTTATTTGTTTGCTCACATGTTTAGTGACTTTCTAGAGTCAGAATTTCATGGCGAACAAGATAGAAATTTTTTAACACCAAAATCACTTTCGGAAAACAAGATAGCTAGCGAAGGTTTGACAAGGAAGAATAGAGTACTATTGAGGGGAGGATTTCGTATTATTTAGGAATTGACTTTCATCGCGGTTTCAATTTATATTATTTTATACAACCGTATGCTGAAAATGACGGCAAGAAGCAGGGCTACATTTTGAGTGTAAGGTTGCAAATGAGTATGTAAATTAAAATTGGGGAAAAACGTCAGTTCCAGGATACTACCGAAAAGTACTGGTATAGTCCTATTGAGGATTTCACCGAATCGGATTTTTTATATTTTAGCCCTAACTTTCTACCAACTTTTCATCTGTATGATAGCTCAAATGAAAGCCCAGAACCTAGGCTACATTTTGACACTAAACTTGTAAATAAAAGGATAAAAAAATAAAGTCTGCAGCCAGTGGTAGTCGGACCTGTGACTTAAGGCGATGCGTATATAAAGTTTAACTGCCGACTGTCCACTGCGACCGTTCCAACTGCCGACCAATTAACAAATTTTGCCAAAAGAATGGTTTTCTTTTTTGGGTGAGAAAAGCAAATGCTCAAAGGTACTACAGTCGAGTCTCGATTTAACGATCACCCGATTTAACGATCACCTTCGATTTAACGATCACCTGGATCGGTCCCTTCAATAATAAATTCCGTCAAATTACCCTCGATTCAACGATCACTCTCGATTTAACGATCACCTGGGTCGGTCCCAGGGTGATCGTTAAATCGAGACTCGACTGTATACCTTTTTTCAAGCTGCGTAGGCGTTTGTGTACAAATGGTAAGGTTTATACATTTTTTTAACTGACGTTGGCATATCCTTTTAGGTCAAAAAGGCAAATACAGTTGCGGAAAAAAGTTACCGCCCGATCAGAATTTCCACATTTTTTTGAGAAAAACTGTTTGAATTTAATTATTTTTCAAACGGAAAGGGAAAACGAAATAGACAGTCTTGTAGAGAATTTCACGCTCTACAAAACTGGTATTTTTTGTTCAAAAGATTCATTTAAAATTTATGCGAAAAAAATCGGAAAGTTTGAAACAATGCAAAAATAAGGTCACGAAAAAAGTTACGCCCGATAACATTTTGATCTTTTTTACATGCTTGTCTTCAATGGTGAAAGATTACAGCATACATTTTTTAAGAGCCCTGAATTTTAGCTGCAATTTAGAAGGTCAAGCTTTTGCTTTAAATTGTTCTGAGAAAACTTATGACCATCAACATAAAAGTGTCGACTTTTAGTTAAAATCAAAGTAAATGTAAGGAAAATGGTTGTTCGGTCACGTAAATACAAGCCTTTCTTGAAAATTTTAATATCAAAAGCTAGCATTTAATGCATTTTCTAAAAGCTCTTTTATTTATCTACCAAATGGCATGTCGACTGCTCTTTTAGAATTAGACAGGGCTAAGAAACGGATGGTTGGAAGTTGGAAGAGTTATAAAACTCCTCTTTTTACTTCATTTTGGTACATTTTGTTTTTTCCAACTTCAACCATCCGTTTCTTAGCCCTGTCTAATTCTAAAAGAGCAGTCGACATGCCATTTGGTAGATAATATAAAGAGCTTTAGAAAATGCATTAAATGCTAGCTTTTGATATTAAATTTTCAAGAAAGGCTTGTATTTACGTGACCGAACAACCATTTTCCTTACATTTACTTTGATTTTGACTAAAAGTCGACACTTTTATGTTGATGGTCATAAGTTTTCTCAGAACAATTTAAAGCAAAAGCTTGACCTTCTAAATTGCAGCTAAAATTCAGGGCTCTTAAAAAATGTATGCTGTAATCTTTCACCATTGAAGACAAGCATGTAAAAAAGATCAAAATGTTATCGGGCGGTAACTTTTTTCGTGACCTTATTTTTGCATTGTTTCAACTTTGCGATTTTTTTGCATAATTTTAAATGAATCTTTTGAACAAAAATACCAGTTTTGTAGAGCGTGAAATTCTCTACAAGACTGTCTATTTCGTTTTCCCTTTCCGTTTGAAAAATAATTAAATTCAAACAGTTTTTCTCAAAAAAATGTGGAAATTCTGATCGGGCGGTAACTTTTTTCCGCAACTGTATGTCAAATATTTCTTTGGCATAGGGCAGTGTTTTTTTGATCTTCGTTTTTTAATGGGCGGCTTCAAAATCAGTGTTTGCTTTTTTTTAGTGAAACATAGTCAGGTTTTCTTTGAAATATTAGAAATTTCGAAGGCGCTCACTCAAAAAAAAGGAGATCTGGGAACCCTGAGGCATAGGGCATTTGAGTTACTCTGTGCCCTTTTTTTAAATTATAAAAAAATTTAACTTAGGCTCAGGCCTCAGGCTCAGGGCAGGCCAGCGTAAGCTAGCCGGGACTAAAAATTGTATTACGAACTGAAATACAAACGAAAATTCAAAGAAGGTGAGAATTAGAAGAAGGGCACAAAGTAACTTAAACGACTACGCACCATTTCTTTGTAAAACATTTTGTAGTTCGAGAAACACGTTTGAGCGTTGAGTTCTCTTAAAGCGTTTGAGTTCTCTTAAAGGGCGCTGGCCTGCCCTGCGCCTAAGGTTTCGCTTGAGTTACAAAATGTATAAAACTTTGCATTCGTACGCGAACTTAGTTTGCGTGATAGGCAGTTGGGGGTCGGCAGTTAGAATGGTCGGCAGTTGTCCTTTTACCTCTTTTTCAGTCTTTTGATGGGTTTTCACAAATTTATGAGGCTTTATGGCATTTTTAGAAATAATGAATAAATAATTCAACATTATAATGTTTGTATATTATCTTGGTTCATTAAGATGAATGATTTCAAGTGGACTAACGCCGATGTGATTGAAAATCTTCAGCAACTCACAGACGGGGACGTTACAAAGGAAGATGTCATCAACTTCTTCAAGCAGCAGTACAACAAGGCGTGCGCTCGATCTACCGCCACATGCCCAAGAAACAACTGTTGATCCGTACCTCAACGATGGAATTGTCGTGTAAGATTATATTGTGAGATTATACACATCACTTTCTTTTGCCTACTTCAAATTTCAAATGGTAAAACGACACTTCGCTATGAGGACAGTTCGCTATGGACAGTTCGCTATGATTTTTGAAATGGACAGTTCGCTATGGACAGTTCGCTATGAATTTTGAAATGGACAGTTCGCTATGGACAGTTCGCTATGATTTTTTAATGTACAGTTCGCTATAACAGTTCGCTATGATTTTTTAACCGTCCTTTTCGCCAGCGAAAAATCAGTTGTAAATTGGGTACAATGGCACTTGACTTTTATAAAACGCTAAGAGAGTTGCTCTCTGGCTTTTTTTACAATAAAAATAGTTCTACCCTGGATTTTCTAGTTCTACCCTTAAAAATTTTGACACCAAAAATATTTGTACACCGTACTGCACTATCTCTTCGTTATCTCTTGCTACATCTTTATGAAATTTCCGATGCATAGACGTAAGTTTTATACATTTGCACGCCCGTCCTAACTCACGATAGCTTGTCAGTTTAGTAATCACGTCAAAAGCCCCACATGCCAAATAGTTTCGAAAAACATTTTGGAGTCTTTTGTAGCTTGTCTTAACGGTCGCTTGCCCACCTTTTACCTTCCTATTTTATTTAACCAAAGAAAGAAAAACAAATGCGAGAAAACAATAAAGCAAAGAACAATAAGACAATAACACATTTTTTTTATTCTCATTCTTGCACTGCATCGAAGTGAGCGTGCACATGTTAAGTCATACCCATGGGTCTATCATCGTTTAGCGAAGTGTTGACCTAAATAATCCATTTTATTAGGTTTTGAAAATTAAAACGGATATCCTGCTCGTATTTGGCGGAGAAGAAGACGAACTTTGTCTTCTCATAGCGGTACGCGACAATTCATCAGCTATCGTTCACAACTTATTTTGAGATATGGATTGGACGTCCTGGTGGTGCTCGCCCGATGTTTTCAAATGAGCTCTCGAACTGCTTCGAATTAACAAAAGCCGGAAATTCCAAAACGACAAATTCCCTCGAGGCGTGGCACAACGCGTTGAAACTGGCTCTTGGATTTTCAGACGGCAAAAAACGAAATTTTGGAAGTGGCTGCGTCAGATGAAGAAGGAATGCAGTCTAAAAGAGGCTGAGCTAGTCCGACTCCAAAGTACACCGAAGAAGCTGAAGAGCGTTGACAAGCGAATTGCGTTGCAAAGGAAGCGTCTCGCAGAAGGCTACAATCCTGCAGAAATTTTGGATATTTGAAGAATCAAGGGAATTTAACTGTTTTGGATTTGTAGAATGTGTTCGTTTGTTGTTGAATAATTGAATCTTGTTGAAAGCTAAGAGTGAATAAAGACTGGTTGTTGTATGTCCTTGTACTTGATTGTTGGAGTGTGTTTGGGGATATGTTAATGTGGGAACGAAAAAATAGATATGGATGTACATATGTACTGGTTGACTCTCCCATTAATAGTCCTTCCCTAGAGTTTTTTAACTGGTGTTTAGATAGTAAGAGATGGCTATTTATAGATAGTTTTGTAACAGCCAGTTAGAGATAGCCATATAGATAGTCGACAGAATTAGTTATTTTATTGTTCATTTCGTTCAGTGCGGAAAGTATTGTTTTTAGAAACACTAAAATACCAAAAATTATTTTCGAAACAAATCGCGCCAAGATCAATTGTTTCTCATTTGAATTTATTGTCAAATGACTTTTTGTCCATTTCTATTATTTCTCAAATAGTTTTTGTCCATTTCTGGGTGTGCCGACAATTTATCCCCAGAACAGACACGGACAAAATACCCTCACGCTACAATATCCCTACGGCCACGATCCCCGCGGCCACAGTTTATTTATTGTACCCTGGTTGGAGAACTCAGGTAGTGTAGTGGTAGCCGGGTAGTAATATTTTCGTCTTGTAATGAACTTTTGAAATTTTAAACGTTTTTCTATGAACCAACTTCAGTTTTACTGGATAATCCACGCGCCAACTAAACCAAGTGGTCGTCCACTTGGATCAAATTTTTTTTCACGTTTTTCATGTTCCAAAACTTATATTCTGGACTAATTCGGGCATGCCGAAGATGGTTTGATAATAGTAAAACAAGGCTTCGTATGGTATTTTCTCAGTACTATAGGATAACTGATTTGACAAAACTTAATTTCACCAAAACTCAAGAAATACCCTGCAATACAGAATTTTACTATTATCAAACCATCTTCAGCATGCTTGAATTAATCCAGAAAGCAGTTTTTGGAACCTAAAAAAATTTGAATTTTTTTTTGAACCAAGTGGACGACCAGTAGGTTTGGTTGGTTCAGACTAAAAAATTTAAATCACCGCGAAACTTTTAGTGGAAGTGACAGTAAAACTAAGACTGAGAGGCAATTTTTTCCTATTTTGTACACACTGAGAGTGAGAGCGCAATTAAGAGTGAGAGTGAAAGAAAAATCCGCTAATTGGATACGAGCTTGAATAATTATAGCTGGTCAACGCCCTGGTAGTACTACCTGAGTACCACTTTATTGGTGCTACCACCTCCATACTACTATCTGCACCCCCATGGAGTACGAAAGTGATTTAGAACCGGGTTGAATGAAAACGGGAGGAAAAGTTTTGCTTTAAAATATTCCGTTCGGCACAAATAATATTCAAAAGAACTTTATATCATTGTCCCGGCGATGAATTGTCCGTGTCCCTTCTCATAGGGCTTTAAGAGAATGAAATTATACTGATGGAGACGTGCCGCCAAAATGAGTTCCTTTGCATGTTCCTATTTGTCTCTTATAAGCCTCTCATTAGCCGCTGTTAGCCTCTTCTTGCTCTTTTCTTCGTCCTATTTGACCTTCCTTGACCAAATCATCGGCTTAAAATGACTTAATATCCGGTGCCTTCACGCCCAAGACCTCTGCTTCTTTTTGATATGTTGACATCAGTCCAATTGCTTACACCTGAAACATGATAATGAATCTAGATCCAAATGGATGTTAAAATACCTCTTATATTTAATGTTTGTCTCACATGAAATGAGCCGGGCTAGGACACTTCGCTATGAGGACAGTCCGCTTATCTATAGTATGGACGAATAAATAGAACATGGTAAAAATTTAGACAACCATACCTTGAACAGCTCTTTTGGACCTTCACAGAAATGAGTGGCGATGTTTCCTCAACCATCCGGGCTAGCGTCTTGTTACCACAGGTCCACCTCTGGTTAGCTTGCGGGCGCCACATTGTAATAACACCTTAAATTATTGTCATTGAAGTAAATTATAGCAACACAGACCGAAAGAAATACAGAAAAAGTAGAAGACTAAAACGAAAAAGAAAGAAAAATTTTGACTGCAAAATATCCGAAAACATGTGACAACAACAGGATGACAAGGAGACTGCAGTGTGATATTTGGTCGGCTTCATGAACTAATTGCCTCTAAGATTCTGTATTGTAACTCATTCACTTCAGATTCACCGAGAGTCATTTGAATGGAAAGTATTAAGTGAGTGAGCATAGAGGATCCTAGACACAAAAAATGATGAGAAATAATCATTAATTAAAAACCATAGCGAACTGTCCATAGCGAACTGTCCATTTCAAAATCATAGCGAACTGTCCATAGCGAACTGTCCATTTCAAAAATCATAGCGAACTGTCCATAGCGAACTGTCCATTTCAAAAATCATAGCGAACTGTCCATAGCGAACTGTCCATTTCAAAAATCATAGCGAACTGTCCACAGCGAACTGTCCATTTCAAAAATCATAGCGAACTGTCCATAGCGAACTGTCCATTTCAAAAATCATAGCGAACTGTCCACAGCGAACTGTCCATTTCAAAAATCATAGCGAACTGTCCATTTCAAAAATCATAGCGAACTGTCCATAGCGAACTGTCCTCATAGCGAAGTGTCCTAGCCCCATTTCAAATGTGAAGCGTCGAGAATGCAAGTTTCGTGGCTTATACTGGGGAGCGTGGCACCGGAGACATTCTGGTTGTAAACTGTATGAATCTAACCAACCAAGCCCCTGCGTCCCCTTCGGGGCGCAGGGGCTTGGTTGTTTGGGGTTGAGATGCGCACACCCACGTACAGTGTGGTAAATCCACCGGTGGTGGTGGGTTTTTTTTAGGTAGCCACGGTGGCGGTGGGTGGCAAGCACATCGGTGGTGGTGGCGGTGGGTGGCAGAACACATCGGTGGCAGTTTTGGTGACTAAATGTTCAGATTTTTTCAAAAATTTCAGTAGATTTTGCTTGTTTTAGATTTTTTCTTAATTTTTTTAAGTTTTGCACAATCAGACATAGTGTTGAACTTAACGGTTTTTATCATTAAATGACAGGAGGAAAAGCTGAATATTTATGGAGCACAGTACGTTTCAACAACAACATTTTTTTAAAGTTGGCGCTACTTGGATATAACCCCCCCCCCCCAAATCAACTTTTTTAAAAGTGTTTCCAAAACCCTATTTGACCAAAAATGACCTTACGAGTTCAAAAAAGGCATTATTTTGAGTTCTGCTCATTAAAAATTGAGTTTCAGGACCACCCAAAATGACAAAGCTTTTTTCTGGAGCAAAAAGACTTTTATTTGGAGCAAAAAGACTTTTTTTGGGTCAAAAAAACTTTTTTTGGAGCAAATTGGCTTTCTTTTGGTGCAAATTTTTTTAGTTGTAATTCTGCATTCCCTTTTATTTTTCTAACACGTAAAGTATGTTTTTGGGATTAAACTATTTTTGGGGGTTTTACTAAGAAGCGGTTAAATTTTTGCGAGAAAAATCGATTGAGCGGATCAGAATTCCAGTCAGATGGACTTTATCGCTCAGAAACTTAGCTTGTGGGCTGCACCCAATGGGCCGTGTCCGTATCCGTGTCCGCAAACACGGACCGTTTTAAGGACTGAAATACGGATAAATTATTTTCCACCTGTTTTTGCCGAAAGTCGAGATTTTTAATAATTCTATTATTATGCCGTTAAATTATAAGAAAAGATGTTTGTAAAACTTTTTCTGCCAGAAACCCATTTTTAACCAAAACAACTTTTGGCCAAAAACTTGACTTTTTTCCAGGGAAATTACAGAAACACAATCTAAATAGGCACAATGGACATAGTTAAACTTAGATATATGGTTCTCTCCAATAAAGGGACCGCATAAGCTCAATTTGATTGGTTTTACTTTGAATGTTGCAAATCATCTCCTGAAATAGTGGTCTTAAAATATAACCCTTTGACTTAGAAAAGTTTGGGGACTGACATTGATAGTATTGCGGTTTGTATTTCATTAATGGCAGATCAGATGCCTAGACATTCATTTGAGCAAATCTTTGTGTTAAAAAATCTGGACAAGATTTCAGAAATTACCGAGATAAAGTCAACTTTATAGCATTTTGGAAATTGGACAATGGATAAATCCATTGGATAATCTACACACCAACCAAACCAAGTGGTGGTCCATTTGGTGTGAAATTCTTTTACATATTTTTCGGCTTCCAAACCTGTTTTTGTATTTTTTGATAACAATTTAGCATTAGGTACCAATACCCAGGTACTACTACTTAGGAACTTCCACCTGAGTCCCGATAATTAGGCATTGCAATTTGGACTGACACCTCAGTACAACTTAGGTACGACAGCCTGAGAACCGCCTGGATGCCCATGGGGTATGAAACTATTACAGAACTGGGGTTCCTGCAAGTCAAATCGTTGTTTTAGCATTATAAAAACGTGTTCAGGAGACAATTCTGAATAAGGTACAATGATTTTTAATTACTTCAACCTAACTCCAGAATTTTAGATTCTGGAGGTGGATAACCATATAAGGGAGCTACCAGGTGGTTTCCTACACCCTCAGGCTCACCTTGGTGACTGACTGTTTTTCGAGAAAATATAATGTCTGCTACCACCAGGATTCAAACCTGTAACCCCAAAATTCGGAGGGTAAATTTGCCGGAGGTGAATTTAGCAGCGGGGGAATTTACCACCGCCCTTAGTGACCAATCACATGAACCAAAAAGAGCCATCGTTGATTTTTTCGCTATGTTTTGCTGTGATAATTATGCTTGTCGTTGCTTTTTTCAATTTTCAAAAATAAAATTGTGTGCAAAAATCCGTATTCGACACGGGCCGTATGAAAAACACGGTCTGTGCCAAAAATTATGGACCCTGCATTCTGTGTTTTCACAATAATTTTTTCCGATGTTTTTTACAGGAATGCTTCTCATAAATTTGGCGTTTGAATAAATTAAAAGTGGCACTCAAAAAAATAAATGTACCTGCTAACTAAAAACGGTCCGTGTTTGCGGACACGGATACGGACATGGCCCATTGGTGCAGCCCATAAGCTAAGTTTCTGAGCGATAAAGTCCATCTGACTGGAATTCTGTTCCGCTCAATCGATTTTCTCGCAAAAATTTAACCGCTTCTTAGTAAAACCCCCAAAAAATAGTTTAATCCCCAAAAACATACTTTACGTGTTAGAAAAATAAAAGGAATGCAGAATTACAACTAAAAAATTTGCACCAAAAGAAAGCCAATTTGCTCCAAAAAAAGTTTTTTGACCCAAAAAAAAGTCTTTTGCCCCAAAAAAAAGTCCTTTTGCTCCAAAAAAAAGTCTTTTTGAACCAAAAATATTTTTTGGTTCGATTTAATCGATTTAAATCGATTGAGCGGAACAGAATTCCAGTCAGATGGACTTTATCGCTCAGAACTTAGCTTATGGGCTGCACCAATGGGCCATGTCCGTATCCGTGTCCGCAAACACGGATCGTTTCTTAGTTAGCAGGTACATTTATTTCACACCAAATGGACCACCACTTGGTTTGGTTGGTGTGTAGATTATCCAATGGATTTATCCATTGTCCAATTTCCAAAATGCTATAAAGTTGACTTTATCTCGGTAATTTCTGAAATCTTCTCCAGATTTTTTAACACAAAGATTTGCTCAAATGAATGTCTAGGCATCTGATCTGCCATTAATGAAATACAAACCGCAATACTATCAATGTCAGTCCCCAAACTTTTCTAAGTCAAAGGGTTATATTTTAAGACCACTATTTCAGGAGATGATTTTGCAACATTCAAAGTAAAACCAATCAAATTGAGCTTATGCGGTCCCTTTATTGGAGAGAACCATATATCTAAGTTTAACTATGTCCATTGTGCCTATTTAGATTGTGTTTCTGTAATTTCCCTGGAAAAAAGTCAAGTTTTTGGCCAAAAGTTGTTTTGGTTAAAAATGGGTTCTGGCAGAAAAAGTTTTACAAACATCTTTTCTTATAATTTAACGGCATAATAATAGAATTATTAAAAATCTCGACTTTCGGCAAAAACAGGTGGAAATAATTTATCCGTATTTCAGTCCTTAAAACGGTCCGTGTTTGCGGACACGGATACGGACACGGCCCATTGGGTGCAGCCCACAAGCTAAGTTTCTGAGCGATAAAGTCCATCTGACTGGAATTCTGATCCGCTCAATCGATTTTTCTCGCAAAAATTTAACCGCTTCTTAGTAAAACCCCCAAAAAATAGTTTAATCCCCAAAAACATACTTTACGTGTTAGAAAAATAAAAGGAATGCAGAATTACAACTAAAAAAATTTGCACCAAAAGAAAGCCAATTTGCTCCAAAAAAAGTTTTTTGACCCAAAAAAAGTCTTTTTGCCCCAAAAAAAAGTCTTTTTGCTCCAGAAAAAGTTTTTTTGACCCAAAAAAGTCTTTTTGCTCCAAATAAAAGTCTTTTTGCTACAGAAAAAAAGCTTTGTCCACTCAAAATCAACCATTTTGACCATTTTTAAAAAGATTTAGGTCTGTATTTGGGTGGAAATAGACCGAAAAAGGCCAATTTTGAACAAACAAAAAAAGATGTTGAATAATAGGGCCTACCGCATAAATAAACTCTGGTAGGCATGCTTTTTCATGCATCCAGAGTCACTTTCGAGTGATTTGTGTCTAAGGTATGTGAGTGTGCGCATCTCAACCACAAGCTACCGAGTCCTTCTGCGCCCCCAAAGGGTCTCCTGCGCCCAAAGGTCTCCTGCGCCCCCAAAGGGGCGCAGGAGACTTGGTTGTTACTCACCTTAGACATAATTCCGAGCAAGACTCTCGATCGAAAATGCATTTAGAGGCCTTTTTTGCCAAGTCTCATAATGAAAAACATGGTAAAACAGGTTAAAAGTCGAAATTTCAAAAAGCTCAAAACTCAATTTTTTATTGACAAGAACTTAAAATAATGTTTTTTTCGAACTCCTGAGGCCATTTTAGGTCCATATAGGGTGTTTAGACCCGAACTTCTGAAAAAAAACGAGGTTTTCCAAACTAAAATAAGCGTTTTTTTTTGGAACTTGATTTCCAACTTTCGACTGTAATAAAAGCATTAACCTGTTAGTTGCAATTTTCGCGCTTTTTTGCCCTTTTCCGTCGTTTCCGGAAGTGGTGCGTTGTGGTGACAGCCACCGGTGGGCACTGGTGGCGGTGGCAGGCACACTTGCTGGTGGCGATGGTGCTGGGGGTGGCTATTTTTGTACTTTCACCACGCTGCCCACGTACCTCAGACAACAATCACTCGGAGTAACTCTGGATGCATAAAACAATATGCATACCAGAGTTTATTTATGCGGTAGGCCCCAGCTAACAAAGCTATGTTCAAATTCGATCTTTTTTTGGCTTTTTTAAGATATATAGGTACCCTTTTTGGTTTAATTGCCTTGGGGACGAAGGCAGTTGGTCAACCTTTGGTAACTAACTTTAAAAAAACTTCACTTTTAAGTGCGGAAATTGAATTAAATTAAGAAACAACTTTTTTTTATCGTTTCTGGCGTATAAAAATTACATAGGAGACGTTTAAACCCTATTTACAGTTAACCAAAAAAGGGGCCCCCAAGTGCACAAGTGCCAAAAGTCTATCACCCTTCAGCCAACTCGCAAAAAACCAATTTTAAGGGGCTCCTGGCCACTCCAGGGTGGGTTCTGAGTAGGGTTGGCACACAGTTAACTCGACTTTTCAAAATTTTTGACTTCATTTCTTGTTTTTATGTGTGTTTTTCCTAAAATTCTGAACTTGTGACCACGCAACTGAAAGCCTGTTTCACTGGCTACACAATGGTATGAAAAATTTTCAGTTCCGTCTACAAAAAGAGTTCTTTTTAAATAAAACGAAGACTCTTCGAAAACGAAGTGAATCTTCGCGATTCTTCGTTTTCGAAGAGTCTTCGTTTCATTAAATAGACATCTTTTGTGGACGGAACTGAGAAATTTTACACCATTGTGTAGCCAGTAAACTAGCCATTCAGTTGCGTGGTCGCAAGTTTAGAATTTTGAGAAATACACACAGAAAAACATGAAATAAAGTCAAAAAAATTTAAAAGTCGAGTTAACTGTGTGCCAAACCTAGTTCTGAGCAATCCAAGTTATTTTATAAAAAAAAATTGCTGCAAAATTAAGATAATTTGCTGCAAATTAAGACTTTTAGACTTTTTTATGGGCATAACTTATGCCCATAAAAAATTCCAGGGGGGGGGCTTTAGCCCACGTCTAGGTGGTCTTATTTTAATAGTGCTAGCCCGGTATTTAAGGGTGATACACAGAGATCAATGTCCCAGCGGTGAGTCTATGTTTTTATGTGCATACCGGCTCTAGGTAAATTGAAGCTCTTCAAATTTAACCTCCGGTAAATTGAACCTCCAAATTGGTCTTGAGGGGATTTTTATTCAAATTTTTTTTCCCGATCCCGTTGTCAGATCAAAGTGTTTCAAGGGAGGCGAGAAATTCACCCTCAGGGGCGGTATCAATAATCTCTGCGCATTGCAAGGAATGAAAACGGGATCAAATATGAGGAATTCTATTGTAAATCGTTACTTTGTCCGTTGAGGTGTGCACTGTTGTGTTGTTGAATAAATCGTTTGGTGCCGAATCAGTTGTATTGCATGTATTTGTAAAGTTTAGGTAGAATAGCTAAGGGTAAAAGGTTAGGTAATGTAAAAATTACAGGTAATGGTAAAAGGTAGAGGTAAGTAGGTAAAATGAAGGTAAGGTAAGGGTAGAGGTAGGGTAAAAGGTAGTGGTAAGGGTAAGGGTAGAGGTAAGGTAAAAGTTAAGGTAAAAAAGGTAGAGGTAGGGGTAAAAGCTAGAGGTAAGGGTAAAAGTTAGAGGTAAGGGTAAAAGTAGAGATAAGGTAATCTTTATTAATACCGGCCCAGATAAATCAGGCGTTAGGCGAATTCATCGACACATTTTTATATTCCGAATATTTTTTGTGTTGTGAAGAACTCTATTTATTTAATATGTTTTTTATAATCCACCACCAGTTCTGATAAACAATCCATATACCAACTGAACATGAAACATTCTATCTCGGATCATGGCTCAACCTTCTTGCACTCTTTTATGGTCATGTTTCACGTGTCATGGTCCTGTATTTTGTATTATAGTCACTTTTTATGGGTATACAGGGTGTGTCAAAATTACGTTAACATTTAAAAAACAATCGGTCAGCGTAACCCCGCTGCGGCCCGTTCCCAAATTTCGGGTGGCAGCCGCCGTAAACGTCCCCAATAAAGCCATTGTAAGACAGTAAAACAGACTTTATTCACTCATAAGCACAAAAAATTGTAAACAAGACAACAGAAACGATAACTATAACAGATTTTGGTAGCGCCATTTCTTTGAATCGACGAACCACATTGCTGACTGTTTGCCTTGCCACTCCGAACAGCTACCTGATTCGCGCAAACTCGACACCTCAATGCCAAAAATGGACGAAAACTGCGCTTAGCTCTTCTTTCTTGACTGCAGTCATATCTGAAAAATTGATAAGAATAAATTTGATGAACTGACCTCGAGCGTGACCGTGAAATATTAAAAAGAGAACAAAAGAAATTAATGCACTGGATGAACTCGAGGATCAAAAAGAAAATTGGACGTAAGTGAGAAACAAGCACTAAACAGGCGTACCAAACAAACATCCAACTAATAAAAACTAAAAGTTGAAGAAAAATATTGAATTTGAAAATGTTAACGTAATTTTGAGACACCGTGTATTTCATGGTCATGTCTCATGTGACTTTGTTATGACTCAGGTGTCATTGTTTTGGTTTCCTGCTAATTTGTCGTGTGTCATCACTTTCATGCTTCAGTCCTCTGCTCAAGCAAGTTGTGAAAAGTTATTCAAATCATTTGCAGGTTATCTTTATTATTCGGGCATTGGAACTGATGTCTGCATCTTCGTCTCTGGTGGTGTCAAGTCTTTCTGTGAATGCTCAAGTATCAAGTCCTTAAAAATCTCAGTATTAACCCATTAATGCGCATGGCTACCAGACAATTTCTAATATTTTTAGAATTTGTCGCGCGACATTTTCTAATATTTTTCGGTAAATTCGGTTGTTTTGTCCCGAATTTACCGAAAAATTGCGCCAAAATGTCGCGCGACAAATTCTAAAAATATTAGAAATTGTCTGGTAGCCAATGCGCATCGGTACCAAACTGGTACCAAAATTGCCTTGCCGTCGCCCCCCCCCCCCCCCGTTTTTTTCGAACTTTTTCCAAAAAGAAGTCTTGCTTGAAAACACTGTCTTGAGTAGGGTTGTCGAGTCGAGTACTCAAAATTAGTGTTGGAGTGCGGTGCTGTTAAACCGCGGTTAAAACCGCAAAACCGCACCGCAAATTTTTGAAAAACCGCAACCGCATAACCGCCCGCACTTAAGTGAAAAACCGCGGTTAAAACCGCGGTTTTTACTCTGACGTAAAATCATGTAAAAATTAGGTTAGACAAGACTAAAATCGCAATTTTCGACACCCAAATCACGCATCGAAAAATGACGTCAAGAAGCGGGGCTACATTTTGAGTGTAAGGTTGCAAATGAGTATGTAAATTAAAATTGGTAAAAAACGTCAGTTCCAGGATGCTACTGAAAAGTACTGGGATAGTCATATGAGGATTTCACCGAATTGTACATGGTTCAACGTTTTCATATTTTAGCTCTAACTTTATATTAACTTTTTCTCTGTATGATAGCTCAAATGAAAGCCCAGAACTTTGGCTACATTTTGACACTAAACTTGTAAATAAAAGGAGAAAAAAACGGGTTGGCAAGACTTGCGGACAATATTTTGCGGATGCGTGTTTCCGGACGTGATTTTTGCGGATGGAGCTTTGCGGACGAGGTTTCGCGCCTCAACACTTCCGGATCAAATCTTGCGGACGCAAGATTTGCGGACGAACATTTGCGGACGAGAACTTGCGAACTTCATATAAGCATCGCCTAAGTCACACCTTCGACTAACTTCGTTTCAATGCTGTCATCCTTCACTCCGAATTGAGAAACCTTGTTTTTTCTGCTCCTTTTCTGCCAAACCTAGGTTTATCCGCAAAAGTCGGTCCGCAAATGTTCGTCCGCAAATGTTGCATCCGCGAAATTTGGTTCGCAAAGTCTCGTCCGCAAATCTTTGTCCGCAAATTTTCGTCCGCAAATATTGCGTCTGCAGAATTCGGTCCGCAAGTGTTGCGTCCGCAAGTCTTGCCAACCCAAAAAAACAGGGTTTGCACCCAGTGGTAGTCGAACCTGTGACCTAAATATTGAACTAACTTAAGCTTGCAAAATCCCATTTTCTAGTCAAAACACCCCCTCCCTCTCCCCTAAAGTCTGTCCTCTTTTTAAAGAATTTTGTTAGCACTTTAAGCTGTCATTGTGAACGGGATTCAGCATCCGCACCGCATCAGCACCGCATCCGCATGCGGATGCGGTGAACCTAGCCTTAGGTTCGTCTTTATACGTCAAAAAATAGTTAGGACGACTACTAAACTTCAAAGGCTTTTTTCGTCTTCCTCCCTTCATTTTTTCGCCAAAAATGTGCCTTATTAAATTATTTTTCTGATGCACTAGAAATTAGGACGGAGCGGGTCGATTTCAAATTTTAATGGCGGCTTTTTGGCCGAAAATTAGAGTCGGAAAAAGCTGAGTTTTCGAAAAAAACACATTTTTGCTAAAGTTCACAGTAGATTGTGAAGTTTTTGTACTCATTAGAAAAAGCAACTCATTTTGCGTCGGATAGGGTTTTAAAAGACTCTACATCATCAAATTGTCACTAAGTATGAACTGTTTTAGAAATATTCTGGTTTTTCTGAGTATCAAACTTTGGGGGCGCACACGAATTTCTAAGAAATGGTGGCTGAATTCGATGCTATCGTACTCAGCACATCGTAGGCTTTCGTTTGAGCCCAAACACTTAATTTGCTATTTTCCGAGGGTTCCGACCAAAGTACAAAATTACCAAACTTCTCGTTTAAGTTTTCAGAGCACAATTTTTCCTCCCAAATCGACCTTTCCCATCGTGACCTGCATACTTGTTTTGAAAAACCTATTTAAATACCCGCCATATTTACGTTTAAAAATTTATGCATCAAAAGATTTTTTCAGTTGAGAAATGATTGGCAAAACGAGACTAGATTTTTCCGCGTTAATATATTTTTATATTTATTTCAGTCGCTACTGTGATATTAAGATGTTCGAGTAGTTCTGTCAAAATTAGCTTCTGTCATTTTCTCAGTTTTTTTTCATTTTCTCTATGTCAATTGCTATACATTGTTGTAAAGCATTTTTCGCTCATTCAAAGCATTAACAAGTATTTTCAAATGCTAAACAAATTTCTGAAAATATTATCAAAAACACGTCTTGACTTGAAAAAAAATTACCTCGGAATATTCTGTTATTCTGTTTTTACTACGAAATCAAAGCTCTTGTTTATGTCTTTTTGTGAGTTAATTTGAAAAAACGGCACTCTTATAATTTGCATTGGTACCCTATCATTTTTTGTTTTTGTTTAGCCGTAGGTTAGCGTAATTAGATGAAGAAGTATAGGGCGTTTTTTAAATTAAAGTTGTTTTTGTCTGTATTTTTTTTTAAATCATGACACGTTCAATTAAGCTTATGCTTATTCGAAAGCCCTGAATGTGCCATTAAAGGGGCATACCCACGCTAATATGAGGTGGTGCCCGGAAATTCAATTTTTTTCCTAATGGTTGAACTTTTTTACGGATTTTTCAACTTGGTTTCTAACAAGACCATACTTAAAATTAAATTCAAGGTCTTGTTTATTTAGAAAGCAAGTTGAAAAATTCGTACAGAAGATCAATGAAGGAATACGTCAACAAGTTATTTTGCAGTGTAATGGTGAAGGAGGGCCGTTTGGGTTAGGATGATTAGGAAAAAATTTTGAATTCCCGAGCACCACCTCTTATTAGCGTGGTATGCCCCTTTAAAGACGTATTCCTTGGTTTTTTTTTAATTTGTTAGTTCGTATGCCAAGAAAATTGATTAAAAATTTGTGTCTTTGAAGAAATGACAAGCAACTTGATTTTTATTTTATTTTAAAGGTTAAGCGCTGAGATAACGTTTTAGCGTTACGTTGTAGCGCAGATCCAGTGCTACAAAATCCACTTTACAAAATTTTTATGATCGTGAGATTGTCAAGATATGGTCTTTTTTAAAAAACCGTTTGCGAAAATAAGCAAAAAATTGAAAAAATGAAGAAAACCTGAATTTTTTGTCTACAAAACTATTTCTACAATACCATTTTCTGTCTTTTTAAAAAGGCCATATCTCTAGATTTGTACATTGAATTTTTTCTGTAAAATAGGTTTTGTAGCTCTTGATTTGCGCTATAGCATAGTTTCAAAGTTTATTTTATTGTTGAGAAATAAATTAAAAGTAGTGCGATTAAAGTAATGAAAATATTTGTCCACTTGTCAAAAAAATGACACAAATTTTTTTGACATCCGAAGTCAAGAAATTTAAAAAAAACCAAAAAAAACCGTCTTCAATGGCACATTTATCGTTTTCAAACTAGCATAAGCTTCATTGAACATGTTTTGATCAAAAAAATTACAGACTAAAACAACATTAACTTAAAAACAAAATCATCCTGTTCTATAGAAATGGTTGAGTCTATGACTGACATAAGCTATCTTAGGCCTTAACACAAAAAATCAGTTTTAGCAAAAAAGTGTAAAAGAACTAAAAAAACTAAATAAATAAAAGAGAAACATCTTTTTGAATAACCCTAAATAATTCGTTTTTTCTGGCATATGTCTTTCTTCTCGCGCTTGGTTTTCGCCTCCACAACCAGAAGGTTCTCAAGCACTGCTCTCGACCCATTGAAAGCAGATAAATCTAGAAAACTTAGTCCTGGGTAAGAATTTTTTTGTGGAACCATTAGTATTACTCATCGCTCTTGTTTAGTATAAACCGTGTGGAGCTTCTCGGAGCTGTCGCGGCCGAACCCAAGTTTCTTATCAGTCGTAATGGTGATGAATACTCAACTTTTCGGCTTTACACGAATGTAAATTATCGAAAAAAAGATGGTAAGAAATCAGTTTTTTTTCCTTTTTTCTTTATTCAGGGTGAAAAAACCCCCTGATTTTGATGGCGCCGTAAGGCCTGTTTTAATTATGACTTTGTTGCTAATGACATGTCTTTTTGTAGCCCCAACAATGCTCTGATGAATGGTATATTAACAATAAAAAACTAAAAAAATATTATTGATAAATAATCAGACCAAAAATCTTAACATCGATTACAAATTTTCAGTTTTCATTGAAGTAACTGGGTACTGGTGGTAACAGGGTAACTTTTAACGTTAAATTTTTTTCTCAATAATATTCCAAACACATGATTTTGTAGACCTTTTTTCTTTAATTCGATTCTTTGAAGAAAAGTTAGCATTTGGCTCCTAACACTCGTAAAGTCATTTTAAAACGTTAAAGGGGCATGTCCACGCTAATAAGAGGTGTGCCCGAGAATTTAAAAAATGTTCCCAATCATTGAACTTCTGTACGGATTTTTTTACTCGGTTCCTAACATAACATCACCTAAAATAAAATTCTAGGCCTTGTTTTGTTAGAAACCAAGTTGAAAAATTCATACAAAAGTTCAATGATTCAGAAAAAATTGAATTCCCGGGCACCACCTCTTATTAGCGTGGGCATGCCCCTTTAAGATAATCTTTTTTATCACTTCGCTGATCAAAAGTTTGAGCAAGTTTTTAGCAGTGTAACAAAATCTGGCTAAATTACACTATACCCCCTCCCCCCCACTTGATTACACTTTACCCCCAACAGTCGAGTGTACTATTTTCATTTCAAAAGGTTCAAAAAACTACTTATTTACATTTTTAAATAATTTTAATGCAAAAATATTGTTGGTCAAAAAATTAAAAAAAAATTGCCTTGGTCCCCAAGCTAAATAAGCCGGGAGTATAGTGTAAGTGCTCCCAAAATCTTAACACTACGTCGTAGCTCAGCTCAAAAGCTACAAAACACACTTTACGGAAAAAAAATTGAAAATTTAAGTGATGAGATATGACCTTTTGAAAAAAGCAGCCACGTTAAAAAATGACTGAAATTTGAAAAAAATTGGAAAAAGCGGTGTTTGGTCGTTCTTAATTTTTTTAAAGACCATATTTCAACATTTTTATTTTCAAATTTTTTTCTGTAAAGTAGGTTTTGTAGCTCTTGAGCAGCGCTACAACAAAGTGTAAAGATATCGTCACAGCACTTGAAACTTAATGAGTGTTTTGACCGCATGTTACTTCAATGAAAACTGAAAATTTGAAATCGAGGTTAAGGTTTTTGTTCTGATTATTTATCAATAATATTTTTCCAGTTTTTCAATGTTAATATATAGGGCCCTAAATTCTATGCACTAAAAATGTGAAATATGCGCATAAATATGCGCTAAAAATGCTTAAATATGTACTAAAAACGTAAAATATGCAGTATAACTTTTAGACTAAACTTTTTAAATGTACCGCATAACATTTGTGCCCCCCCCTACTAGATGTCGTAAAATTGCTCTAAAACATGCTTTAAAACGGTTTGGCAGCTTATACCTGCTTTAAACATACTTTTTGGATAATGCTAAATTTTTTTTGCAAAAAAAACTTGACCAAAAGCAAGGTGATTTAACCTAAGGATTTAATCCATTTGACTTTAGGATTTAATTCATTTGACTTAGGATTTGAACATAGCTTTAAAAAAACTTTCTGCTCCCATGAAGATGCCGCAGGATTTCAGTCGAAAAAGATTTATGAAAAGTGTTGACCGCCATTTACTAGCTAAGTTGCAAAAAAAAGATTTCGTAAAGCAATTTCGAGACATCTAAGGCTTCTTTACTCCTGCCACTCTTTCGCATCTTCTCGCAAATATAAACAATGTGCATTTTGCGATTTTTGAAATTAATATCTTTTACAAACCAAATCGGTGCTTTGCACTGTTATTTTGCTACTTTAACTGAAATTATGAATCTCGCGGTACTGAAACGTAAGCTACCTCAATAGAGGTTATTTACTGAAAAATCTCTTTATTTCACGCTTGACAATAAAGTATCCTGGTTTTGGGAACTAAGATATTGACTTATTTATACACAAAAGACGAGATTTGGCATGCTGCGACATCTTTGAAACCAAAAATTTCTGAGATTTTCTACAATATGCAGAAAATATGCGTCAAAATCGCAAAATATGCAAAACATGCTGCATAAAAGTACGAAAAAAGTACTCAAACAGGGCTAAAAGTGCGTTTTTTGTGCATAACTATTGCTTGCATATCCGCAGAAAAATATGCATTTGCATAGAATTTGGGGCCCTATTAATATACCATTCGTTAGAACATTGTTGGGGCTACAAAACAATATATCATTGGCAACAAATAATAATCGAAACTGGTCTCACGGCGCGGTCAAAGTTCAGGGTTTTTTTTGGTTCACCCTGTAGTTTACTGACTCTACTTTATTAAGGTGAAACAATGGAACAGACTGATGCTCACGATGTTTCTGTTTTTGTGCTAAAATTAACTATGTCAAACAGAATGTTCGTAAAGGTATCTATTTTCGTTGTGCTTTAAGGTTAGGGAAGCTAACCTTAATGTTTTGAGGATCCAAAGTCTTTGTTTGTGGCCGCCTTAACTATGTTGAGCAAGTTGTGGGCGACCACAAATACCGAGTAGCCAGGATCGGCGCTGAAACAATTCTTGTTGCTGAGCCTATGAAGAAGAAAATAGACGTGGGTGATGCGGATGACATACACGAATCTTAGATAGATATACGTTTTATTCGTATTTTGTTATTGATTTTTGTTGTAACTTAGTGGTTGGTTGTTTTACTTGAAATTACGCATAAATTTTGTTTAGAAAACTAATCAGATGACTTTTTTGAGTTTAAACGATAATTATTGATTGATTAGGTTTTTGAAATTTCATAATAAAATGAAGTGTAGGCGTAATTTTCGGTGATGGCGCTCTTTAGGACGTTTCCATCTCAGCTGTATAAAAGAAGTTCACAACATTGGTTACAGTGGTTAGTTTTCAATGCTTTTGGTGATAGAACCAGAATTTTTTTGAGAACAAAAATGTTTAGCTTTTTAATACAATTATGTATAGACTAGAATTTACTGGGCCACTGTTACGGTTTTAGGGATGCAAAGCAAGGTCGCTGCGCTGCTCATACGTTGAATATCTTTTTTTAATTGAATAATGGTGCATAAATGTTTCGCAAATATACCGGATTCGATGTAATACAGTGGCATCTACGAAAATCACAGTTAAAAAAAAAGTTTTAGGAGAAATTGGAGAAAAATTCCTGGCATCCCCGCCGTCGCAACAGTGGCTCAATGAACTCTATTAAATATATAAATCGTATTAAAAAGTTACAATTAAGCCGATCTGCGGATTATTCCAACTCGACTACCGGACATGATGATAAGAATTCAAAAAATATAGCGGCTGAAGAGGATTCTAAATCACAAGGCTGGATTTCAAAAATTCTGACTGGTGCCAAAGGTATTTGCACTTTTTTAGTTTTTTTTTCTCACATTCCAAATATTTTTGCAGGAGACTTTGCCGGACAAACACAGTCGCATTCGTCACTTCTCTCAGACACTGAGGTGGCTTTATCAACTAAAATATGCTTGAAAATAAAATAAATATAAATTTTAAGACTATCTACGAAATTCAAAGTTGGATTTAAAATTGTAAAATTTATTTACCTAAAAATTATCAATTTTTAGCCCATGATGCCGTCGGTAGCTTTTGAAACCATTTTTGATGTTAAAACTAACCCACCCCTTTTCAATAAATTAAGGTGGAAAACGCCCCGAATACCTAAAAGCCTACAAAAATTACTCAGAAGAAGTAGTTAGTGGTATGGTCTTTAATATCTTTTCGGCCACAAATATTTCTTTAATTTCAGCAACAAATGGGGCTGAATTGTTGGGAAGTTGGACGGTGTGTTAGTTGATACTAATTATATCTTCACATAATTTTTTGTGGTTTTAGGTGGTATTTGGCAACCAAGACCAAGTAGTCAACCTATGGAAATACAAAAACGGGTATTCAGACATAGACAATCACATCCAGTCCCTGTTGCACACACCGTATGTCACTAATGCAAATATTAAAGCCCAGATAACTACTTTATTTTATTATTAATACAGGAGTTTGAGAACTGCTGAGCTGGAGTACGCGGCTTTGTGTGGCAGGTAAGATTAGTTATCTCGAAAAAAAAGGAATGTGAAAAGTGTTCAGAAATATTCCTTTTATCATGTATACAGGTGGTATACAGGTGTAGGTGGAAAAAATCACACCGTGGTTTTGGGTCCTTTTTCGAATAAAAATAGATCATCGCGTTCAATTCTTGCAATTTAACCGTAGAAGCATGGAAAAATGGGTCTCATCCGTCTCAACACAAAAATATTAATTTTAATTTGGTGTGTGGCACCTTGCAGTAACAGCATTGCTTGGGGAAGGATGGAAAAATGTGATTTCGCCTACCTCCTGATTTGTGCTCGATCCCATTTTCTGCTACAGTCGACTCTCGATATAAGCACACATCTATATTAGCACAATCTCGATATAAGCACACATTGGAGCCAATTTGGTTGGTCAGCAAAGAAATAGGGCAAATAATACCTTCGATATAAGCACACCCTCGATATAAGCACACCCTCGGGCCGGTCTCAGGCCAGTAAAACTCCCTCGATATAAGCACATCCTCTTAATATGGGATAAAACGTTAGCTTTGAATCGTAAATAAGGCGCTAAAAGCTTGCCACGAAATATTTTCATTTCAAAAAGAGACCTGATGAACGAAAAACAGAGTAAGCTCACAAATTTCTTTTCAGTTATTTAAGTTTTCGGTTGTTATGTGTTTGAAATGAATCTTCGATATGATGTGATTTTTCTCGATACTTTTTGGTCATTCTCTTTCAAAAAAGATCACTCTCGATATAAGCACACTTTTGCCCGGTCCCCAGAGTGTGCTTATATTGAGAGTCGACTGTATATGATTGTAAATACAATGTATTAAACTGTGCATGTATTTATTTATTAATACATGCACAGTTTCTTTGAAAAATGCTCTAAAAAAAGTCGCAGCAGGAAACAAGACATTCAACAAAAACATTGACGTGTTTTATATTTCTCATCTTGTTAATTGCATTTTTTCAGACGCCGTACAGTGGTGGCTAAATCATTCAGTTATTGGGGTGAACCACAGCCCAGGGATGTATGTTCTATTTTTTTTTATGAAAACCAATATGACCATGGCACTTTTAGCCATCTCACATATATGACCTGAGAAGTTATGTGCTCAAAGTATTTTTTGGATTGTAATTTTGTTTTATTTGCAACATTGTGATATTTCAGCCAGGCAGCATGATTGAGTGGGCAATGCCTGGTCAAAGGGTAGCATAATAAACTAATAATCAACTGCTCTAAATACAGTATTTATAAAGGTGTGACATACCGTAGAGAGTTCAATCAGGTTATTTCATGCTTATTTATGAACGCAAAGTTAACATAAAAATTAAGGATGTCGGTGGTTTCTTCGCTCAAATTGGACAGCTTTATGTATGTTTTATTTCATTTTGTATTTGAGACAAATTTTTATATCTTGCGATATTCAGATGGTTTTCCACCTGTGGGCATATAAAGGAATGGTTAACCGCAATACCAGTCAGTTTTATTATTAAAACAACCGGTCTGAACCGGTGCCAAATTAAAAAAAACAAACTCTGATTTTAATATCCATGAAAGGTTCGATCACCATCTTGGCCAAAAAATTTCTCAATTAAAGTTCATAATTAAAGATTCCAGTCCGTAAAAAATTGGTCACTAATGTTTAGGCTGATTTTTTAATTTTTTCGCAGAAATGTTTTGAACACATATTTTCGTAGCTCTTGCTTTGCTCTTTCGATTGGTACATGAAACGTTTTCAATTTTCTCTTATAAAAGTCACCAATTGCCTTCTAACACATTTTGGGTCATTTTAGAAGTTAACAAGCATTTTGAAAGCTTGGATTTTTTCATTCTGAGTTTTTTCAGAAGGCAATATCTTAACACTCAAATTTCAATTTTCTTTCCTGTAAATAGAATTTTGTAGCGCTTGACCTGTGCTACACCACAAAATTTACAGGTTTAAAAAATTTATAAAAATTTTTGACCGATAATTGGAAATTTAGGGATTTGAAATTGAGGTTTTGAGTTTTGTCGCTTTGTTCATAATTTTTGTATTAGCAATAAAATCTTAATATACCATTTGATAGAGAATTGGCAGGGCTACAAAATGACATGAAGTTTAAAAAAGAGTAATATAAAAATGGTCTAACGGCCCTTTTGAAGCTTAGGGTTTTTTCTTCTAGGACACCCTGTAATAAAAAATAACTCGATTGATCTCTTTACAATTTGACTTGGTTGATATCACTTCTGCCGAAAATTTTAATTTTGGCAGCAAAATTCAAGCAAAATTTTATTTCGAATTTTAGCCCGCCAACATACATGGTCTAAGGTAATTTATACCAGTGTAAATTAAAGTGTGTGGTTGTAATTCAAGGCTGTTCCTTAGATTTCTGATAATTCATAGTGGATCATTGATAGGATTTGTGGTTGACTAACTTTTAGTATTCTGACGTTAAAAGTTGGCTGAAAAACACTAAGTGGTGAGTCTACAATAATAACAATAGACCACTAAGGTGAAAGTAGGGTATTTTATAACCGAAAGTCACTTATTTTACAAGTTAATGATTGATTTTTTTATAAATAGTTTATAAAATCTGAATCTTTCTACTTTTCGGATTAGGATAACCAAGGCCAACTGGCAAAAGGTCGCAAAAATAAAGCTAAAAAAATTGACGTTTTTTGAGTGGTGGATAATAGATTGTCGACCGTACACCACTATCAATCAATCAGAATTCTAGGTAATGGACTCGCTGTAAATCCACCTAAATATTGTTTTTCAGCCTGGCTGGGACCAGACTGTTGCATACACGGGTAGGCTTGTCTTTTTCACCTTAAATGGTTTGATACCTTTCCAATGACTCTAATTACAGTACCTCTAATCAAAAAGATGCAATCTAGAATCTTGGTTAACAATGTCCTTTTCATTTCATTTTTCAGCAAATATTTTGTTCAGGTGCCTACAGAGCTGTCAAAACTCAAGTAAACTGGTGTGGCAAACACATATAGCACCAGACAATAGTTTTTTGAAATTATTATGAAAATGTACAAATGCTCTGTGGAGATCGTAAGGCACCCCAAATTGCCGTGGAATTACGTGTGTTAAGTTAGGAAAAAGAAAAATAATGAAGTAAGCAATCTCTGTTTTATTCTGTAAAAATAAAATTATTTGGGTGATTTTCATATTTGTGGACACAGCTGGTTTGAAGCATTAATTTACTTGTACTTGTATTTCTTTTAAAATTAAGTTGATAAATTTGTGTTTAAAAATTGTGTTACAGCAAATCAGAATGTCCAACCCCTTTGACGAAGATGATTCTCGTAAAGGACTCGGCCTAGGTTAGTAAATTAAGTTTGTGTACATACTTCCTGTCTTTTTCTGTCTAGTTTCCTGCCAATTTTTACTTTCAAAATTTTTTGAATATTTTCTGACTTCCAACCAATTTTAAGTTTTCTTGTATACAGGACGTTCAAACTTTTCCAGACACATTGGTTTTGGTCATATATTTTTTTATTCGCAAAAAAATTCTAACCGGCCACTCATTCGGAAGCTCAGAGTCTAGGATTTCGTTTAAAAAAATAGTTGATAGATTGGACAGTGATAATGCTGGGTTTATGAACATTGTAATCGATTTTTTCGTGGGTACTTGATTTGAGTGGTCCGTCAATTCAAAAAGATATGGCCAAAACAAATTTGTATGGAAAAGTTCGAGCACCGTATATTTTAACAAACGCATTTTTTACTTTTATCTTATATATGGATAAGGCTTTTTAGTGTTGGTTTGTTTTAGCTTACAAATTAGTAATAGCCAACTTGAGATTTTAACTTGAGCTGATCACCAGGTTGTACACTGAATTGAGACTTGATTGTATCTTATTGTAGACCCCGTCAAGAGCTATACTATGGGCAACAGCATTGAAGATGAAGTTGCGGATTATGAGAAAGAAATAGAGAAGTATATGCAAAAGTCATTGGATAGTACAGGTATGCGGCCTAATTCATGGTGGGAAAAAATATTAGATTTTCTTTAGGTCGTTCACGTCAAGTAACTTTTTTATTATAAATCAAAAAATACTTGACACTTGTTTTCTTTTTAGCAATTGGAGTCTTCCGAGCAATTAGCCACTAGCACTGCTCAGGTTTTTTTGATTACTGTCTCAATTAGCTCTTCATATTACGATTCGTGGTTTAGAACCTTCTAGAACAACGTGAGAAACTGGAGAGGACAGAGAAGAATTTGGACGAAATACATCAAACAACTCAAGTAACGTTTTTTCGTTTTGGCATCGTGAGACCAGTCTAAAAGATGGCTAGATTTGCTAAATTACAATAAATTTTTTAGTGATTGGGTAGCTCTTTTATAGCAGTATATATTGAGGTTGTCCTGGACTTTAATGCATTTTTTAGTTTGGTGCCCCTGCGATATTATCATGACCCAAGTGTTACCCAATATGCTAACTTCACTTTTTTTATTGCCTTTTATTATTAGCTCTTTACGAAATCGATCAGTTTTTAGAAACAGTTCCAGTTAATCTTCTGATTTTGAATATAGACTTGTTTTTGTGGATGCACCCTAATGTGTTAGGCGCTTCAAAAGTTGTCCAAAACTAAAAACTTTTAAATATGTTTGTTGCAACAAAAAGTTTAATTAATTGGGTGAAAAATATGAAATTTGTTGTAAAAACTAAGGAGATTTTCTTTGCAGCTAACACAACGGAGTCTGAACAGTTTGAAGTCTGTGTTTGGAGGTAAAACTGTTTTTGAACTAAGTTTTGTTTTTATAGTTATTATATTGACAGGCTTTTTCAAAAATAAGTTCTCTAAAGCTCCCAAATCCAATCAGGTGGTGCACATTATTATATTTTCAGTATAAAGCGTGTATTTCCAGGACGTTCCATCGTCAAAGTCAGAGAATCAGTTAAGGTACGTGAGTAAACTAACTAGCATAACGTTCAATACGGCATAATATGTAATTCTATCACCATCACCGATATGTTTATTTCTGCGTTTAGCAAAGTGGTAGAGGAAGTACAAGGAAGTGTAGACCGTGCAGCGGGATCGAATCAGCAGTCCCTCAGTAGCACTTCACGCAATCAAATTAAAGGAACGCGATGGGAAGCTATGGATAATGAAATCGACGAAAATCTCAGTTAGTTTTAACCGTGGAAAACATTTTAATTGAAATTTAGCTATAAAATTTATTTATAATTAGGAAGTCATGCGCCCTTAAGCTAAATAAACAAGCAGCTAGTAATCGATTGACAAAAATGAAAAACGTTTTGTTTATATTCTATAAAATTCATTTTTAGATGATATGAGTGCTCAACTAGCTCGTCTGCGAACCCTTGGAAGTGCCCTTGGCGATGAAGTGGAAGATCAGGTACAGTTCCACTCTTAAATCTTCTTAAATACTTCTTTGTGTTTTACAGAACAAAATGTTGGATCGTATTCATACCAAAGCTGACCGAAACGATGGGGTGATTCGCCACCAAGACTCTCAAATGAAGAACTTGCTTGGTTACAAAAGCTAAACCAACATCATCATGGAGACTTGGTCATTTCGAAAAATTTCCCTATTTTCTGTAATTTGTGCTTTGTTTACCTGCCCTTTTACTTCCTACAGCAAACAGAAAGTACGTTTTAGCAAATGTCTAAAAATACCAATATGCGTGGGCTTTTTGATTTTTGAAAAAAATGACTGATTTTGATTCCTCAATCTAGTGTGTGATTTAAGATGTATCTTTCGGTTAAATAATATTTTCCAATTTTTGAAAAGGCAGTCCATAAATTTCATTATTTTCGTTACTTTGAACAATACCCGTTACAGTCAAAATCTCTGTTATCCGACACTCCGGTTATTTGGTACCCACGGTTATCGGGCACCCTAAATTCTCTGTGTTTGGTTGATGTTTACCTTCACCGATACCCTGGGTTATCTGGCACCCTAGAACCGGACCCAAGAAGTGTCGGATAACTCAGGATTAAACGAATATTTTGTTTTGATTTATTTGAACAGCTTTTTCGAAGCTGAAAGTGAAACTTTCAAAAAGCAATATGTTTAGAATCGAAAAGAAAAGATTGATTCGCATGGATATTAGACTTTCCGGTTTTCTCCAAAAATATTTGAAGTCCATGTTTGTTCTGGGTTTTTCTATAAAAATCTAAAACCTATATTCTGTTGCCTAACTCCCTCTCATAAAAAGTGCTATTATGTTTTGTGAAAAAATTCTTCTGTTTTTAACATAAGTTTTTCTTGTGCTATATTTTGTGAGTTTTTGGTGTAAAATTGGCAAGATTTGCATGAAAATCAACCATCAAAATAAATATCTGTGATTTACAGTTTTATAAACAACAATATTTAATGAATATTTTGGTACTTCTTCGGTTTACACCCCTCTCCTCTCACAACTCCTAAATTTTCGAAAAGTGACACAAATCTTCGTCATAAACTACTTTTTATGCGAAAGAAACAAGAAATATTGCTAAACACTTTCTGATTTGAAAATTTTAATTTTTTTTAAGATTTCGCTTTCAATTTCTCAAAGATAGATGGTCTTTTCAGGTTTATTTGAGGTTATTTTTTGATGATTTTATCACATAAAGCTTAATTTAGGTTTAGGTAAAAAAAAATACGCCAGCGTATGTTAGGACAGACATATTCTCTAACTAAAAAGTGACAAAAAGAAGTTTGAGTTGAGTCAATTAAGCATAACAAGTAGTTTATAACGTATATTTGTGTCACTTTTCAAAAATTTAGGGGGAAGGGGGGGGGTAGTGCGTAAACTGAAGAAGTAATATTTGAATAAGTAACAGAAAACTGGCTTTTCTACTTCAATTTTTTACCTTTTTTGGTTTGTCGTAAAGTGATCTGTTTTTTACAATAAATAACTCTTTCATTTTATTTAATTAATTCATATAAAATAAACTAGACAAATCATAATATACATTGTTTATTACAAAATTAACTCGACAAACACTTATATAAAAAAATATTTTAAGATGTTTGAACAGTGCCAATTCTTCTCGGTCTTTCATAAATAGGATAGTCAGCCAGAAACGCGAAACATTTTACTCTTTTTACCACCAAGCAGAACAATCTAGTACTTGCTACTAAAATTAAGCAAATAAATAAATAAATACAATGCAGGAATTTCCCGCCCTGTATTACAATCCGTATTTTTTTGACGGAGAAGCGTTTCGCCCTTTTTTATGATATTATTTGGTAGGCAGAGGGACAATTGATGTTTTGAGTTTTAATTTTGGCTACGGCTAGTTTCCCTATACTTCCTAACATATTGGCGGACAATCAAGAACGCATGCTGTACATAGGGACAAGTGACCTCATCCTTTATTATTTCGTCACCAACTCCTTCGGTTCTCAGACATCTTCTACAATTGACTTGTCACCGAAAAGAACTAATTAACAAAAATTGCTTTTGTTTTCATTATATTGCAATCTATTATCATTATTAAGTGTTCATTATCAAAAATTCTCAAAAGTTGTGTTCAAAGTTGAAACTTTCATTAAATCAAAAGTGCTCTTTTCGGTAAGGTTTGGAAAAGTTCGTAAAGTCAAGAGTTTTTTAAAACCATTTACAGTCGACGCTCGTTTTAGTGTTCACTCTGGGGCCGCTCTAGGTGAACACTAAATCGGGTGATCACTAAATCGAGCGTGGACTGTAGAATGATTTTGAACTAGGGAAGGGGTAGGGATGTAGCTTTTAGAAATACGGTATTTCTGAAAAGCCGATTACCGTATTTTTTCCAATTATAGACCTATATCAAATTATAGACCCCCTCGAGGAGGGGGGTGTTGGAAAGTTATAGACGCGTCTCTGATTATGCACCCGTCTCTAATTATAGACCCCCAAGCCGTTTCACCTAATTTCCCATATTTTACTCAGAAAATGTGATAAAAATGCCTTTTTAAGCTTTTTTTCTCTTATTATAGACCCCACTCTAATTATAGGAAAATACGATAAGTGCTTTTGGATATAATTTTTTTAAGATGTGTGCTTTTTCTGTTTCTAAGGGTAACTGTATAAGAATAATTTCAAATGTTTGAATTTCCGGGTGCCACTTTTTCGATAAAGACAAACTAATTTGGATTTCGACAATAAAAAAACCAAAAACACGGTTGGAACGACAATTGAAATTCAAATCGATTCGTTCTCCGTAATAAAAACTGGTGTCCGGAAGTTCGAACATTTTAAATTGTATTTATTGGCGTAGGCATTCCCTTTTAAATGAGAGCCCTAGATTAAAAAATGTAAAAAGCATACGAAATATTATAAAAAATAGGCAGTTCGCTAGTTTTGGAGATTTCCAGATGAGTTAACTCAAGTGCAAACAACGGCTCAATTTGATGGTTCATGGCTTGTTCAAGTTCTTCGAGTTAGAGTTCGGATTTTTAGCTACGTGAACACGTCTGATCTAAACTCGAACTTGAACTCTAACTCCAAAGTGTTCACGTAACTCGAGTTCAAGTTCGAGGTCGAACTTGAAGGTATTCATGCATATAACTTGGATTGCCTTGTAGTAGACCCCCCAAAAACTAACCTTTAGTGGCCTCTGACCGCTCTGGGCTGAGATTCTGAGCATCTAAGCTATATACATAAGCATTTTCAAGCTTCACCTGGAACTCGAAGTACATGAACACCTTCGAGTTATAGTTCGAGTTCGGATTTTCGAGTACATGAACCCTCTTCCCTGAACTCTAACTTTAGCTCGAACAACGTGAACAAGCCATTAGTAACAACTCACTATAGCTAAAATGAGCTTTAGAGCAAATGACACTAAAAGTTCCTCCTAAAATGGACTCTGCCGCGTGAACAATGGCTAGTTTGGACTGTCTCACATCATCGTTTATATTCTGCAATGAGTATCCACTATCCATTGGTTATTTACAGTCTAAATATCCATTGAGCATCACTTACCTCAACCATAATTTTATGTAAGACTTTGCTATTGCATCGTGGATCTTCTGGCATTTGCAGCAGGGACTTTTGTCTCTCTTCTCTGCGTCTAATGTTGGCTCTCCTAGGACTACACAAGTATCTGCACAGAGGATAGTATCGAGCCAGTCCTACTTTTTTGCATTGGCAGCCTAGAAAGTATTGTAATTCCGAATATGAGCATATACAAAACAGATTACTCCTATCCATTTTAAGAAAAGAGGTCATTTTTGCTAGTTGAAAATAATCACCCCACTATAAAAGGCCATAACTCAAAATTTTCATCATAAATTGGTGTTGACGTCTTAGAACATATTGCTCGGCATTAAATTTGTAGTCGATTAGTATATACTATCTACGGTAGGAAAAAAGTAGAAAAATTAAACTACAAAAACAAAAATTAAACTTAAACTACTATTAAAAACTTAAAAAATCTAGATAAGAAGGAATGTAAAAATTTATCGAGAAAAAAAGGAGCCCTCGACAATTTTTTTTAGATTTTGCAGGTTATTTTGGGACACCCTGTATGTAACTTTCCATCAAATTTTTATATTTTATCCTATCCAATTTTTTCAATTCATCTGTCTCAAGTAAAACCTTCTAGTGAAAGTCGTAATGAGGAACTAACATACATTATCCAACATCTACGAAAAAATCTGACCTGAGTTCTGGGAATACAATTGATTAGCCAGATGACCCAAAGTTAAAAGAACCAATATAAAGTATTTAAAGCAGATCAACATTGGATAATTTAGAGAATGTTAGCAAGGTGAATGTCAATTTTAAAAGGAGCGTTTTCTCTTTTTGGTAAGAGAAGCTGATTTACAAGAGCTCATCAACCTTGAAATATCTTCATAAATTCAATTGCTTTCACTTATTCAATTGCTTTTTATTTTCTTTAAAAAAGTGTTTCCTTTCAATAATGTTCCATAATAAGTGGTTAATATGTCTACACATTGCGGATTTCAAGTCAAATTTTAATAGGATTTTCAAACAAACAAACACGCTGTTAGACTAAAAAATGTCAGGTTATTAACCATGATTTTTTACAATAAAGATCGCTGCAAATCCATTTGGATTTTTATTTTACTCATAAATTTTTCAAATCGTGTAGTCTAGACGAGACCTTTTTTGGTTAGGTAGCTTGTAGAAGACAATTTGCCATTTGACTTGAGACCAAACATGCTTAACGCATTTTCGATTTCATCAAACAATGATGCTTGAACAAAAACGGAAAATTTTCCTAACAAACATTTCAATTTACTTGTGAAATGACACAAAAATTAAACAAGCGGAAAATTGAAAACAATAGATCGGAAGCCAAATAATTCTCAGAATTTCTATCGAGAAGCATGGTTCGAAACAATAAAAATTTGAACAAATGTGAAAAATTATACTTAAGTATTTATTGTCTCGAGCGGAATTTGAAATTTAACATTGAGTTATGAACTTAGATGGCAGTTTTATAAGAAAATCAACCATGCTGAACACGATCCCGGTGTTAGAATTTAGGATTTTTCAAGCAGCGTGAAAGTTTTACGTTAAAATTGCTACGTGGTTTTGCCGATTCCTAATGTAAAATGGCTGTTTTCTCAGTTCTTTCCTACCCCGTATGCCAGAACTGCTCGGTTTATCGTGCAGATTATGAGCTTTCACAAAGTATAAAATGTATCACAGTCCGGAAAATTCGAAAATTCAAAATTGCCGACCCTTAAAGTTTTTTACGCTACTTTTTCCTTTTGCGAACATGTCAAAGCACATTTTATCGGACTCCGCCTTCACGATTTGAAGCCAAGGATCACACATTTCTGAAAATTCATGTTCAACTTTCAGATTCTAGCCTTAATTGATTCATTGTTTGATAAATTTGTTTATGATGACTGCAATCCATTGGTTAATTCCTCCTCGCAAACAGAGATAAACAAATAAGTGAAGGATAAAAAGCTATAAAATGCTTTGCAAAAGTTAATGATGCTCTCCAATCTAATTCATTGATTAATTGCCTTCTCCTTTTAAGGAATTCACGTACAACCGAGAAAAAGTGAAAGGAAAGAAACATACAAAAGGGGGGGGGCACAACTAAAAGAAGACCCTATGAGCAACACCCCCTTCGTGATTTGTGCAGCCAACCTGGTAGTAGTGTTCATAACACTATTGTCCACACCCACCCAGCCATTTGCTGTGGGCAAGCGATTCGAGAGAATTTTCATGACTCTTTCACACGCGCTAAATAATATTTCCACACAGTGGCCAATAGTCACCACCAATCAATGCCAGCCTAATGAGTGAACTTGGCCGAAGACACCTATTTACTAAACAGATTGATTAAATTTTGTTTATTTGCTATAATTTTCATTCTAATTTTGCCAATATATCTCAGGCACTGGCTAAGAATCGGCTGCGTATTTGAGAGGGGGAAATGCAAGTGTGTTGCACACCAAGAAAGAGCACAAAACGGGCACGTTTGCATTTACTACTTGCTTTTAAAAAAGCATCTGAATCTACATTTGTTGTGTCCCTATTACTATTTTTGCTGGCATCTACCATGCATAGAGTAACTTCCGTTGAGTCAAGCTCCACAAATATAACAACGTCAGCGTTAAATTTGTTGGATGAATCATCATCTAAGGCTATAAATGAATCATCGTCAAGGTGGGTCTTTATTTAATGTTACAGTCGATTTTTATACCCTTCGATATATACCCTAGGGCCGGTTGCCCGTCAATAATAAACTCCCTTAAAGGGCCTGACCTCTTCCTACTCGGTGGTACCCCGCCAATTCAAAAATTTTGGACTTCTGTACGGATTTTTCCGCTAGGTTTCTAACAAAACTAAGCCTAAAATTTGATTTCAGGCCTAGTTCTGTTAGAAACGTGGCGGAAAAATCCGTACAGAAGTCCAATGATCGAGGGAAATTTTTGAATTGGCGGGGGACCACCGAGTAGGAAGAGGTCAGGCCCTTTAAATTAACCCACAATATAACATACTCTCGATATAACATACCGGGTGGTACTTTTTCTAGTACAAAGATACTTATTTCTAGTACCAAAATACTTGATTCTAGTAACTAAAATTTTTCATTTTTTTGAAGTTTTCTTTTTTTCTCCTCACTTTGTAGGTACACTTTTGAAATTTTTTACACTATCGTGTAGCCCTGAATCTCAGCTACTCAACAAGATATCTTTTTTCAGTAAAAAAAATTAAAAAAGTTGGAGATTTAGGGGTCTGAATAGAGGAACTTGGCCGAAAAAGTTACTTCATACAAAGCTCAAAATCTTTGTAATCTTTTACAGGAAATTGAAGTCTAGTTAGAAAGCTGAGATTCAGGGTTACACGTTCATGTGTCGAGAAAAAAAAATCTCTTACTTTACAAAGAGTTTTTCTACGCATGTTGAATTTTGGTACTAGAAAAAAGTTTTTGGTACTAGAAATAAGTACTTTGGTACTAAATTTAAGTATTACCCTAACATACCGTAAAACCTCTAATTTTAGCCCCCTCCCCTGGTTCAAAATCGTGTTTGTGGCATTGCGTTTTTGACCCACTTTTTAAAGACTGCTTTCATGCAAGTTACTACTCATTTTGTATCCAGTGAGATGAGCTACAAAATGAGGTTTAACTTGCCTCAGAAAACTTTTCGAAAAGTGGGTCAAAAACACAATGCCACAAACACGATGGGGGCTTGAATTAGAGATTTTACGGTGCCCCTAGGTCAGTCCCAAGAGGGTACGTTATAACGAGGTTTGACTGTAACACTAAAAAATTTGATATTTTGAGAAAGTCTTAAGTTTAATTTTGTATGTTTTAAAAGATTAACCATAAAACTTTTCAAGACAAATCCAAGGAAACTAAAAAAGCCCAATTTTTTACGTGTGGAGGAGTTCCGTGTAGGGTTGTCGAAGGTTATCAGTAAAAATGCCAAGACAAAAATGCCAAGAGCAAAAATGCCAAGAGCAAAAATGCCAAGAGCAAAAATGCCAAGAGCAAAAATGCCAAGAGCAGAAATGCCAAGACAAAAATGCCAACGCAAAAATGCCAACAGCAAAAATGCCAACAGATGTATTGACTGCAACCCCTGCGATTCTGAGCCTAGTCTTGTTTCCTTATAAAGTAGTTATGTTTAATCGAAAGTTTGCTACGTATTTTAATCATATAGAAGTTTCAATTGAGCTCCTGGGGTTACTTTTTTCGGGGACTCCTTGTGTGTCTTTGTGCTTTCATAAATTAATGACATTCACCCTTTATGGTTTATTTTTACACTCAACGGTGCATATCCATCCTCGATGAGTCCACTTGGATCAAATTTTTGTTTTGTTTTTGGCTTCCAAAACCTGTTTTCTGCACTAATTCGAGCATTTTAGAAATGGTTTGACAGAAGTGAAACTACGTTTTGATGGTATTTTACAGTTTTTGTAAATCTTGCAAAACGTAATTTAAATAGTGTCAAACCATCTTTAGAATGATCTAATTAGTGCAGAAAACAGGTTTTGGAACCTAAAAAGCGCGAACTATTCTGATTTAAATAATCGACCATTTTTAAGCACCATCCAAGTACCATTATCTAGGCACTCCACCTGAGTACGGATAGATGGTCAGTGCCTTGGTATTACCACCTGAGTACCACTTTCTCGGTACCACCGCCTCCGTCTACCATCTGAATACTCTACGGGATACGAAACTATTTCAGAACTGATCTTCCTGTCAGTCAAGTCGATGTTTTAGCGTTATCAAATCATGTTCAGGGCTCGATTCTGGATAGGGTAAGATAATTTTTTGCGAAACGTCGCGGACCCAAGAGAGCGATATAGAGAAACTTAAAAAGTGTCACATCATATCAACCTCCCTTACACAACACTAGCTTTCTCAAAATCCAATGAACAACATGGAACGACCTCGAACACACAATTTATTTAACATTCAAACAACAAGGTTAACAATTTTTCTGAAATTTAATAGCCTTGTGGTTGGGATTCTTGAAGTAAATTCAACCTGTTGTGTTCAGACCAAGCTTGGAATCAACAATTTCCTGAACAGAACGTACTACTTCTGGCTTGCAGTCCGCAATTCAAATCGAGATCTTGTCACCATGCGAGCAAACATTGAGTAATGCGCCACTGATATGTTGGTTTAATTCATTGAACTGTCCTCCAAGAATGGCCATGAGAAGTTCCAGCCAGTAGCGATTTAACTTGGTGTGCTACAAACAATAGACGTGAAACGAGATAAAAAAACACAAAAGAGAATTAGGCGAACCTTACAAGCTCTCTTCACATCTATGAAGAGCATCTCATTGTTGATATTCTTCCCAAATTGGCTTGATTCCCTCTCGAAAGAAGATGTAGTCGGTTCCTAAAAAGGTAAACTTCAGTAGGTGATCGCAACAAGTGTTCAAAATAATACCATAGCGAAGCTGGTTAGCGGCGATTACACGATGCTAGAGAGCCCAGAAGATTTCGATTGTATTGATGGAGCACAGCTTGTGAAGACAAACCGACCATTCGTTGCCCTAAGAACAATGAAGAAGTGAATTTTCTTTGCCGAATACAGACGAAGCAAGAGATGTAATTTGTGCGAGGCAAAGAAAGACATACCGTTCGCTCATCAACTGGCTTCCACTTGTCGGAATCTGGCTTCTACACCCAAAACAATCAGGCTGGCACAAGCGCATGCTCGCCTTCCAACTGGTTAAGCTCCATCACACCATTTTTATTTTTGACAGCACTGCCTACCTATTCCTTTTCTTCGTGAATAGATATATTCAAGCGTTTGCAGGTTACTTGTAGAGATAGCTGTAAATAATTCATTGTAAATTACAATTTGTAATGCTGTCATATGTAAAAGCATTGCTGTATTAACGTTCTTCTACAAGGTTGGCCAAATATTTTGGAACACTTTGAAGGCGCACAAATTTTACTTTCAGCTGAGTCCGAAATTTCGGATGCTGGAGGTACCAGGAGGTTCTCTTCTACATTTCAGAAATTTATACATAAGCATTCGACTTTTTGAATCGAAAAAAACTAGAAGGCAAAGTGCTAGTATGGAATAGTTAAAAGATTGACCCGAAGACTAGACTGAGAACCGGAGCTATTGCTGTCAATATATCTGTTGGCATTTCTGCTCTTGGCATTTTTGCTCTTGGCATTTTTGCTCTTGGCATTTTTGCTCTTGGCATTTTTGCTCTTGGCATTTTTGCTCTTGGCATTTTTGTCTTGGCATTTTTACTGACCCCCTTGTCGAATGACCACTGCTTATACAGCAATGATAAAACTTGCAAATGAGGTATTACTTGCCTTGAATTGAAGCTAGCTGATAAATTTTCACAAAAAGATGACACTTTTTTGCAGAAAGTTGCCGTTTTTATGGAATAAGAATGGGCTAAATGTTCCAAATGTTTTAAATGTTTTACTCAAATGTTACAAATGTTTTACAAATGTAATATACAAATGTTCTAAATGTTTTACTCATCGACTATGGAATCGTACGGTTATAAGTTTTTACTTTTAAACATGTTCATGGCTTGCTCTCAAAACTTTGCATTAATAATTTTTAATTAGCACACAAAAAATATTTTAAGTGCCCTAGACGTTTTTATACATCATGTTTAAAAAAAGTTAGTATGAGTGTGGTAGTTTCAGTGCAGACTCAGCTGATCCCTCCCTGCCCATTTTTGATCCAGTTGACGAGAGTGAGAGTCAGGCTGGCATAGCTGTGGACAGAGTTCCTATGCAACAACAACAAGACCACCACCAATTGCCCAGCAACACTTCACAACCATCTGACAACCAGAGCAGTAGATTAAGAAAAATCAGAAGGGAATTAAAGTTGTTAAATGCCCAGCTTGGAGGGTGCGATAATAATGGAAGTTTTGTGAATGGCAAGTGCGTCTGCCCCTATCCATTTGTTGGCTCTAGATGTGCTGAGTTTGATTGTGGTCAGTTGTTTTTCGGAGGTAGGCGGAAATATTGAATTTCCGGTTTTTAACCGCGGCAAAAATCCGGGGAAAAAATCAGGAATTTTGGGATTTCCACCGTGGCGAAAATCCGGAATTTCGGGATCTTCGCCACGAAATTATTTTTTTGTAATAGACATTTTCACTTAATTTGTGTATTTTAAGTTTCTCTATTTAAAAATTCCCTGATTTTTTGCCTTTATTGCTCTTATAAACAGACTTGATAGCGTTCTTTCTACATCTAAAACAATCGAACCTCGACGTAGGGACGCCTGCAGTACTATAAGCTTAAAACATTTAAATTCTTGATTTTTGCCACGGCGAAAATACGAAAATTTCGGATTTTAGCCGCGGCTGAAATACCGAATTCTATGTTTTTGCCGCGATTGTGACCACAGAAATTCGGGACTTACGCCTACCTCCTATTTTTCAACATAATTGTGAATAAATATATTATTTGTATTGCAGAGCATGGACTTTCAGTTGGTCCCAGGTATATTAAGATACTGTCTAAAGAATTTAAAAATACAGAGTAAAGCATTTTGTGTCGATGTTCGGAGGTCTGACTTTGTATAAATTCCTTAGATAGTATGCGGTCAAAAAATATCTTCATTCTTTGCGTATTTGACCGCCGGACGCCGATTGCATCGCGTTGGATAAAATTGGCTAAAAAATTATTACGTGCTTGTTAAACTGTGCCAATATGGCAAATACTACTGCTTGTCTAACAACAAAAAGCCAAGACGAAAAATGGACTGGATTGGGAACTAGGGTCGAAATGAGTGTGCGCAAGTAAGACTGAATAGAACTGAGATCAAAAATAAATATTGTTTAAAATATTAAAGGGGGGGAGACATTTACGGCCACTTTTTGACATCGACTACCACTTCACTTCACATACCTTTTTTCATATATTCTGTTCTCTTATCTCAGATTTTTCGTATCGTTTTGTAGCTAAGATTTTTCTCTATCGATTGAGTGGTCGAGCACGCTAATTAAAAATAATTTTTGAGAAAATCACACCAACCTCACACTAAAAAACCGTGGTTCTTTAGCTCGGTGTTTTACCTTATATTTGGTCCGATTTTCTTAAATATCATTTTTAATCAGGGTGTTTGACCACTCAATCGCTAGAGAAAAATCTCATCTACAAAACGGTGTAAAAACATCTAAGATAAGAAAATAGAATAAATGAAAAAAGGTATGTGAAGTGAAGTAGTAGTCGATGTCAAAAAGTAGCCGTAAAAGTCTCCCCCCCCCTTAAAAGTGGATAATGACTAATTTTTACAACAGATTTGATCCAGAAGAAACATTTTTCAACAGGTAATAATAATCGCCTGTAAAATATTACATTTGGCACATATTCAGAAGATGTATTTGTGAAGATGATTGGACAGGCGAATTGTAAGTGTTCTAAGTAGGGTTGGCCTCCCTCCCTCCCCCTCCCCCCCGCTTTTTGACCAAATTTCCTTATACCCCCCCCCCGCTCCTCCCCCCCGCAAAAAAAATCGGCCACCTCCCCCCCCCCGTTTCTCCCCCCGCTCCCAAAATGACCCCCGTCACCCCCGCAAAAATCCCAGTCGAAAAAAACTCTCGGATGGGGTCATTTTCAGAACGGCAGCCGAGAAGGATCAACATTTATCGAACCAGAGGAGTGGCAATATCGTGGCTTTGACTTCAGAAGTGTTTCAAAAGCCTTCAGATTCATTCTAGGCTGCTGTTTCAAAAATTTTCAGTCCCGAGGCTTGTAAATTAATCAGGCACCCCCGCCACTGCCCCCGCTCACAGCTTCCTCCCCCCCCCCGCTCCTCCCCCCGCAAAAAAAATTGGCCACCTCCCCCCCCCGCTTCTCCCCCCCGCAAATTTTTTTAGTCTAATCTCCCCCCGCACCCCAAAAAGCGGGGGGAGGCCAACCCTAGTTCTAAGCACTACTCAGTTTAAGAACTTGTATTTGAGTTTTGCAGATGCAATATACCTATCGCTGACCAGGTAAAAAATACTTTTTCAAATTTCATATTGTCAATCCCTTTTAGTGCAATGGAAGAGGACAATACAACAGGGGAAGGTGCAAATGTCACGGCTACTACTTCGGTCCTAAAGTCAGATTTTAGATAATTAAGACGTTTATTTCGAGAAGTCTAGGAGCCTTTGTTTAAAAAAATCACTGATGAATCATTTTTTCGAGTCAAGTCAAAATTTCTCGTTAAATATAAAGCAAAAAGTTACAAAAATATGTATTCTCAGTGACGAGTCAAATACCAAAATGTAGCCCTATATATATTTGATCTACGCTCGATCGAAGATGACTGAAAACTAAAAGTCATTTTGTGTCTACAGCTCATAATTCTAGTCAAATTTGAAGTACTTTTGCATTTGGCCGGACTACAGAATGAGTGATTCGCCCAAAATGGTGTTTTATCAACTCCTATCAACTTTATTGGCTTTAAATGGGTAGAAAACACAAAAAACTATCGGGAAGGCCATTTCCGATAACGAAAAATTGAATTTTTTTGGTGAGAATCATGATACCCATCTGTATGGTTGATTTTTAAAGGGTACCTGGATACCTATAAAAAGGTTTTCTGCCATGTTATGCCCACGGACTGGGAAAAAAGCTTAAAAGTGTGTTTTCGATCAATAGTCCTTCTTGGAATTATGTCTAAGGTAAGTGAGTGCGCGCATCTCTAACTTGGGGCTTGAAGTTGAGATGCGCACACCCACATACCTTAGACATAAATCACTCGAAAGTGACTCTGGATGCATAAAAAAGGCATGCATACAAAAGTTTCTTTATGCGGTAGGACCCAGTTAACAAAACTATGTTTAACCCGATCTTCTACTCTTTTTATATGTGTCAATATATGTGTGAGGTACCGTCTAAATATCAACCATAAGGATCGGCTTAACCAAAATTTTATCAAATTTTTTTTTCTCGGAAATGGCCTTCCCAATAGTTTTTTTTGTGTTTTCAACCCATTAAAAGCCATAAAACGTTGATAGGAGTTGATGAAACACCATTTTTAACGAATCACCTATGCTATAGTTTAGCATTGCATTTTCCGCGAAATTTAATTCCAAAGTAAAAACATACATTTTCGTGCGTTTTGAAATTTAATGTTTAAAACGAATGGTTATTACAAGAGGTTTAACCGGTTCGGCAATTTTCAGTGTCAATACGTTTCCAAATGCGTGAATGGTAAATTGCAAGATGGCACCTGCAATTGCATTTACGGCTATGAGGGTGATTATTGCGACAAGATTGTGTGTCATCATGGATATCCAGGTGAAATCTCATAATGTATCTCCCCCAAGCAACTGCTTTTTTGCAGATAAAGCTAACGAGTCAGAAAGTTGTGTTTGTCCACCCCGCCACACTGGCAAATTCTGTGATGAATGTTTGCTGGGCAGTGGGCTGGATAGTCGCATACTTAATCACATTCTGCCTTTTCCCAATTGCACTGAGGAGAGGATACCATATAGAGCTAGAATTTCAAGGTTAGTGAAATAGTGTTTTTGCATATAATCAAAAATTCTAACTGCATTTTCTTTTATTTTGCAAAGTTTTATTTTCCTAGGTTTTATTTACCTAAGACAAGGACTAGGATCCCAAATCTAAGACTCGTATTAAAAGCTAAAATAAGATTTTGACATAAACTAATAAAAAGCGTACCAATATAAAAACGAATAAGAGCAGATCGGAGCACTGTCTCATGACAATTTCAATTTTACATAAAAAAAATTTTAAAATTGTTACCGTATATGCTCTTTTGATCCCCGGGGATTTTTTCAACCCCTGAAAAATCCTGAAATTGTAAATCAAAAATGGCCCTAACTCTGAAATCCTAGTCGAAAATCGAGGGGGGGGGCGGGATTATTAGAGCATATACGACGTATGAAGCGGTTTTCAAACAGTCGGGACCAGAAAGTTGGGTCGTTATAGAGAGATGGTCGTTATATAAAGCGTCGTTATAGAGAAAGACATTTAATTCAGATTTCCTTGTGAACAACAAAAAAATTTTGGCTCGTTATAGAGAGCGGGTCGTCACAAAAAGCGTCGTTATAAGGAGATTCGACTGTATAGCTATTTTACAAAAAGGCATATCGGAATTTCGTTGCAAATATCATGGCTCGTTCAGCGACCCGGAAATACTCTGACTCCAACTCCGGGCTCCTGAACAAGCCATTAGTTCAGGGCTCTAAAACGATTTGTCCTTTGTTTGAGATCGGAAATCTTTAGAATTTTTGAGATTTTAGGTCAAAATCTTTATTTTTGTTGCTCAAAAATCAATAAGCACTGGATAAAATGGCACTTTTTGACCAAATGTCTTTTATTTTACCGAAATGTCTTTTATTTGAAAATTTTGATTTCCAAGCCCTGCTTTAGTTTTTTGGGCGCCAAATATTTTGTTGAGTTCTTTTTTGACTTTTTCCAATTTGCTGCGAAATTCCGCCGGCAAAATTCCGGTTATTTGTGGCAAAAATTTGCGCGAAATTCCGGCTATGTGCTGCAAAATTCCAAGATGCCCTTTACCAAGCGATCCTTTCTATTGTTTATATAAACTAAACGCAAAAAATTTAATTACCAAAGCAAATTACAAAAGGCTTTGATCAATACTTATTTATAAGATTTGTGCTTATTTGGGATTTCAAATCATATTTTATTTTATAATTTTACGTCATAATATTTTTTAGCATCAAAAGAGCAATAATAAGTACTGGATAATACATTATAATACTTTTTAGGGAGAAAACTGACGACAGGATATGGTCAAGGATCGTAATTTTACTGATCTCAACCGGGCTTCTCTTTTTGCTTTTTCTCACTATGGTATTGCTCTACAAAAAATACCTGTGAATATAACCCTCTTACAGATAATCATGCACTGGGGCCGACGAAGAGCCCTGGATCCAGTTGTAGATGTGGAGAAGCGAAGGGCTGTGGAAGAGCGCAAAGAATTATTAGAACGTGCTATCTATTTGCAGTCTTCCAGGGATTCAGCCAGCAACACTGCAGCTCTACTGAATTCGTCGGGAGCCAGAAGGTTGGTCAATTTTAGAGCCACTCAGAACTACACTCCCAGCAAACATTTGAGTCTAGATTAGTAGTAGTAGCTTTGTTAACCAATAACTGTGACTTGTTCAGAAGCAGTCGGTTTTTGGATCCCAACCGTATGGATCATGATTTGCTTTGAGAATTGATTATTGAGTAAGGTCTCCTCTACAGCAGCAATACATGTATATATTGTTTAACACATCTGTCAAATAGAGTAGAATATTAGTAGAAACTGTAGTATTAGGTCGTGTCAAAAGTTTGCACCGTTTTTCCAAAAGAAATATTTGTGGCATTGCGTTTTTACCATAGATATTTTCACAAATTTTTTAAAGTTTAAGACTCATTTTGTAGCCAGTTGGTAAAGTACGAGTGGTAAACTTTTGAAAAATTGCTGAAAAATCTATGGTAAAAACGGTACTTGTTCACTTGGGGGGGGGGGGTACGCATTTTGTAAATTTTCGTAAATCATGTTTAAACGACTCCTAAGTAATTTTTATGTGCTTTAAACAATAAGAAAGCTGTTTTCTGACACTTTTCCACATAAAAAACGAATTTTTAGAGAGAATTTTTTTTTACCAAAATTTGACCAGAAACTTGATTTGCCTTGGTCCAAGGCAAAAAGTCGAATTTTGGTCAAAAAAACTTTTTTCTAAAAAATCGATTTTTTATGTGGAAAAGTGTTAGAAAATAGCTTTTTTATCGTTTAAAGCACATTACTTAGGAGTCGTTTAAACACGATTTACACAAATTTACAAAATGCACACAACACCACCCCCCCCCCCCCAAGTGAACAAGTACCGTAAAAACAATGCCACAAATATTGCTTTAAAAAAACGGTGAAAAGTTTTGACACGACCTAATAGCTAGTTGGTTAGTTGTAGTTATAGAAATCAGTTAAGTCTAGAATCTAGATATACCGGAACTCCAAAAATTCCAACCATTAGCTGTCCAATACTTCAATTCTAAAAGCTTGTTTGCCAGTTGTCTTTATCCAGCCCGCGGCTTTTAAAAGTCCGAAGAGACCGATTTTAAGCACATGCTCACGAGTTTTAAATTTAGTAATATTTAATTCTGCACGATAATCTCTGAAAAATGCCCGCTTATTACGTTTAAATGCCCGGTGATATGTAAAAAGTTCCCGCTAATTTATTTTCAAAAAAAATTTCAAAAAATTAGCGAGCACTTTTCACAAATTAGCGGGCATTATTCAGAGATTAGCGGGCAAAATTAAATATCAACCTTTTAAATTGTCCCCCGCCAATTCAAATTTTTTACCTAATCATTAATTTTTAACTTGGCTTCTAACAAAACAAGGCGTAGAATTTAATTTTAAGTTCAGTTTTTTTAAAAACCCGACCGAAAAATTCGTACGTAGATCGAACGATTAGTAAATTTTTTTGAATTCTCGGGGACAAATTTAGAAAATTTAGCTTTTTATTCCACAAAGTCGGAATCATTGTCACAAAAAAAGGGGAGGTTTTTATTTCGTCACTTACCGATCACTACAGCGATTCCCGATAAAAAAAGACGTAAAAATTGTAGTCCTCTTGATCTTTTAACTTACCAAAGACTTCAAACTGGGATTGAGTCGGATCTTGCCGGGGTCAAATTTGATGGATGCTATTGTTATGAGACTATATCAGGGTACGTAACTTTAATTTTTTGAAACCTTAAATCTTCTTTATTTTTGATTTCCGGTGCTCGAAAATCAATAAGCACTAGATAAAGTATCATTTTTTTGACGAAAAAGACCAAATTATACTTTTTTCGGCCAAATATACTTTTTTTTAAATTTCGAGTTACGTACCTTGAACCTTGTATCAGATATCATCTTTTCGTTGATAGATCATGCTTAATTTGTGGTATTGTTGTTGTTGTTGTTTGCAGTAGTTATCTAAGATAACTTCATCTTGATCTCAAAGCTTTGATTGCATTTTTATTGTTTTTGAAATTTTCGTATTTTCTACAGACAAAATAAATAATAAACATTTCTCAAAATCATCATTTTTTAAGCGGTTAAGGACAATGATTTTTTTTTACCTGAAAATTTAATTGGCCCACCACGGGGCGGTGGTCGGCTGGTGTTGGCCTTAGTTATAATCAACATTTTGCTTAGGCAAAGCCTCAGGTCTAGACTAAGGCCAGTGCAGGTTGAGACAAAATCAAACAATTGTGCTAAAATATGCGTCTTATTGTTTTTTTGTGAGTATCTAAGTAGTCAGTTACTTTAGTAAAAACGTGCTTTTTAAGAAGGGACCCCCTCTCCCCCGAAGTAAACAAGTGCCGATGATTTAGTAAAGATGTGATGGAAAGGCTCCGGTATCATGGTTTTTCGTACAAAAAGATATTTGTGGCGCTTCTTTTATTTTTACACAAAGCCATTATTTATTTGCCAAATATAATAGCTTCATTATAAGTGAACGACCATTGAAATCTATTACGCTGCATTTTGCTAACCAATAAATCTTTTTGTGGTAAATGAGTTGAATATACACATGCACACACACACACAAATTCCAACAATTTCGAGGGAATAGGAGGATTCTGCTTACAGCAGCACCCTTAATCCATCAATCCATGACAGCACCAACAGGATCGATTTTGATTTGAATTTGTCAGTTTGATGTTTTGGAGAGGCGTTCTCTCCCTCCCTACTGATCCGTTATTCACCCACATTATTTATTACAGATCGTTTTTTTGCGCAATTGTTAGCGTTCCGCAAATTTTCGAGGATTTATGCTACTAATTTAGGCAGCTGTTTTTATATGAGCGTTTCCGACCTTACTTGGATATACATCCCCCAATCAACTTTTTTACCCGGTGCTCACATGGGCGTGTTTTCTCAACCTTTTTGATGATCAGACATAAATTTTTTTATACTTTTGTCATTTTTTATATACCGAACGAAAGCTTGGATTCCAAGCTATCTTTTACATCGACAATTATTTCATTGTCGTGACAAAACTAAATGTGATGTTTAGGGTGGTCGATGTCCTGGTCGAGGTACCTCGACCTGGACCTCGACCAGCCTCCAACTTGTGTGCTGTTACGTACATTTTTGTTACATCAATGAAATAATTTCTGATGTAGAAGATAGCTCAGAATCTAAGCTTTCGTTTGGCATATGAAAAGTGGCAAAAAGTATAGAAAAAGTTCCCTCTGATCACCAAAAGGGTTGAGAACACACGAGCTCGACCTCGACTCGCCTATGTGATCGAGGGGTTAGAAGCATTTCCAAACACCCTATATCGACTCGAAATCATCTCAAAAGCTAGACATTTTTTGAGTTCTGGTCTATAAAAATTTAATGTTGGGCATTTTGAATTTTCGACAATTTCAGTGTTTTACCCTGTTTTTAATATTGAGACTTGGCGAAGAGAGCCTCTAAATGCATTTTTGATTATGATTCTTGCTCGAAATCATGTCTAAGGTAAGTGAGTGCACCCTGCGCCCCCGAAGGGGCGTGCATACCAGAGTTTATTTATGTGGTAAGCCCCAGTATTCAAAATTATGTTTAACATCTTCCTTTTAACACTTTCTAATTTAATTCTAATTTTATTGAATTTAATTGTTTACAGGGATTCTTTAAGACTCTTGCATTGGTAAACGACCTTAGTATAGAATACCCCCCCTATAAATTTTCCTTTTAAAACTTGAGTAAAGAGCATCCGAATATATGTCCCAGACCCCAGAAAAAGTACGTAAGGCATTTATTAGTCACAACTTCCGTACGCTGGCCTACCCCGAGCCTAAGGGCTGCGCCTGAACTTGTTACTTGGAAGAGTAGTTACAGAGGTTTTGGGAGAGTCTGGTTTGTGCCGTATTTTTGAGCGGCTCTCTCCTGTTTCGTCCCAAATTGTTTCCGTCAAAAATCTTTATAGCCAAAAACGTTACATTTTTAATCAATTAGTTTGCTACACATGGTTTTCTAACTAATTTTGTGGATATTCTCATTTACAAGTTTATACTCAAATTGATGTTAGAGAGCAGGTCTACATTTTGCGTATAAGGCTGTAAATGACCATGTCTGCAATATTTGCTGAAAACCCTGAAATATCCGTAATCCTGGACTTTTTTGAGAACTTTTGGGGTTTTTCAGCAAATATTGCAGACATGGTCATTTACAACCATTTACGCAAAGTGTAGCTCTGCCCTATAGCATCAATTTGAGTATAAGCTTGTAAATGAGAATATCCACAAAATTAGTTAGAAAAACCATAAGTAGCAAACTAATTAATTAAAAAATGTAACGTTTTTGGCTATAACGATTTTCGGCGGAAACAATTTGGGACGAAAAAGAAGAAAACAGGAGAAAGCCTTTTGAGCGGATTTTTTTTGTGCACTTTTGAGTAAAAATTTGGTTATGAAAATGACTTCCATGACCTAGAATCGTCTCATGAAGTAGAGATGTTCACAATGCCATGATCGCATGCTGTTTCGCGTACATAGCGAATTGGCCTAATGCCGCTTTGCTGTATAGAATTTGACAAATGCCAAGTAAAAATATTTTATATGAAGAATTTAACAATTGTATTATGATGGGGGGGGGGGTGATACTTGGGGGCTTGAGAAATGGGTTTGTCAGCCTAAGGAAAAACTCATTGACGGGTTGCAAAAATTTTAAATATAAAATTATTAATGTGATTTTATGATGGGTTTCACTAAATATTGTCGAATAATGTAGTGAAACCCATCGTAAAATCACGTAAATAATTTTATATATAAAATCTTTTTGCAACCGATCAATGAGTTTTTCATCAGGTTGACAAACCCATTTCTCAACCTCCCCAAGTGTCCCCCCCTTTAACTCCTATGAGCTCTACCGATTTCAGTTTTTAGATTTTTTATTTTCACCCAAAAATCTCGAGATCGACCCAAATTTTTTCGATTTTCGGGAGGGGGGGGGGGGGTTGAAAAATTCCGGCCTGGGGCGGAATTATAGAAAATACGGTATTCAAATATCTATACAGTCGAAGCTTTCTATAAAGACTCTCAAGGGACCGGCTAAACCGAGTCGTTATAGAGAGCGTCGTTTTGACTTGAATGACTTAGCTCAGGACCAAATAGTTCTTTTTTCCGAATCGTTATGAAGGGCGAGTCCTTATAAAGAGCGTCGTTATAGAGAGCGTCGACTGTACATCATTCCGCTGCTTTTTCCGCCGCAGAATCGTCTCCCCACCAAATATTTTTATATAGTTTATACAAAGATCTGTACTTTGTTTGGAATTATGGGCAGATATATAACGAACATATTTATATCAATTTATGGCTTTAAATAGCTAGAAAACATGAAAAAACTATCGCGAAAGGCCATTTTCGAGAACGAAATTTGGTGAAAGGATGGATACCCTATATTTTCAACCATGAAGGTACGTGTCATGGTTTTCACCAAAATTTTATTGAAAATGGCCTTCCTAATAGTGTTTCTCGTTTTTTGTAGCCATAAAATATTGATACGAGTTAATCGGGCCGAGGATAAAAGGAACTTTAGCCGAATTATGTGTAAATTATGTACTTTATTTTCGAAAATCAAAGAAAACGAACATAATATTTTTTATTATTTTCTGGATCAGATTGTTATTTCTTTGACAATTTACTTCATTTGTAATTTTTAATTGCGCAGCCTGCTTTTAAAAGACCATGCTCACGGTGGTCTGGTAGTCCAGATCATTGATCTTCTGTACGGATTTTTAACTTAATTTCCAACAAAACAAGGCCTAGAATTTAATTTCAGGTATAGTTTTGTTAGAAACCAAGTTAAAAAATCTGAACAGAAGATCAATGATTAGGATTTTTTTTTGAATTGGCGGGGGGGGGGCACTAGACCACCCAGACCACCGTGAGCATGGTCCTTTAAGAGTTGGATTATTAGTGTGAACATGCAAAGGTAGTTTAAAGCTTACTATTTTTTGTCGTAAATTCACTACAAAGAGTTTAAAAAATAAATAAATTTGAAAACCTAAAAATGAAAGAAACAAACACATCCGTCTTCCTATATTCAACTTGTTGAACTCTTTTTTGGGGCACCAGTTTCATCAACAAATGAAAGTGAATCTGGAGAAGGGGGAAGAGAAGAGAAGATTGTTTGAACCACACAGTTTAGTAGCGAGTGATCATCAAATGAGGTAAACACAGTGCAGAAAAGAGAGGATCACGTATCCATTTACTCCCTTTCGCACAGTTGACCCTTCTACAATAATATATTCGTGAGGAGGCATTGTTTGTCTACTTTGAACATACAAAGCACTTATTTAAAATATTTCTAATCAAACACTTTGAGGCATTTAAACTTGTAACTGCATTTGGCTGTAAATTTGAGCCTAGTATCTTTTCTCGACGTACTGAATTTCTTTCAATTTCTCGTCTCCCCAAAAGTGATCAAATGTAATTTTGAGCCATGTTATGTTGAAAACTCAATGTTACCATGTAAACAAAATCTGTGCCGTATAAAAAAGGTACTACTACTGCCGATATAAAATTGCTCCTGGGGCCGATCGTCGGCGGTGTTATATTGATAGTGGTGTTATTTCGGGAGTATCACATTAGTCAAATCTCGATAAAATAAATTTCCTGGGACCGTCTATTGCGGTATTATATCAAGAGTGGTGTTGTATCGAAGTAGTATTATATCGAGTATTCGAGTATTATATAATTTAATAATAACCTAGTGTTTTTTTAGGAAGAATGTTTAATCCTTGACATGGCTATGAAAATTATTTAAACCGACTTACCTGTTACCGATCAGCCATTGGCTTTTAATGTTTGGTCTAGTATCAAGGCAAAAACTTGCCTTGCTTACCTTTCTACTAATACTACTACACTCACTGCTCAACTCTACAATAGTATTGGCCATAGGGAACAAACCATCAGTGTCCAGAAAAGGCAAAATAGTGGCTGAAAATAGTCCATCTGCAGCTGTCCATAAGTTCATATATAACAATGAGAAAATATGTAAGTGTTTTGATCAGTAGTGAGTGGTTTCCGAACTAATTACTTGATTCATGGTGTTCAGGTGGAGATATGTTCGGTCATAAAGGCTGGCTGCCAGCACATAAGAAGTGTGACATACAGTGCATCACAGGTGTACACATCTGTCAAATGCCAGAAGAGCCATCGAAGGCAAGCATACAGCGATGTCTTATATGTAAAATTTATTTGGTTGAAATAATTTTGACAAAAAGGATAGTTAGAAGAATTCCAGAAAGAGAATTAAAGGATGGGGCGAACTTTATATACGCATCGCCTAGGTCACAGGTCCGACTATCACTGGCTCCACACCTAAATTTTTTATCTCCTTTTATTTACAAGTTTGGTGTCGAAATGATCCTCACACTCTTGGCTATCCAACAGAATCATCAACGCAGGAATTCACACATATTGGAGCTTTTTTACAGGATAAGACAGGCTTATTTTCCGAAAATCGATGGTGTTTGGGGTTTTCCCTTGACTGGTTTGATTGATATTTTCTGACTTTTTTCTACAAATCACACGTTTCATATACCGAAATGTAGCCAAGGTTCTAGGCTTTCATTTCAGCTATCATACAGAGAAAAAAGTAATATTTAATGTTTAGTTAGGGCTAAAATTTAAAAATCATTCAACCATGTCCAATGCTACATAGGTCTGTCATTTGTATGAAATCCTGAAATTAGGGCATTTGTTGACCGTAAAGTAGTGCTGGAAATAGTTACAATCGATTGCTTGATGGTTTTGCTCCTGAAAGTCAGTAAACTTCTAAAAAGTAGAGCAAAATAAAGGATGTACACCCAGAGGAATTTGAACCGTCGACCTAGGGCGATGCGTATTTAAAGTTTTCTTCCCCTTTATGCGGTGGATGAATGAAGTCGAAGTGCGAAGTCTTTAACTACCCAGAGCTCGCCAATTTCGGCTCAAAATAGTGGGCTTAAAGCTTCCTTTTTCACTTCCCGTTTTCGGGTCCTTTACACGATAAAAAATAAATCTCAGTCATTAGAAATCTATGACGATATTTCGTTGACTTCGCACTTCACACATCCAATGTTGCCAAGGCATTAAAATGAGACCCGTTCTCACTCGCATTTAAGCTCTGTAAAAATTTCTCATTTTCACTTTTTATAGACTAGAGGGGTTGATAATTTACCAGCTACAATTACCAGTGATTTATTACGGGCAAATCTTTTTTTGCCGTAAATTTATTTTTTTCTGCCACTGCGCCTATAGTAAAATGAGGACACGTTCTGGCCTCAAGGGTAGAACTAACTGGTATATTTATTGGAGCACCATGGTACAATATGGGAGTAGGGTCCACTGGACCAGACATAACAGAACATACGGTTGAACTATTGGAGACTGGAGATTCTTCCATCTTGACTGGAGAGGCTGGAGCAGTATCCACCATAGCAGCAGAGGGAGAAGCTGGAGAGTCGCCGAATCGGATTTCTGAAGATGAGACCGTTGGCTGTAGACTGGACTGGACCAATTCCCATATTCCCATAGCAGGCACCAATAGAGAACCAGCTGGAGAGTTGTCTTCACCGGCGAAGTGGGAGCGCGAGCTGGAGGCGAGGACCGGAACCATACGGAGGGAGTCCCATGGAGCATCATCTGCAGGCAGTTCGGAAGAGACTTGCGTGTTCGGTCCAACGGTATCTGGAATTACAAGAGGGAGTCCATCGGAGGACTCCTTGTTAACTGGACAATAGAAAATCGGAAAGTATTTCTGTTTCGGCTCTGCCTTCTGGACTGGCTCGATAACTGGACTAGATTTGACGTAAAATCCATAGTCAAACAATGTGCTGGATGAAAGAGTCCGTAGACCCGTAACTGGACTAAACGGAGTCTTCCCATCAGTGGATGATACACTCACTGATTGCTTAGCACTGGAGAAATCACTAATCATAATATTTAAATCACTAACCTCGATCATTGAATGAGCACGCTCCATAATTCAAAATCCAGCAAAAAGAATGATGATCTATGAAACTTGCTCGCCATGTCGAGTAATTCTGGACAAGACAAATCGACGTTTGAAATAAACTATTTCAAACTAGATTTATTTTAGGCGCAATACGTTTCAATCTGAAACGTATTGTCCCGACTGGAAAACGTCGTTCAAACGACGGCAACAATCCTTACACTATTTTCCTTTGCCGCGGAAAGTCGTTTTACAGCAAAAGAAATTTGCTACAAAAAAGTTTAATTGCGGTAAAAAAGGTCTTTTGCAGCATAAAAAGTTTTCCATTTAACACGACGTAAAAATCAGGTAAAAAATAGTAAAATTATTTTTGATAAATTGAACTTGCGTGGCTGGCTTTTTGACGTTTAAAATTTACCGGCTGGTGGTAATTTATGGCTCGATGACGCTGTCGGAGTTGACATCAGAAGTCTTTACGATGTCGAATTACGCCAACACCGAAAGCGTGAACGAGCCATTACCCGTAAATTGCGAGTAAACAGTGTGACATTACTGTCAATTTTTTCGAAGTCGCATTTTTTTAAATTCTGATATGTTTTTTTTAGAATTCTTAACACGGGAAAGGCTGTGTGCACCAAACTATGCGTTTTGGGCTCTACTGCAGAATCCGGCGCCAAAATATGCCTTGGTCCCCCTGTTGTTTTTTCTTGAATTTTGCTTTTAAAAAAGAACAGGGGGACCAAGGCATATTTTGGCGCCGGATTCTGCAGTAGAGCCGCGTTTTGGGCAGAATCTCATGCTGGGCACGATGGATAAAAAAATAATAAAACAGGAGGGATTCGAACGGATAAAGCAGCATTTGGAAATAGTTAATTTTTGCCTATTCCCAACCCGTACAAACCCATAAATAACCCAGCTTAAATAACCACCTTTTTGGGGGTTGTTAATCGGGTATCTTTTAGGCTTAGGCTTTGGTAGGCCAGCGCCCTTTAGGTCGTACTAAGGGGGTTATTTATGACCGACAGTCTTCCCAACCACCTAAAAAGGAGTGGTACTTGCTCATATTTATGTACCCCCTTGGAATGTAATATCTCAAAATGCAGGGCGTGATCAAAGATATATATTGCACATAAAGTTGTAGCAGAGTGATTATAATTACACAGAAAACTTTAAATGTCTGCCCAAAACGCCTAGTTTGGTACACACAGCCTTTCGCGTGTTAAGATTCACGCAGTTGTAATAAATGATTAGTGCATACGGTTTGTTTAAGTGCCTGAAGAATGTCAAGAAAGACTGAAGCAAGTGATTAATGACTTTAACTTGACCAACTCTACCAATTTCTCAGCGGGCAGCCCGCCCTCCATTCGTCCCCACCCCTCTGGCCCATCTCGACGTACCTTCACATCCTCACTGCCCTCTTCCAACCGTCTGAAAGAAACTAGAAATGGGGTTGTGGGACCCCCTTCGTCTCGCTCCATCATGCCTCCCGCCATCCCTGTGCCCTTGCCTCCAAGTCCTGCTGGTCTGCCACCCTCAACTACCCCACCACCCAATGACCACTTTCTGGTGCCATTATCAACAGATGGGGTGTTATTGCCACTTCCAGGTAAACTAAAGTTCGGAAAGGTTGAAAAACTTAAAAAAAACTAACATTATTTCCCTTTTAACATTATCCAAAAAAATTTTAATATTATCCGAAAATATAATTAAGAATGTAAAGGGAATACTTACAAATATTATAGCATAAAATAACAAAAGACTAAAGATTAACAAATAAAACTAACATCCACGGATTATCTGATTGAAAGAAGTTGCAGAAATAGTGTTGTCTTCGTCCACGTTCCCACCCTTGGCTCCCCCGTCCTGGAGACCTGGCAAAAGCAAACAGAAGGCATTTACCAGCCCACCTCCAAAGCACCAGCAAGTACCACCCTATCTCCAGATAAAGTGGATGACACTTTGCAGCAGAACTATGAGCACATTGTCGAACCTTTGACTGCTACTACCTCTACCGTAACCCTACCGAGCTCAACCACCGCTTCCATCGACTCCATGGATGACATCTTCGACACCCTGTCCAACCCTTCGATGTGGACGTAAGTGGGGTAGGGGAAGTAGCTGGGGTGGAGGCGGCGGAAAGCAAATCTGTATCCAGAGAAGAACCTAGAAGTCCCTATGGCAGCAGCAGTGCAGTGGTCACTGGCAGTGAAGAGGGCTACAGTTTCGGTTTGTTTCATTCAAATTACCGTATTTTCTCTAATACAGTCGACGCTCTCTATAACAACTTTCAAGGGACCGGCTAAACCGAGTCGTTATAGAGAGCGTCGTTATAAAGAGAGTCGTTATAAAGAGCATCATTTTTCAACTGTGCATCAGCCAGTCGTTATATAGAGCGGCATCTTTGGTAACGAACATTCAAATAAAATTGTATCAAAGTAAACATTTATTCCGCAAAACGAACAACAATAACATAATTCAAGAGAATGTTGGGTACGCGACGTTTCCCTGTAAGGAACGGTTTCTTGTAGAACCTAAAAAGACTTCAATTTATTTTAAATCTGCGCTTAATATTAATATTTTCACATTTTCGTGTAATTTAAAGTTTAATATGTACTACCCCACTCTGATCTGTGTACTAATTTTTTGGTAGTAATACTTCCGTGCTACCATCTGAATACCCTATTATTTCAGAATTAGTTCTATCCGTTATTTAAACTTGAACAATAAAATCACTTCGCCAATGCTATGTTTTTGCCAATAGCTTTTTTTCTCAAGTACTATTAGTTCATTGGCAAGCTTATTACCTTTCATTTTGTAGCTCAATTCACTGGCTACAAAATCAGTGGTGATTTGCCTGATAAAAAATAAGAGTACTCGAGAAAAGAAGATATTGACAAGAACATATTATTGGTAAAAAATCTCATTGGCGAAACGATTAAGATTGTGATCGGCTAACAAGTCGCATTTGATAACAGAAGTTGAAACACAAAAATGTGACCGATTTCTTTAAAATCAGCAAAAGATGATTGCGAAAAATGGTTATTCAGCAAAAAATTTTCATTTCCTGTGAGACAGAATTTCAGTCAAATTGAATTTTCTGCAAAGTTTCCCAAAATCGTTATATAGAGCGGCTCTTTAACAGCTGGGACGGCCAGACTGAGTCGTTATAGAGTCGGATCGTTATAGAGAGCGTCGTTATAAAGAGCGCCGTTTCTGCTTAATTTGTTTGAAACCAACCAATTTTTTTTTCGAGTCGTTATAGAGAGCGAATTGTTATAGAGATCGTCGACTGTGATACCCCTCCTTCATTTTTTGACTAAGATTTTAGAGTTAAAGGGGGAACTTCCTATACGCATTGCCTATAAGGACACAGGTGGATGTTTTTAGAATTCTAGCTCCAACTTTATACTAACTTTTTCTCTGTTTGATAGCTCAAATGAAAGCCTAGAGTAATGGCTACATTTTGGTGTATGAAACTTGTGACTTGTAGAAAAAGTCAGCAATTTTCAGTGAAACCAGTCAAAGAAAAACCCCGAAAACCATCGATTTTCGGAAATTTGGCCCATTTTAGCCTGGTTACAAGCTCCGGTAGGTGTAAAAGCCTGTGCTGATAGTCTTATTGGATAGCCAAGAGTGTGAGGATCATTTTAACATTAAACTTGTAAATAAAAGGAGAGAAAAAGTATGGTTTACAGCCAGTGATAGTCGAACCTGTGACCTAAGGCGATGCGTATATAAAGCCCCCCCCTTTAAAGGGCCATTGCCGTCGCCGACAGCGAGAATTTCAAATGTTCGAATTCGCGCAGGACAGTTCTCTTTCGTCTCGCACTGTACTCTTTTGACTCACTTCGAATGACCTAAATGGCTTTTCTTCTTCCTTTAATAAGTAGATAACCCCTTTTATTAAAAATGCGCTACTTGAAATAGCAAAGGTTGGTGATTAACATAAGAAAATACAAGAAAAAAAAGGCGCAACCAAAGTTTTTCTGCGAAATTGAGTCTTTTTAGGCGCTAATTGAGAATACCGCCCTCCATAAATCTGAGCTCCCCAAAATTGTTATGGCCTGGGATGGCTGTTATGGCCTTAATTTTCTATGCCCTGGGACATATATTTGGGTACTTTTTACTTAAGTTTTAAAAGGGAAATTTTATGGGCGAGGGGAGGGTGGTATTCGCTACTAGGGTCTTTTATTACTACAAAATTCATATATTTTCTGAAAAAAGTCGGGACATTTAAGAAAAAAGCCAGAAAATTTCAGAAAAGGTCGGGACATTGTCGTTTTTAGACTTCTTTTTTAAATTTAGACAAACTAATTACCAAGCTTATAAGAATTTATAACTTATAAGAATAAAGAGAACGCACTGCTGCTCCTGTCTTTTTTCGCCTATTACGCGGGGTAGTTCCTGTTTAAACAATGAAGATTCTGAGGGTCTATACTCAAATAAATATGGCAATTATTTGAACACAAGCATTTAGAGAGACACAACAGTGTTGTGATCAGTCCACCCAGCCAGACCAAGTACAATGTGCCAGCCAAAGTGAATGAGCAGTCCGCAGAAGTGGAGGGCAGTCACGTCCATATATTCGGACCTCCCTACAGTCCTACACAAGGGTAGGGGTTTATAGCCAAGAAATTTGATTGACTATACATTGAATATATTGCAGAGGAGTGGTGTTGCCAACCTCCTCGATCCTACCAAACATGTATTCAAGTTTGAATGAGGTGAAAGAGATGGCTAGGAAAAGCAAAGTGAATCCCAACAAGAACAATGCTATGGCTGTGCAAAGGGCAGCGAGCACAGTGGAGCAGATAGATCTGTCTACAGAACTGAACACCAAACAAAAAAGGTAGTCCAAGTGAGAAGGTGTTTTTGTCACAAACAGATATTCGCACTGTATAGTTTGAATGCAGCGGAGTCGCGATCTGAAGTACACTATCTGCTTCCAAATAAATGCAGATTTTGCAGACTTTAGCAAACTTGATAAGCTTGTTAATAATAAATCTACCGTATTCACTCTGATAGGCCGACAGTCTCTTTAGAGGAATTATATTTTAGACTAGAAAGTTATTTTGCAAACTCTTTATTGAATTTTAGACGCTACTGGAACATAGCTATCACCCCCCCCCCAATAATTTTTAGGCATAACTGAACTATTTTTTTTGAAAAAAGCTGAAATTGGTGCGGTTCGGCCCAATGCCTAAGCTAAAGCCTAAGGGTTAAGCTTAATTGCTAAGCCTAAAAATTATTGTGGGGGGGGGGGGGGGTTGGTATCTCTATGTAAATTCGTCTGCAGGTAAATTCATCTGCAAGGTTCTAATCCGTGTGTGGACATCACTTTTATCGAAAGGTTCAAATCCCATAAGAAGCACCACTTTTCTTGAAATTTTTCATTGAATTTGTTATAGACTGAAATTAAGGTTGAAAACCTTAATCATCAAATAATTGAGTTGACTTTTGTCTGTGAAAACTTAAAACCAAAACAAAATTTAGAGTTTTGATGTGGACAACAACTATTTAGGGCTAGTATTAATATTTCACACCCTGTGATTAACTTAAATCCAGCTGCTCTATTTACCGATACAGGGATTTTCAGTAGGCCAGCACCCGTTGGCCGTACTTTTTGGGAAAGGGGGGGGGGGTTATTTATGATCCACAGTCACGAATTTACTTGCATATGAATTTACTGTCTGATATATTGGGTCTGGTATATTCCAGTAGCGTCGTTGTATAACCGCACTAATTAACAAAAAATTACTTGCAGTGGAAAACCAGAGAAACCGTGGTGGACATGGCGACAAGTGGCCAGCAAACTGAAAAACAAACCATTTTACGTCCAAGGTTTTGTTTAAACTAAAATCGATATTTTGCTAAATTTACAAAAGCACAATTTAAGAGAGTGGAGTTGTGCTGGACCGAAGTATTCGTTGCTGTGAATGGGCTCTAAATGGTTTGTGCGATAGAAGTTGGCAGAGGATACGTCAACTATGTCCAAAATCGTGTGGAACTGTGGTTTGCTCGTGTAAGCATATTTAAAAAAAACGCTTGCATATAAAGTCGAGTGCCGATATAACGGTGCTCCTGGGGACCGGTCAAAGGGCCGTTATATCGGGCTGCCGTTGTATCGGGGTCATCTTATTCACCGCATTATTAAGCCAAAAATCATCTTTTTTCGATATCCAGCAGAGAACAGACAACAAAGAGAAAAATAGAGCTAAAATAAAAACGTAAATACTATAAATGAGCAAATTTTTCATAAATTCTATAAAAATTCAAATTTATTTTGCCAAAAATACGCTAACATCTGGAGGCGGAAACGGGACGGGATCCCGATCCCGAGCCGATTTTGAGCAAAAATCCCGTCCAGAAATCCCGCCCGAAGGCCTCTTTCCGTCTCTAATCGGGGGTGATTTTATTGCTTGGGACCGGTTTTTAGTATCAGAGGTGCCGTTATAGTGGGGTGCCGTCATATCGCAGGTGAAATTTGTCGTGTTTCTCTGTCGGCCAGCCAAATTTCTCCCGAGGTGCCGTTATAACGGGGGTGCCGTCATATGGGAGTGCCATGAAATCGTCACTGGACTGTAATTTTAAATTTGAGCTTTTTTAGTCAATTTGGATTTTTTAATTACTAACATGTAGTTCAACTAACATACAGGGTGTGTCAAAAAAACTTTATCATTTTAAAACCTTCAAGTTCATTTTTTATACTGTGTTTTATACTGTGATCTTTTTTGCTAAAAATTTCGAGTTTTTACTGTTTTTACAACTGTTTTAACGAATGCTAAGTGAGGTTGGAGATTTCCAAGAGATAGGGCAAAAAATCGGTAATCAAGCAGGCGGGGGTCAAATTTTCAAGGGGTCAATTTTTTTTGGGTCACCCTGTACAAGTCAGGAAATAAAAAGTTTTAAGTTTTTGTAAGTTAGTTATTTAACTGCCCTTCTAGAAAAGAGTCCGTTAAATTGAGATTTGACTGTTCGAAGTGCGAGTATACCGTATTAACTGAATTAAACGGGCCGAGCTCTTTATTTTTGTCCTTTTTAAATTCTAAAAGTAAAAAATGTTTATAGCTGCTGATGGAGCCCTATCCTGTAACAGGATGATAGATGTGGATGTGATAGACTGCTATGAAAAAAGGAGTAGAAGTAAAGCATTTGGCACCATCAATCTGTCTTCTTCTCACAATGAAACTAGTGAGAACAGTTCGAGGGAGAGGTTTCAAGTGTTCCAACCCTCTGCTTTTCAGTCTACTTCTCCTAGTGACTCAGCTTCTACAAAAGAAACATTCTCTAAGCTAGTGGATGAAAACTCCTTTTTGAAAGTTTTTGCTGTAGAGGATGAAATCAAAAGGTTTAACAAGCTGAACACCAATCAAAACTTTAAAACAAATGTTTGATGTAAACTGGCAAAAAAATATCTTTGTTCGATTAATAAAGTGATATAATGGAAGAAAAACAAATAAATGAACAACAACACAAACAGAGATCATCATTTTTGCCACTTTAGACTACCATTCAATGGAACTTTGATCTGACTGCAAACTGCTTCCTTATTTAATTTTATTTCTCCATTTTTGGTTTAAATGACATGAGAACTAAGTCACAGGTTTGAGACACAGCTCAGTTCGTCTATTTCAGTTACTTAGCATTTTTCACTAAAGACTTCATGCTTGAACATATTTCTGAGTACAGTTCATTCTCGATGTAAAACCACGCCTTGAGACTTTAAGTGGTCGCGATTTAAACGGTCTTACATCGAGAGTGAGAATTTAGTGAACGTCTTATACCAATTTCTAAAAACGGTTTTCAAAGTGGTCTTATATCCAGAGTGGACTGTATCTTAAAAATAGAAATTGTGGTGTCGAGTTACCGTATTTCCTCTATTATCTCTTCATGGGGAGATATTTTTCAATCCCTAAAAAACCGGGAAATTTTAAGTCGATTTTGAGATTTTCGGCTGCTCAACCAAAATATGATAAGTGGAACCATGTAAACTTGTGGTAACTAAGAAAACGCAAAAAAAACAGATTTGCAAAATGTTTGCTCTAGGCTGAGATATAAGGTCCGTAGGGTGGGGAGTTATTAGAAGGTGAGGAGTCAATAGAGAAAATATAGTAGACATAAAAATTTAAAAAAAAAGTGTTTTTGGCGAAATTAAAGGTGAATATGCACATTTCTTAACTTTGTCAAAACACATGATTTTGTAAACTGTCGTAAAATTAGTTATTGTCGTCATGTAGAGCTCGTAAAGCCTAGAGGGTTTTTTTTATAAAAAAGCAAATAGTTGATTCCTATGCAAAGTTGACACCTAGAGGACTCGACGACTCTACACAGTGCCATTTACACACAGATCAATGCTCAATTTTTGTGCTTTCTCGCAACATTAAAAAATAGTAATTGAAAATGTGCAAGACTGTAAACTACAAGTCTGTAGGGTGTTTTGCAGCCCCTGCCACTGCTCCACAATTTATAGCAGTGTTCAGGAGTGTGACTTCTTTCAAATCGCTTTTGACCTTTCCATCCTTTTTAGCCGCCACTAACAAGTTGTTGTTGCTTTTTTTAGTGGCTGGAGACGTGGTAGTGATTGCTGTAGTTGTAGACTTACTTCTGGAAAGGCGTCTATTAGTGACTAGTGCATCTCTACTGTTGCCCAAAGCATTGGAAAGGGCCAACAGGTGGAGTAGTTTGTGGAAATACAATATACACATTGTCGATAGAGTCTTTGGGTCACTATTGTGATTAACTGTAAATAGTTAATGCATGTTATTGCATTTTTGTATGCTTTGGCTAACCGGATTGATGACTATGCCCAACACTAGAATACTGAAAAAAGTGTCAGTTAGCCTGTAAAATAACTCTGATTGACAGGGGATGCACAGGGCGTTAGTTAAATAGAGCAGTCTGTAGGGCAAACAGGTCACAAAGGTCCACAATGTGCTGCTGAACACGAAGAACAGGCGTTGGAACAAGCGCTAAACAAAATTCATAATGTTTTTAATCTGTTAATTTTCATTAGCTTACTGATCTGGCTTGTGCCTCCATCCGTCTTGAATTGTGTGCAATGCAGTAGATTACAGCTGATATTATAAAACTGGCTGAAATGGAAGAAAGTGAGCAACGCTCAAAACAAGTTTCAACAATTTATCTACTGAAAAAAATTAGTTTTTAAAATTTGTTTAGGACTTGTACAAATGTTACAAAATGTTTTTAATTGTTAATTTTCAGTACAATAACAGCTCACACTCTGATTTTCCGTCACTAAATTTTGCTCAAAAATACTTCTTAACACTTTTTTAAATTTATCAAATGATATTAACTCAAAATATTATGAAGTGAAAAGCTTAATATAAAAAAGTGAAAAGGCTTACCTAATATCATGAGCACATAGAAAACACAAACTGGCAAATAGATCAGAGGGCTTATTTGAACGGCATTGCATGGGTTCTGCAAAAAACGTAGACATAAAAACTCTTTTTTAAATGGGCATACCAGCTCGTTACACGGCGAATTAAGGGGGGGGACCAGCACGTTTTAAAAAATATCCTTATTTTCACTCGGTTTTTAACTCAAATCTAATATTTATGATCTTAGCGTATTTTCTCTATTAATCCCCCACTCTCTAATAATCCTCTAATATCTCAGCCTAGAGTAAACATTTTGCAAATCTGTTTTTCGCATTTTCTTGATTAGCACGAGCACTCCTGATTCCACTTTTCAGATTTGGTTGAGTAAACAAAAATCTCGAAATCGGCCTCAAATTTTTCTGATTTTTTAGGGGTTGAAAAAATAATCCCCCATGGGGGTTAATAGAGAAAATACGGTATCCTAGTTTTAAAAAGTAGGCATAATAATTTCGTCTGATAAGGTAAAACTCTTATAAAAAATAGTCAAGAGAAAAAGAAATAGCTGGTCCCCCGCCTTAGTTGCAGTGTAACGCGCTGGTACAGTCAACTCCCTCTATAGTGCACACCCAAGGACCGGCGCCAGGTGTGCACATATAAATTTATATGGTAGCCAACCAAATAAATCGGAACCGGGTGTGCACTATGGCAAGTGTACACTATGGAGGAAGTTGACTGTATGCCCCCTTAAAAACTTAATTTAAACATTTTTTGCGCAAGTTCCGCTGCGCAAACAGAAAAAATATAAAAAACAAACGTGAAAATTCAAAAGTGTTCAAGTTTTTTTGGCACATCTCTGTAAATCTGAAAAAGGGCAATACCTTAACTGACATGAAGGTGTAGATGATCATTCCCAGGGACAGCAAGGATATCCACGACAATATTGTTAGCAGCATCACCTTAGGTCGACTCACTAGCGTGTAATAGTGCAGTGGGAACTTGATGTACACCAACTAAACCAAAAACTACTATTATTGTTGAGAACAATATATATACTTGTCCACATTTAACCTACAAAGTTAGAGCATATTAAGCTAGTATTAATTTTTGTAATAACCACTGACCAGAGAAGATTTAAACAGCTGCACAACTGGCTGGTGAATATGGTGACATAGTAAGGGTAGCAAGTGCCCATGGGAAAGTGGTTGAGATATGGCCTAGTGAGCATGTAGACTAGGCAAGTCACCAGGTCAGCAAATGTCATGTTGATCACAATCAACTTAAATAAACAACCAGTTAAGGCTTAAATTCAATGAAGCGTCTTTTTTCGCCCCCATGCTCGAGATGTTCATAACTTTTTTTCTTTTTTCAGAGAATTTGCTCTAATCGTCATTTTGTAGCCCAGAAACAAAGCTACAAAAAAAATTATTGACCAGGTCGATACTGTTTGAAAATGTGGATAAGGTTGAACGGATATAAAATTTGAATCCGCACTTCCGTGCTGCGGGTTATTAATGCGACTCCACTATTTTTTATTTATATTTTAAAACAATATCAACTTTAATAAAACAACTTCGCTTTAAAGACACCCTATTTTCAAAAAACGGTGTTTCTAAACCGAAGTTGGGTTTAAAAAAAACTATTTTAAATTTTATTAAAAAAAAACGATTGGTAAAATCCGAATCCTTCCAAATTTTTTGACTAATGCGCCAAATCAGAACTGATCAAAGATCGAGCTAAGAAAAGGGTCGCACGAACAAATTATCATACTCAAACAGTAGCTACCTGTCTGGTTTGTCATGTGTGTCAGTGTGCAAAAGGCCAATCAAAAGAACTGCTAAATTAAGCACACTGCCTGAAAATCCCATATGATAAAAAAATTAGTTGTTCTAGTTAACAGACCAATTAGCCCATTGAACACGTAGAAGTACCTAAATGCCGTTCAATGGAAAAATAAAACAAATAGACTAAATGCTAAAATTGTGACACTACTTTTTGGGGGTTTTTCAAAATATCTACATTGTGTATTTAGACTAGCGCCGGTTATGATCTTTTTCTTACAACATTCCGTTACCCCACCTTGATATTATTGATTTAAATTTGATGAAAATTAAGATAGACCAGCAGAATCTTAGGTTGCTTTTTTCAAAAAATTATAAAAAGTTTTGGTTGAGAACGAACTCAGTGTTTTGCGCTGATATTTAAGATGAAAAATATCTGAATTCTAGTTAACTCAAATTAGCGCGTTTCGGGGGTTCTCGGGTCTTCATAACGAAAGAGTCGTTATATTGAGAGTCGACTGTATTCAGAATCCCTGTATTTAAATGCAGCGATTCTCAACTAAGAATCAAAAATGATTTTTAAATTTTGAACAAGACCAACCATTCAAATGGTGTCAGGTGTTCGTCTTCCTCATTCAACCCTTCCTGTACGAGGTCGGTGCCATTCGCACTCTCTAGCGTCATCTTAGCTGGATCATTGGTCAGTCAAAATATCAGCTGAAGCTTATCGAGACAATCAAAACATAAAAAAAAGGACATTTACATTAAAATCAGTTCGCGATTTTCTACTCTCTTTTTCCAAAATTACCTAAGGTCGCAAAAAAAAATAATCTACAAATCAAAAATTTAGCTAAAAGATTGCACTTAAAGAATCATTGCGGTCTACGGCCGCATAAACTGATTTGGTTTGCGAAAAGCGAAATATGCCACGAAAAAAGATTATTTCTGCCACGAAAAAACGACATACCACGAAAAAGCGGAAATGTGCCACAAAAAGCTGAAATGTACCACGAAAAAGCTGAAATGTGCCACGAAAAAAATTTTTATGCCTTTTCTGTCCAAGACCAACCAAATTTAGCAATTTTTGCAAGAATTCAAATTTTTTAGTCATGAAATAACTTGATCCCTCAGAATCCACCCCGGAATGGCCAGAAGCCCTGAAAGTTGGTTTTTTTGGGTTTACTAAAGGGGGAGTAAACTTTTGCGAAATTCGATTGCGGATCAGAATCTCGGTCGATCGGCTGAATCACTCAGAATTCCACCCTGAACCACTCAAAACCACCATAAACTGGAATTCTGAGTGATTCAGCCGATCGGACCGGGATTCTGATCCGCTCAATCGAATTTTCGCAAAAAGTTTACTCCTTTAGTAAACCCCCAAAAAAACTTTCAGGGCTTCTGGCCATTCCGGGGTGGGATTCTGAGGGATCCAAGTTATTTCATGACTAAAAAATTGAATTCTTGCAAATATTGCTAAATTTGGTTGGTCTTGGACAGAAAAAGGCATAAATAATTTTTTTCGTGCACATTTCAGCTTTTTCGTGGCACATTTCTTTTTCGTGGTATGTCGTTTTTCGTGGCAGAAAAATCTTTTTCGTGGCATATTTCAGCCTTTTCGCAAACAATCAGTATGAGCCTCTACGGCCACGAGTTTCGTATTTTTAAATTGGCGCGGGTAGCTCTTCTACTTCGAAAATACACAAAACTATAAAGTGTTATATAAAGATTGATGAAATTATTTTTTCGTGCATTTTCGGAGTAAAAAAGCTGTCCCACCAATTCAAATACACGAAACAAACATATGGCCGTAGACGACAATAGTCCTTTAAAGGCATACCAGCGCGTTACACTGCAATTAGGGTGGGAACCAGCAATTTCTTTCTCTCTTGACTATTTTCTATAAGCGTTTTTGATCCGAGGAAAGTTTTCTGTCTAACGTTTAAAAATAGGGTAAGGTTATAAATATCGAGTTAAACAAGTGAAAAAAGGACGGTTTTTGAAAAATTGTTTGTCCCGCCTTAATTTGCAGTGTAACGCAAATTATATCTTTTTTTAAGGCAAAAAACCGGTATTTTAATGCAAATTAAAGGCCAAATTGAGTTAAGAGCTACACGATTAAGTAATAAACTTTGTAGACCAAATAATTTAATTTATTCTGTAATTGAAAAGTTAGAATGCAAGATATTCATAGCAAAAGTTGCGATCACAAGACTTGAAAATACATTTTAAATACATTCCGAGTCTTTTTGGACCAAAAAAGATTAAATTTAATAGGTTTTGTGACACTAAAAAGCTGTCTTTTCGCCCACAAATCAAAAGCCGACAACAATAAGGAGAAAAGAGAATATTTCCAAGCTTGAAGGACCCACCCTCTCTTCTATTTAATGGTCAAATAAAAGGGATTTGAAAAACAAATAAATATTTTCATTCGGTTTGCAAGCTGAAATTGGACTAATTTTGGTTGCGAATGTTGATCGCCCCGTTGAAGGCTTTGAGCTTTTTGTTGACTTCAAGTGTGTTACTTTTTAGTATTCCTTGCTTCCAAACTCTTTTTGCAGAAGAGCGAGAAATAGTGGTTGGTGGACTACTAGACAACAATCTAATTAAAACAACGTGTTCCACTGCTGACTTCCAATTGATTCCGCTGTCTTCACTGACATACTTATTCAATCCCTCATATCTGCTCTAAAAAGCTAAATTTAGCTAGGACTGTTCACTTTATTCTGCTGCTTTTGAAAATAAAATAATTCAATTTTAAATCATTTATAATAATAATTACTATTATAATTGTTAATGAATCTAACAAGGATGACCAGACCTTTTTGCTTTTTGAAATAATTTTTTGGTGGACAATTTCGCCTGTTTTCGAAAATGTCGCTCCGAAGTTTTCAGGAGACAATACAGTCAAACCTCGATAAACCGGCACCCCCAAAAGCGTTCCAGCCTTGGGTCCGACACTTTTTTAACCCAATTTTTGAAAGCTTTTCCCAGTTCTGTTTTTATGGTCTGGTCAAAATATCGTCAGGATTTCGATTTCGCCGATCGTTTTTTAAAAATCCTGCGATTTCATCATTAAAAAGCCAAACATCGATAAGCCGGCACTTTTCAAAAAGGGTGCCGGCTTATCGAGGTTTCACTTTTTTAACCCAAATTTTGTTTCCTTTTCAAAAAACGATCCGCAAAATCGGAATCCTGACGATATTTCCGACCAGACCATAAAAACAGAACTGGAAAAAGCTTTCGAAAATTGGGTTAAAGAAAGTGTCGGACCCAAGGCTGGAACGAACTTTTGGGGGTGCCGGCTTATCGAGGTTTGACTGTATCAACTTTTTCATTCATTTGTTTTTTCATTGTTTATCTTTGATTAATTAGCTTAGAGTTGGAAATATCGAAAAATTCTGACATGGTAAATGTCGGCTATGTTGAAAGCAGTGGTTGACTGAGTAATCAAAGCTCACTATTTGCTTTAATTTAGTTGAATACAAGGGAAACTCATCAGAATGAGGCAATCCGGGCTTTAAAATGCGATAATCGCTGTCGTGCTTTTTTCAGTCGGATGGTGAAGACAAATAAATACTGTAAAATACTGCACCGTATCTTATCTATTTAACGAATACTCTCTAATAAACAGCCACTTCCTAGTTTTTTGGCTAGGATTTTCAGAGTGATGGCGTTTTTGATTGACAATTTCCAGATTTTTGGGGGTTGAAAACTTAACGGGTATATTAGTTTAATAAAACGTATACGGTATTTCCTCTAATTACTATATCGAGTTTTCACTTTTTTAACCCAAAATTTGATTTCTTTTTGAAAAACAATTGGCAATACCGAAATTCTTACGATATTCGGACCAGACTGTCAGAACAGAATCAATAAAAGACTTTGAAAATTAAGTTTAAAAAAGTGTCGGACCCTAGGCGGGAACGAACTTGAGGAGGTGTCACTATATCGAGGTTTGACTGTATTACCATTTTGTAGTCAGAAATATGAGCTATCAAATGAGTGTAACTTGTATGAGAATCGTCTTAAAAAATGGTCAAAACATATGCAAAACAAGATTATCATCAAGGAGGAGGCTTTAATTAGAGGAAATACAGTATATATTTAGAAGCATTATCATTAATAGCTATATAGAAAGAGGTAAGTTTGGAATAATCGGTAAGAATGAAGAAAAAATAAAAGTGCAAAACACAAATTGGCAAATTTACATAAATAATCACAAATTCAAGTATATAGGAGTTGAAACTGAATGTTTTTCGGATTCCTTTTAAAAAAAAGTTCTTGATTAATAATTATTGACAAAGGACTTTCTAAAACGAGAGCGCACCAACATAATATTTGTGCTTTAGACTAAAAAGGCTGAAGCTAAATATAGCGGAAGCAGCTGAGAAAGGCCGAGAAACTTGCAGACCCAAATAATTAAAGCATAATTCACAGGATTAAATGACTTTCGCATTTGTGCAGCTATTTCGCTCGCTGCGTCACTGCTCAAATTACACGAAAAATTTTAATTTAGAACCTTGTTGACCTTAAATTTAACTTTAAAAACAAAACTAGAAATAGATAAATTAGTTGTCGAAAGCAAAATTTTTACTTCTTTAAAGGACCATTGCCGTCGCCGACAACGAGAATTTCAAATGTTTGAATTCGCGCGGGACAGTTCTCTTTCGTCTCGCACTGTACTCTTTTGAGTCATTCGAAGCACGTCAAAAGAGTACTGAGCGAGACGAAAGAGAACTGTCCCGCGCGAATTCAAACATTTGAAATTCTCGTTGTCGGAGACGGCTATGGTTCTTTAAAATCAGTAGTAGCCAGACCATAAGAGTGTGAACAAGGGTTATGGAAACAGCCAAAAGCACAGAATAGTGCAAAAAAATCGTATCGAAAATAAATGTAAACAAATAAAGCGGCGAATCGCAAAGAAATACGGTAACTCATAGTGGAAATTTAAATTTTCGTATTAGATATTAGACAAAAAGTACCATAAAACAGGTAATGACAATGAGCCATAAAGTAAAACGAGAGAATTCACTTTTTAAACAAAACACTTAAACCCTAACATTTGCTTATCACATAATTTTTTTTTCATTTCTCATAAATTATTATTTTTGTGATTACAAGATAATTGGAATCAATTACACACTTATAGCACATTAATATAAGCTGCAATCGATTGTTGAAAAAGAGGTTTTTGAGGTTTGACTGTATCTCTATTTTCAGCTATTTCAATTCCTTTTTCATTTTTAACTGATGTGTACTTTGCAGCCACAGTCCAAAAAAAACAATAAAAGCTGCTGCAAGCCAAATATGCATGCTTTCAAAACAAACACAGCCAATGAGATTGTGGGCTAGAGCAAGTATCAAAGTCAAGTGCTAAACACTTTGCTCAAAATTAAACATTTACAAAATTGTGTTTTGCTTCAAAACGGCTTGAGACAGGCCGAAAAAAAACAAAACTAAAATTAGCTGAAATGAAACTGCAACAGAAATTTCAAAAATGCCTATCCTCTTGGACACACACCAACAAGTGGTTGTTTTTGGTTGTAGGCAAACAAAAGTGTTTATTGCACTATTTTACACACGTAGTATTATAATAATACAGGCTAAAAAAGTTTTTGACATGATCAAACTTTGAGTTGTTGCTCAAGGTATCCATCCATTAGTCCCATTACACATCCTAAATTGATCAAATTAGGTGTCCGAGATATACTCATTCATAAGATTTCTACTTGTTTTATAAAATGAAATAATATTTTTATTTACAATTCACACCAGAATCTGAAGTCGAAAATGTGGCTATCAGCTATCGATTTCCCAGATGAGGCGGTATATCTTAATTTGGTCCTATTTAAAAAAAACGTGGATTGAATAACTAGATCTGCATTCTGGATTTTATGGCTCTGTTTCTTGGCTACAAAATGGCAGATCCTTTCCATGAAGCAAAAACAGTATCAAAGAAATACTAACTTAAGTATAACCTATTATTATATTCTCAAAAAGTAATCAGTATTCTCAAAAAGTAAGAGTTATATTCACAAAAAGTAAGTTGTGTGCAGTATATCTTAGAATGTAACCTACAGTTTGTCCATAGCATCTGAATAATGTTTTAGATTAATGGTCTCTGAGTAAGAGGGTGGTAGTGAAGGTCTGGGGCTTATAGAGTTGTTGTATGAGTAGATAGCATCCACTGCTCTTCCTCTACAAAACTGCTGCTGCTGACAGAATAAAGGTAGAAGAGCATCAGCATCGATGGTTCTGTTGATGATGTTGCTGGATGGTAGCAAAACATAAGACTTGGCATTGCGCAGGCCAGAACTAGGAAGAAATCTAAAAACCACTTAACTTTTGCAATTTAGTATGCAGTTTAATAAGAATTGTCTTTAGCAGTAAATCAGATAGGCTGAGTGCAATAGCGCTAGTCATTTTCAGATACCGTATATTCTGTATTAAAGGCCCCGGTTCTTTATTTTTCAATCCCTAAAAAATCTTGAAATTGTAAATCAAAAAGGGTTCTAACTCTGAAATCCTAGTCAAAAATAGAGGGGGGGGCTTTTATTACAGAGGGGCCTTTGATACAGAATATACGGTACATATAAGAAAATATACTGTTTTGAAGCACACAGGACGCACGGATCGACATGGCAGAATATGCAGATAATATAACTAAATGTAAAACAAATCCAGCGCTAACTGATTACAAGCTAGCGAATCAGTTTGCAGCTCCCAACATATTTTTTCCGGCCCCTTTTTAAATTTTAGCCAAAAAATAATTAAATACAGTACGTAATTTGGAAAATCCAGCACCTAGTTCCTTATTTTTGCTTATCCAAAAGAGAATTAGATGTTAGATTTCTTAATTTAGGTATAGTCGACGCTCTCACTTAGGACACGCTCTTACTTCGGATAGCAAAATTGTATTTAGTTGGTTTGTTTAATTAAATTTGATTTAGTTATTTAAGTGGGTACGCTCTGACTTAGGACAGCTACTACTTAGGACGGAATTTAAAGGGCCATGCAAATGATAAGCACAGCAATTTTCAAAATTTGAATTCGCGCGAGACCAACCTAATTTGGTCAGCATTTCAATATTGTGTTCTGGCTTGTGTTATAATGTCTAATAAATTAGATTCGAATTTAAAATGCACGCAAAAATAATTCTAAAACACTATTGAATAAATTAGGTTGGTCCGCGCGAATTAAAATTTCGAAAATTGTTTTGCTCATCAGGTTTCATGGTCTTTCAACCAGTATCTTAGGGGTCCTAAGTAATTGCGTCGACTGTACTAGATTTCATGATTTTTGACTAAGATTTTGACTTCAAAAAGTGCCGGAAAAAATAAATTGGGTGCTAGATTTCGAAAATTTCATGCTGCATTTTAATTTTGTGCTGAAATAATTATAAGGTTTTTTTAATTCGTGTGATTAGAAAACCAAGGCAAAGTTCATATGTTTGAGTTTCAACCAGACCTGGTTTTTTTCTGCTAAAACTAATGGCGAAAATCAAAAAGTCCGCGATGAGGTGGAAACTTTTGCTGCATCTGCTTCCAATATACTCCGATTGAAAATTTCCACAGCCGCAGCATATACTTAACCGGCATATACTTTATAAATAAATTATTAAAAACAATTAAACAAACCGTTGGGTTGTTTAATCGTTCGCCAGATTAAAAAAAGGTAAAGAACATTTCTATTTGCGATAATTTCTGTTGAAAAAATTAAAAATTAGATTACCTACAATATTTGACGGGTTCATATAATTCGGCTTGAGAATCGGTAGAATTGATAAGCGAATAAGAAGATTTGTTAATTTTGGTAGTTGCGGTCAAGTTACAGTGCGAGTTGTTCTTGCGCAAACAAGCAATTATACCAAAGATGGCAAAACAAAGAGCAGGAATAACAAAGCCAATTAGTAGGGCTAGCATTGCCAAGATTGCTAAAACCCCTATGCAAATACATGAAACATTAGAAGAATAAAATTGGGACAAAAAGAACTAGTAGACTCACACAACTTGCTGGCATTGATTTTTGAAAGTAAATAAATAATAAACTCAATTTGTTAGCTTATTCAATAAAATTGATTGGATTGCCACAAAAATGTGTTTTTTATTGAGTCTAAAGCAAAAAGTTTGAAGAACATAGCAATACTAAATGGCTTCATCATCTAAGTTGTTTACTGGCATTGTTGCAATAGCGCCCTACATAATAGCGTGATTTTCAACCAGACAATTTAAAGGCAGAGTGTTCTTATTGTCTTTTTGCATTTTAAAGAAACAAAACCAGACTAATTTTATTAGAATTTTATATGGCTGTAAGTAATTTACCCCATCAAATTAAAGAAGCTTTTTGCGCAGAATTAAAAAAATGACGAATATAACGGAACGATTGGCCTAGCGGCGTTTAGTTTTGTTTGAATAAGCGCCTTTCGAATTTAATTCATTTCTGGTTGTTTTATGTTTTTAGGCGCAGGGTAGGCCAGCGCATGTTTGCGGTGACTAAAAATGTCTTACAAACTGTCATATAAATAAAAATTAACTTTCTGCATTTTTCGTTGTTGTAGAACAGCGTTAATTTATAGACCCTTTTGGATCACTTTTTCGGGAATGAGTTCTATCTTTTTCAATTATACACTTTATGCGCATAAAATTAAATAATTTTCAGGTAAAAAAGAAATATTAACACTGTATATTCTTGAGTGTGTTGCAGCAGTGGTGGTTGCTATCTCGTAGAGACTCTCTCAAGGCAATGCACGTACCCTAAATTAATAAGTATATCAATAAAAAAAATTAATAAGTATATTAAAATAGATCACTATTAATAGTTTCAAAAGCCATTTATACGTTCCAAACATTTTTTGCAAAAAAAGTTTATAATAAGATTACTGAATGCCATGCCATTGATATTGGCGGCTTTAAGCAATGGAAATATACTTCTGTGGTACATACTTCTTTACTTTGATTTTCAAATCAATAATTTTTGCTATAACGTCTATATTACAGTTATCAATAAAAACCCACCTCGGGCGACTGAGACTTGTACTTTTTTGCCAGTGCACAAACTGCGAAACATAATTGGCACACCAGTAAGGGTCCACACCTCCATCGCACTTTACAACATCTGAAATATAACGATCACTAATACTATTAAAGTACAAATTCAAATTAAGTCTGCTGCTAGATATGGCCTATTTCTTGTCCATGATTTTTTTGAAAAAAAAATCATTATGTTATCGAAAAATCATACACAGTGTGTCATGCGTCAGATCCAAATTCAAATTAAGTTTGAAGAGGTTTTGACACACTGTGTATAGGGACCAAAATACGGAAAGTAGGTCAGATTCAAAGTTAATAGCAGCACTTACCATCGAAATTGATTGCCCTCTGGTCTGTTTCTTGCATTTTATATGGCTGTTGTGCAACATCACCAGCAGTAGCTGTTCTATAGGGGTAATACATAGGGGTAGAATTGGCCCCTGGATCAAAAAATCTCCATGTGCTTGGATTGTCAGTATTTGGTGCTCCAAATGAAGGGTAGCCATATGGGTGTGGAGAGACCTGGTCATATATCAGTTTGTTGGCTGCAGGAAGGTAGTAAGGGGTGTAGGGAGAGTCAAAGTAGGGAGTTGAGCGCACAAAATGCTTGTCTTGGCCTTCATAAGCAGTTCCTTGTAGCTGCTGTCCGGGCTGTTTGTAGTCATTGTTAATGTTCACACTCTAAAACATTAGGGTTATATGTCCTTTTCGAAAAAGCTAGTGTAATATACCCTACCCAATAATTTTGAGGGTATCTAAAACCATTGTTTGTGAAAAAAGGTTTTGCAAAATATCTTGTTAGTAATGGCCAGGCTCTGACCCTAAACCGATAAGCCTAAACCAAAGACTGACAAGGTAACCACCCAAGCTGTCTTTCCGATGTGATTTCAAGACCTATTCAATGTTTGCCATGGTCGGTTTAGTTTACGAGATTTCAATATTGTCGGCGGATAGCGAGAAAAATGATGAGGACAGGCAGATAAAAACTGCAAAAAACTGCTTACTTCCCCTGTGGTTTTAAGAAAATTTTAAGCAAAAGTATCCAGCGAATTTTAAGTCTCATTGCGGAAAATTTTTTCTTTGTTATTGCGTGTATTGCGATAGTTTTTTTGCTATGTTAATTATATTGTAGAGAAAAACCGGTATAATTAGTTCATAAGTGGTTGTCGAAAATCGCGGGAGTTTGAATTTAAATTTACTTATACTAAAAAAATGTTAAATTTAAAGGGAAATACTTTTTGGCTGCTTGTCCGCATGATTTTTCTCGCTGTTCGCCGACAATATTAAAATTTCACATATTAAACCAACCATGGAGAACGTTTTTTATATAGGTCTTAAAATCACATCGGAAAGACAGCTTTTTTATAGTTTCAGTTAAAGGGAGGGGGAATTAAAGGCTATCTTTGACATTGGTTTCTTTCTTTTTTTGTCACCTTTATAAGACAGTGTGAGGGGTCTATATTCTTGCCGGTATGCTTCAAGCTTCATCTAGAACCGTTCTACTTTTCTACATTCACAGTGGAATTTAAGAATAGTTAGATTTTCTAGGAGGTTTTTTTGATCAATTTTTTCTTATACACGATGCGGGCCAAGTAAATTTGCCAATCTGGCGTACTTTTTATACATGTATACAGGGCTTTCATTTTATTCAAAGGTTTGATTTGCTTATTTAGTCAGCATTTTGACCAGACAACAACATTGTTCACCACTCATTTTGTAGCTGATTTTTAGCAATTTTATATGCAAACAAATTGATTCATTATGTCTTTTAGAAAAAAAATTATGACTATTTTAAATTCTCTTTTGAAAATGAGATTCTTTATAACAAGTTGACAAGTAATTTGATTTAAATTCAAACTTTGTGTTGAGTGTTGTAATAACAATTCAACTGTACGTTGTAGCGCAACTCTAGGGCTACATAAGCCATTTTACGGAATTTTTTTCGTATGTAAGATTGTCAAGATATAGTCTTTTAAAATTGACAAAATGAACAAAATCGGAGAAAAATGAAGAAAGCCCGAATTTTTGTCATTTTTCAAAAGGCCATATCTCAACACTCAGATCTTAAAAAAATAATTTTGTAATATGGGTTTTGTAGCGTTTTAATTGCGCTGCAACATGATTTTTCGTTTCATGTAATATCAATGAAACAGAAAATTAAACCAGTTAAAATGATGGAAATGTGTGTTAACTTCTTAAAAAGAATCGCGTTTTTCAAGAGAATTTGAAACAGTCATAATTTTTTTCTAAGAAACATAATGAATTTTTTTGCGTTTAAAATGGCAAAACATCAGCTACAAAATGAGTGGTGACTCATGGTTTTGTCTACTCAAAATGAAGATCAAATAAACAAATGAAATCCTCGGAACTAAAATGAAAATCCTGTATTTGATTTTATACATGTTTATGCATGTGTTCACAACTAACTTGTCTTTTCCTCCGGCTTTTCTTATCTTTTTCCATTTTAGCTGGATATGGTCGGTTAGTGCCATAAATAGTATGAGGCATATCATCCAACTGAGCAAATATCTGGGACAGAGACATCCCAGGAGGCACAGAAGCCACTTGCTGCTGTGGTTGCTGCTGCATTGCTCCTGCAATTATTACTTCTTTAATTGTTTTGCGTAAGTCTAAATTACATTGGCCGAACCAACTTTTCAAGTAAATATGCTTTATTAGGTAAATTAACAGAATGTGTCATTTCACAAAGAACTAACTAAACTGATAGATTTAAGGATAAAAATTGATACCTCCGGCCTATTTTCTTAAATCTCCCGCCTTTAGTCTTAAATCCTCCGCTAAATTTTCAAAATAAATTTTCTATGTGGTACCATCTATTACAAGTCTTCGTGAAATGTAGCACAAAAAGATCAAAGTATGAACCAAATTATTTTTCCGACTTGCTTCATACTTTTACCTTTTTGTCCTATATTTCGCAAAGATGTTGCATCAACTGACACCTTGTTAGTAACTAAAGTAGCCGGGCTACATGATGGTGTTATCACTTTTGAAAAAAGAGAAGATTGAAAAAAGATGAATCTCAAAAAAGGTTATAGGCTCAATTAGAATAGTATTAAATGCTTGAAAGAAACAAAATGAGGTGTTGATATTACAACGTTAATGCTTGCAAGGTGAATAAGTATTACGATAGTTGTAGTTGTTGCTGTACTCTGATCCCTGCTGCTGATTATAGTTATTGGGAGAGCGCTGCAGCGCAGCATATGGAGAAGTTGCTGGAGAAGCGCCAAACTGTGCACCACCACCATACTGGCTGTATTGTGAAGACATATACTGGTTGTTGCCATATTGTGGAAGACTAACACTACTATATCGACTGCCATTCTGTCCACCATTCATATACTGGCCATATTGGTTGGTGGGATACTGAGGTGAGTTACTACCATACTGACCAGCTTGGCCATTGTGAGATAATTGTGGAGCAGCCATTCCAACTTGGTAAGCTTGAGGGTAGATGGCACCTCGTTGCTGCTGGCTATTGCTGATCTGAGGGTCGTAATTGTAAGAGGAGGAGAGGTCATTGTTGATGTTGTAGTAGCGTTGAGGTTGTTGGCCATTGTAGATTGCAGTATTGCCAATCAACGGAATCTCTGGCCTGAAGTAGTTGGGCGTACCAGCTCCACCATATTGACCATATTGGTTGGTGACTTGGTCTGCAAATTTATTGGGTTTTCTTGGTATTTTTAAAAGGTTTGTTTTGTATACTTTGCAGCATGCAGTTATTTCTAGAACAAGCCTCTGCCACATTGCAAACTAGTTTAGAGAAGGGCTGGCCCTGGTAAGGGTGCCCACCCGCTGGGGGAAGTGTAGAACTGAAGCAAATAGTCCTTATTTTGTAATTGTGACATAAAAATTGAATGAAAAAGCTCACTATCCATTGCTTGCAACTAAAAAATAATTAGACATATTTTTCTAATCTTTCTAAAAATGACTGACCCGGTCAGAAGGCTTTGATGAATTGAAAATGTTGCCTGAAGCTGACGAAATTAACGAAAAATGTTCAGATTTAAATCCAGCTGCGTGGAGTAGTCGAGCCGTAGTTCATAAAAATTGGGCGTTTACGAATTTTTGAAAAATGCAAAATTTTCGGGTGCTGTTTTCAGTACAGGGCTCGCAAACGTTTTTTTTTTAAAGGTTTGTCCACATCAGCCACAAAATGAGGAGTAACTGATGTTTTTGTGTACTCAAAATGCAGATAAAATGAAATAATCAAATCTTCGGAGCCCTTTAGAATTTTTGAGTTTTAGGTCAAAATCTTAATTTTTGCTATTGAAAACCCAAGTCCTTTATCTTGAGATTTTGAGCTTTGAGTTCTGTTTTAATACCAAAATACTCAAATTTTTGGGTTTTTTTTGAAATTTTCAATAAAAATTGAATTTTGGCACTAGAAAAGAGTACAGTCGACGCTCTCTATAACGAATCGAGAAAAAAAATTGGTTGGTTTCAAACAAATTAAGCAGAAACGGCGCTCTTTATAACGACGCTCTCTATAACGATCCGCTCTCTATAGCGACTCAGTCTGGCCGTCCCAGCTGTTAAAGAGCCGCTCTATATAACGATTTTGGGAAACTTTGCAGAAAATTTAATTTGAATGAAATTCTGTCTCACAGGAAATGAAAATTTTTTGTTGAATAACCATTTTTCGCAATCATCTTTTGCTGATTTTAAAGAAATCGGTCACATTTTTGTGTTTCAACTTCTGTTATCAAATGTTCACAAAATCAGCGACTTGTTAGCCGATCACAATCGTAATCGTTTCGCCAATGAAACTTTCGCCAATGAGATTTTTTACCAATAATATGTTCTTGTCAATATCTTCTTTTCTCGAGTACTCTTATTTTTATCAGGCAAATCACCACTGATTTTGTAGCCAGTGAATTGAGCTACAAAATGAAAGGTAATAAGCTTGCCAATGAACTAATAGTACTTGAGAAAAAAAGCTATTGGCAAAAACATACCATTGGCGAAGTGATTTTATTGTTCAACTTTAAATAACGGATAGAACTAATTCTGAAATAATAGGGTATTCAGATGGTAGCACGGAAGTATTACTACCAAAAAATTAGTACACAGATCAGAGTGGGTAGTACATATTAAACTTTAAATTACACGAAAATGTGAAAAATTAAGCGCAGTTTAAAAATAAATTGAAGTCTTTTCAGCTTCTACAAGAAATCGTTCCTTACAGGGAAACGTCGCGTACCCAACATTCTCTTGAATTATGTTATTGTTGTTCGTTTTGCGGAATAAATGTTTACTTTGATACAATTTTATTTGAATGTTCGTTACCAAAGATGCCGCTCTATATAACGACTGGCTGATGCACAGTTGAAAAATGATGTCTTTATAACGACACTCTCTATAACGACTCGGTTTAGCCGGTCCCTTGAAAGTTGTTATAGAGAGCGTCGACTGTACCGCCCAAACTTTTCTCGCTTTCTCACCTTTTTTAAATTTCACAAGATTTGCTCAAGCGTTAAACTACTTTCTAAAAAGTTCACATTGTTGGATTTTGGTCCGGGTGATATTTTAGGCGAAAAAAGCTAATGCTGATTAAAACCAAACCTGGTTAGCGGGATAAATTTTTAGCGTGATTTAACGCTTGATATACCATTAGGTATCGAAATTGGGTGATATAAGGCAAGCGTGACTTTGCTCATTTGAACATTCAGTGTTTTTCATATGTTACTTTCACTTATTTTCTTACAAACTTTTATTTTTTATAAAGAGTTTCTGAAAATTGATTTCAGTAAAACTTTTATATTAAAGTTTTTTTATGAGAATTTAAAAAAAAGCCCAATAAAGACAAAAGTTTATAGCTGAAGAATTCACCTCAAGCGATGCACCAAAGAAATTGCCACGAGGACTTGCCAAAAACGGCGACATGAGATTCTTTTGCGGTGGCTCATTGCCATATATCCTGGCAGGTTGCACAGTGACAAAACCATTGTTGACTTCAATCAATACCAACTCTTGAGACTAAAATTAATACAACTAGGTTTTTCGCACACTCTGTAGCTCAAAATACCAGCAAATCAAAAGATACGCCAATCCAAAAATTTCCTTGGGTTGTCGGGAAGTTGCGTGAATTAAGCACAAAGTTCACGTAACTGAGGATTTTTTGCAGTGATTATTGAAAAAGCTCAATTAAGGTTCAATTACCCAGTGCAGTTAGTGTGCCAAATCAAAGAGTAGCCAGTAGTTTCATCCATAAAAGAGCAACTTTTGGCTTGTTCGTAGAACTGGACACTTTGACCTTAAAACTAAACACTATACCTTTTTGACTCAAGTGGATTATACGTTTCCTCCCTCCCCCACACCATTACCAATTTATTGAAGAACAGGGGAATCAGGCCTGTGCAGGGTTCGGAAAGAAAGCGGCTCGGGCCACCCCTTTTACGGCGCTGCCCCCAGTTTTGACAAGTGGGCCGGCTCCGATATTTGATGATAGTAAAGCAGGGCACTTATGTATTTGGGAGGAGGCTTTTTTGGTTAACTGTACATAGTGTTTAAACGTCTCCTGATTAATTCTTATTTGCTAAAAACGCTAAAAAAAGTTCTTTCCTGATAATTTTCGCACTAAAAAGTTAGGGTTTCAAAAAAAATTCGGTACCAAAGGTTGACTAACTGGTCTCTCAATGTAAAATATCATACAGAAGCGAGCGAAAAAAATCTAACACCTATGAATTTAAATTGAAAAATAAGCAGCCTTTTGAAACTTCTTGTAGATATGACAAATAGCAAAATTGTACCATTTTTCCTCCTTTTTCAAATGTTATATTAGATTTTTCTGGATTTAGTAGTTTGGTTATAAGAAATGACATTCTTTAACGAGTGCTCATTTTTCGAGGCGAGCAAAAAATCTAACAATTTCTTTATGTGGGTGTTAGAGTATTCATTTTATTCTTCATGTGACTTTTCATTGTTACGGTTTGCAAGCCCTGTCTCTTAACTGTAATTTGGTAGGTCCAACAAAAATCGTGGTAGTCGGTTTATCATTCTCTCAGAAAATGTCTTTTGAAGGGGCATACCAGCGCGTTACACGGTCAATTTCAAATTTGCAAAAGCCATATTGAAAAATATGCGAAAGCCGTATGCAAAAGCCATATGCGGGGACCAGCCATATTCAAACGAGAATTATTTTTAAATGCAAATTTGTTATTCGGTATAGAGCAATAAGTTAAAGTCTAATAACATGGGTGGCTCAGTGGTAATGTGCTGATGTAGTATGAACATGGTCGGGTTCTATTTCAACACGGTGTATAGCTTTTTGTATAAAATGACAAATTTGTATCTAAAAATAATTCTCGTTTGAATATACCTGGTCCCTTTTGCGAATTTGAAATTGCCCGTGTAACGCGCTGGTATGCCCCTTTAAAACAGGTTTCATATTATTCTTTATTCCCTTTCCCTCCCTATAAAGCCCTTCTCCCATTTAAAAATGCATTGGCGCTAATTCAAAATATATCTTTTTACATTTTTTGCATACTTTTGCCTTGGTCCCACAACGCAAAATTTTTTTTCACCAAAAAGTTTTTTTCAAAAAGTGCTTTCCCAGTCTTAAAAACGTGTATTCTCAACATTAAACACAATTGATATCTGATTATCTGACTTTTTTAGACATCTGATATCTGGTTTGATTTTTTTAAATACACCCTATTTTTTCACCCTATTTTAATATTTTTTTTTACAAGTTCGGTATCAAAATAATGCTTAGTCTCTTGGCTATCCAACAAGACCATTAGCGCAGGGTTTCACAACTGCTTTGACTAAGATGTAGGCCAAAGCCCACGTGAAACCTGCTTTTGTCCGAAAATCTATCCTTTTGGGGGTTTTTTTTGACAAAAGCAAGTTTCAGGTAGGCTCCCAAGCGGCGTAATTGAGATTCCTGGCTCAGAAAATCATGCTAAGCACGATGGTTAATCTTTTTTATGAAAATAGGTAATATCTGCGGGTCATCTGCCCCTTGGTGTCTGGGGCAGTTGGAGTGCCCCTCTGAACCATCAATGTCCAGATTTCCGGTATTTGTTTTGCTCATATCTTTTTTAATTGATCGTGTTTCTGCGAGATCCTTTTTTATTTGAAAGAAAACGTTTCGTGCAATCGAAGGATACCTCATTTGGCATTTGTTATTCGTTTTTTTCGTGCTTTGCTTATGTGTTAAGCCATTGTTTGCTTTGAGCCAGTGCCATTATCTTATTTGAGGTCTGTGAAAGACCAAGTTTACCGAAGGCAATCAGCCGATCTCAATAGACTAAAGCAAGAAGTATTCGAGCCTTTTCCCCTAAAATTCTCCTAAAATTGGTACAGCGAGCAAATAACAGTCACAGTCTGCTAGTCCTATGTATTTGGCTAGTCCTAACTATGTATTGATCTCCAAGGTAGAAGCGTTGATCAAGACTTTGGCAATATTGAACGAAATTTGCTGTTTTTCATGGTTAAAATTTGTCGGTTTTTTTCAATGCCATTATGCATGTTCGCTGTCATCTGATTGCCTGGAGCGTCCTCGTTCAAATAAAAAAAAATTCGTCAAAACAGGATCAATTTAAAAAGATATGAGCAAAACTAATTCCGCGGAAAATATGCCCCACACTATAAATAAAACGTTACCTAGTGCCAAGATATTTACAGATAATATAATAAAAAGACAAAGAAAGTTGTCATTTCTAGTCATGTTGGATATTAATTAGCCAGTTGTTGGCGGTCGCTAAAAAATTATTCGAGTAAGAACCCAAAATAAAATCAACTTGTAAGAATTTCACGTAATGGAGAAGAAAGAAAATGATCGGCTCTAAGTGGAATGGCGCAGTTAACTTACTGATTGGAGCATCTTGCTCTCTGAACAGCTCGTCTATTTTTTTATTTGCCACCTCTTTTCTTTTGGCTTACAAATTTTGTTGTTTATGTGGCAACAACAACAAAGTGTGGTTAAATGTCAACAAAGATGATCACTTAATGCCTGGGTGCTGCTCTTGCAGCTCATTTCTCAGACTCAATGAAACCAACAAATAATGAATGGTAAGCCAATAAATGTATACTCATTTTTTCACACGATTTTTTTTTAACTTAACCACATTAGATGGGATAAGAGAATAGCACCTCTGTTACTAAGTTTCTCTATTTTGATCGATGTCATCCATTTTCTTTAAAAAACTAAGAAGGAAAGCAAACATAACTATTAAAAGATAAGCTCCCTTGAGCTGCTCAGTCTACGCAACCAAACAATAATAGAGAATGAGTCCCGAAAAAAAATTCGGCGCTACTTCGATATACACCCCCCCCCTCCTCATTGTGAACACACAACAATCCACAGTCGCCACTCCTGATTGAAGTCCACAATGAAGACTGCGGATTGTTGTGTGTTCACAATGAGCATCTCAGTCTGGAGTGGTGACTGTGGACTATCACGATTTGAGTGCGGACGGCAAAATGCAGGTATGGGTACTCAGGTGGTGGTATATAGACCATTTTTCGAAGTGGATACGACCATGTTTGGAGGTGGATCACTACTTAGGTACAGTCAAATCTAGATATTAGATATAAGAGCATCTTGGTCCAGTCCTGAGAAGTGCTCTTATATCCAGGTTCGACTGTAATACCTTAGTAACACCACCTGAGAACCACCACCTAAAAGCCAGCCCCTCGATACTAGCAAAAACTAAAAGCATTACTGCTGAGAGTGTTGACTGCATTTTTTCGTATTGGATACCCAAAAGAACCAACAGGACACCTAAAATATTCTGGGCATCGAGGGTAAATCAAGACAACTGAAGATAAATCTGAATCATTGATAATGGACCTGGACCATTAAGGGTGAATCGGGTAGCACCAAGTGGCCTATAGGTGTAGTAGTTAATGACTTTGGTTGAGCTCGCACTCATGGTCGTCGGAAAATTGGTCGACAGAAAATTGACATGTACCTCCGTACCGCATATCAAAATGAAATACTTTCGATTACAGCCTCGTTTCTGCTTCTTGCCCATATAACGATACGATATTTCCGCGCAAATTTTAGACCGATCGATAAACGATACGATATTTTTTTCGCCAACAATACATCGCGATATTTTACGATATTTTTTCAAAACTTTTTTTTTCAACTCAATAAACTGCAGAATTGACAAATCTAGTATTCAAAATTTAACAACGGCAGGTTTTTGTTCAAGAAAATCAAATTTTTAGCGTTTCCTGCCTTTAAGCTTGACTTTCTTTGGTCGAAGACATCCCTCGCCACGAAAAAGGGCTGCTCACTTGGATAAAATAACATTTCGATCCAATGCTGAGAGTTATCCTAAAACAATCGCAAACATTCCAAAAATTAATAAGCAAAGAGTAAAAAACATATTGAAAGACTTGACCCCTTCGATTAGTCCAATGCCTGGCACCGGAGTAGGAGGAATGACCACACCTTTTATTACTATGTTTCTAGAATCCGTCGCACTGTTTGTTTGCTTGGCAACAGAGATAGACGATCGAGTCGGCCATTCCCTTGATCTCATCCATCAGCGCATTCCACTGGGTGCTGGCCGTATCTTGAACCAGATCACGAGCCCGTCTCGGATTTCTAAAATTGGCTTCGGCACCTTTTGCTTCAGCATTGCTTGTCTTTCCTTCTCCATTTCGGAGCGTAGAATGGACGAATTCAGAGGACCCCAAGACCCTTGCGCCCCCTTCGGGGGCGCAAGGGGCTTTGGGGTTTGGAGTTGAGATGCGCACACCCACATACCTTAGACACAAATCACTCAAAAGTAATTCTGGATGCATAAAAATGTATGCATACCTTGATTGCACTACATGGAGTGCACTTCAGTCATTTTTTATATATATTTTATGTTTTCATCAAAATTCGACTTTTCGTTTCAGGGGATCAAAGTAAATTGTTCGTTAAGAGGTATTCACTCATATTTTGGTTGCTGGAGCATGCTAATAAAAGCATCTATGAATATTGAATGATAAGTCCTGTTTGGATTAATTTACTGAATTATGATTAATTTTTATCTTCTAGTAATTTGAGGTATTTTTGTACAAACAAAACTCTATTTCACAATCTTGGTGTTGAGCTAGTTGTCCTACACATTAGAGCACTTCAATAAAAAAATTATTAGTCGGGGTGATATCCGTGTGGTTTGGTAGAAAAGACTACCAATAACCTCAAAAAATGAAAATGCACCCAGAAAGGAGTGAACCTGTGACATGGAAAAAGCAAACCATGCTCTTATCCACTGCACTACAGACACAATACCGGTGCTAGGTTATATTTAACAGAGCCTACTTTGATACTTTTTAACGATGCAAGTCTCAGAGTGTAAGAACAATAGCACCACCACTATCTTGGCAGTTTAGACAAAATTTTGGTACAATATGTTACCGATGTAGTTTTGATACTATTTAGATGGTTTTGGTAAATTTTTGATAGTTTCTGTACCCTCTATACCTCTCCTGTATCCTAGGTTTACCACACCTAGGTGGTGTGGTAACAATCTATGGGCCTGAAAACAATCTTTAAAAACTGGGTGCTACAAACACGTTTTTGAAAAAAGGAATTAAAAGAGATGATCACCAGTCACACTTTGATGACCCGGCACTTCGTAACTCGTGCTTCCGGTAACCCGGCACAATGGTCTAACTAAATTTGGTTAGGCAAAAAAAGGTAAACTACCGGGAACTTGTTGGCTTGAGGGCGGGCTTTTCACTTATTTAAAAATAGTGTTTAAACGACTCCTAAGTAATTTTTATATGCTTAAAACGATAAAAAAAGTAATTTTCTAACATTTTTTCACACAAAAAATGGATTTTTTGAAAAAAAAATTTTTGACCAAACCTTGACTTTTTGCCTTGGGGACCAAGGCAAATTACCGTATTCTCTCTAATAGTCCCATTGTGGGATTATTTTTCAATCTCCAAAAAATCTCGAAATTGTCAATGAAAAATGGCCCTAACTCTGAAATCCTAGTCAAAAAATTGGGGGGTGTGGGATCATTAGAGCGAATACGGTACCTTGTATTAAGGTATTCTACTCTGTTTTGGTCATTGTAGCTGGGCAAAAAGAGACTCTATACGCATTTTTTGATCAAGAGTGCTTCTCGGAATCATGTCTAAGGTAAGTGAGTGCGCGCATCTCTAACTCTCGACCCCCCTGCGCCCCTTCGGTGGCGCAAGGGGCTTGGGGGTTTGGAGTTGAGATGCACACACCCATATACCTTAGACACAAATCACTCGAAAGTGACTCTGGATGCATGAAAAAGCATGCATACCAGAGTTTATTTATGCGGTAGGCCCCAGTTAACAAAATTATGTTCAAATTCCATGTTTTTGGGATATCCAGGTACCCTTTCAGGTTGGATTGCCTTGGGGGACCAAGACAAAAAGTCAAATTTTAGCCAAATTTTTTTTTCAAAATCCATTTTTGTGTGGAAAAACGTCAGAAAATAACTTTTTTATCCTTTAAAGGGGCATGCCCGTGCCCGACACGGAGAAAAGTTAAAATCTTCCTGAAGAGAGCATAGCCATGAAACTGAATAGTCTTTCCACTCTTGCAGTTGTAGCTGGCGTTGCTAAGATCTCAAATGGCATCTGAGAAATCGAAGTATATGTTTAGAAAGTCAAGCTGTACTGTAAAATGTACGAAACCAATTTAATTTTTACCTCAATTCTGGACTTCCAGAAGTCTCATGGATTACAGGTACCAAGAAAAGCATCGCTGCTACCGCCGCCGCGCAACGCCGCCACCCCATCGCCCCCACCGCCGCCGCCTAATTACTCCGCCGCCCCGCCACCGCCGCCGCCGACCTCATTTTCAGCCGCCGGCGCTGCCGCCGCCGGCGGCGGAACTCTTTTGGAATGGTCATCTCCTACTTTTTTCGAATTTTTTTTTGTAAAATTACCCGCAAATCTATGTCCTTGGGATGGCAATAGAAATTTTTCGTTTTTTGTCGACAACTCGGTGTTGCAATGTCAGACGAAGTTGTGCAGAATTGAAGTTTGATAAGCGTCATCAATATCAGAAAATCGGAATCCCAAAGTAGGATTATTAACATGATTTATTACATATCATGTACGATGGAATACCAGACAATTATTTGTTCATAAAATTCCATAAACTTCTCTTACTTGCTTCCAGAAATAATAAGACCGTCCTCACAGCCAAACTTCTTCATCGACAAGAACTCCAGAATGAATTGCTGGAAAAGTTCGCCTCTTTGCGTCCCATAGCGAGCCGGTTTGCATATTTGAATTCTGCCACGTGCTTTCGATTGTATGCGTGTGTACGAGCGGTAATCCGGATCAACGAAATGCAGCGAGTGGTTAATCTGAAAAAAGCAGTACAAAAAGGGCACCTAAGATCGTTGAACAAACAAAAAACATGAAATCCCCACAAATGCAAAAACTACAGTCAAATGCGTATACCGTATTAACTCTAATAGAGCCCCCCTCTCTAATAGGCCCCCCCCCCCGACTGACGTACGACTCGGTACAACAAATGACTCGGTACAACGAGTCGGTACAAGTACGACTCGGTACACCGACTCGGTACAAGTATGACTCGGTACACCGACTCGGTACAACGTACGACTGGGTACAACGAGTCGGTACACCTACGACTCGGTACAACGAGTCGGTACAATTTTTTCAAATTTTTATAACAAATTGTATTTTTTGTATCAAATTACTACTTCTTGTACCATATCGACTAAACTCACCCTCGAAAATTTGCACCACTTGTTCCTGGATACCCTACAGGATACGAAACTGCCCCAAAACTAGGGTTTTAGGCCCGGTATGGTTTGTGCTACAATTAAATTATTATTTAGCATTATCAAGCCGTATTCCGGAAACCATTTTGGATAGGTAAGTTTTTCCAATATTTTTAGCTAAATCAATAATTCGGATTCTGCATCCGGATACCCATTTAAGGAGATATCAGATAGTTTTGGTCATATAAATTAGTTTGTGAGTGTTATTCTAGAAAAAAATGATGTTAACTAACGCTAGGATTTGAACCTGTAACCTCAAAATTATGTATGTTATGTAGAATGAAATTACCGCGGTGAATTTCCTGGAGGTAATTCACCATTGGGTAAATTGAGTGGAGGAAGAATTCACCGAGGGTAATTTACTGCTACCTGCCTGGATAACAACTGTGAGATAAGAACTGAGAACGAAACGTCTCAGAGGACGAAACAACTGACACCGGTCTCCAGAGGGGAAGAATCTAGAAAACGGACTTTAGGTACAAGGCACTTTCGATACAGCAGACTTATAGCCGGTCTCCAGGCAGGGATGGAAAAGTATCCTATTTAATCCTATTTATTAAAATGTCCTTAAATATCCAAGGTCTTAAATATAATCTTAAATAAGAATGATTTCAGACATGCTCGATACTGTCCTCTGCCAAAAATAATAATAAATGAGACACAAAGACGGAAATGAAAATTGATAACAAGATCATGGTTCACAAAGACTAGGCACAAGAAGCAGTAAATTTAATACAAAAAATTGTATAAAATTGTACCGACTCGTTGTACCGGTCGTAGGTTGTACCGACTCGTTGTAACCAGTCGTACGTTGTACCGAGTCGCTGTACCGAGTCATAACTTGTACCGAGTCGGTGTTTACCGAGTCGTACTTGTCCGACTCGTTGTACCGAGTCATTTGTTGTACCGAGTCGTTGCTATAACCCCCCCCCCTCCCCCACCCTTTAAAGTAAATAAGGACGAAAAAAATGACTATGTTAGCTGTGTTATTCTATGTTAGTACCAAAATACCCTTTCCTAGTACGAAATGCTACTTTTCTAGTAGCAATTTCTATTAAGTTTTATTTTTTGATCATTTGTGCGGGAATTTTTGAAATTG